>OZ010739.1:27632141-28144641 GCA_963932295.1 Tipula lateralis
CGGCGCTCGAGCTCCTAATTCTTTTATTTTGTTCAGATTAAAGGAAGATAACGGTTTACTTTGTGGAGTAGTAACATCTTTCGCTTTACGTTTCCATACTGACTTATATAATTGAGAGTCCTGAATGGTTAGATTTGTGTCAGTTGTTTGAGATATCTCTAATGGCGGTTTGGTAACGGTTTGTTCATTTTGCTTTGGCTTAACAACATGTTTTGGGATACCAGCCACGAGTTGTCGATGAATAGCAATATTGCGATCATGAATACTTCTTGTGAAACGTCCAATTTTTGTCGGTATTTTTCCAATATTGACTGCCGTTTTAAATCTGCATTTTACAGAAGCGAAGTAATTTTCCACATGACTGTTACTTAGTCTCATAGCATCACTTACAATGCCTGCCCATAATGGCAAATAAGTAATGTATTTTTTCAAAAATAAGTCCTGAAAAATTTTTATTGTAAAAACTGTTAAGCCCATCAACGTTTGTAGAGCTGTCTGCATTTATGCACACCTCGTCCATAATACTTTTAAAATTTTGAAAGAAGGGACTTTGTATATATATTGGGCTCCTACTATCATTGGGTTTTTTTGAAAGTTGTGGTTTAGGTTCCAAATCAAAATTGAAATCGCTCTCTATGATTAATTTTGTTAAGTTAATAAAGGAATTTTGAACTTTCTGAGTAATGAATTCAGATCTTAAAACTACTGTCAGTTCTCTCCATAATTGCTTAACAGTGTCATAGTTTGTTATCAATATCATGAATACCGAAGCAATAACTTTCTTCATTATTTTTGAATTTGACGGATATTTTGAAAAATGAGTATTGATATCCTGTACCATGGTGTGGGATAGGTGGCCGCAACATAAAAATACTTTTACTATTGACTCTCTGGTTTTGTTAGAAGAAATATTATTTACCCAATTATGAGTAGATATTAGATACTGAATAATATCCATATTGTTAAATGAATTCAATTCAGCAAACGAAAACTCAATCAATACTGAATTAAATATAGGCCATTTTTTTAAATTTCTCTCGAGGTATATTTTATAAGATCTAAGCCAGCCTCCAATGGAGTCAATATTGTGACTTGAACTCACCATATCAGTGATAGCAAATGGTGAAGAAATATCAAGATCACTTGTTTTAGCAGCTACTACTACAGCGTAATATAAAATACTCGGGCACGGTTTAAAAGGCGCTCGAATTAAACTACCTGTAGCATCCAAATATACTGGCAAATCCTTATTTTTAAACAATTCTCCCATTAACTTTAGAACATTGTTTTGCATTCTACTGTAGGTGATTACAATAAATGGACGGCGCATAATCTTTTGGATATATTTATCGTCGCTTAATGATCCCTTCTTCCATTCTTTGTCAATATCAATAAAATCGTTGAGATTGTTATCATTAGATTGCAACGCCTCTGATCTGATTTTTCTCAAGACATCATGTGATTGTGATTCACCATTGACGAATCACTTCCCGTTGAACAGATCAATCTCTGTGAATTTCTATACAGCGATTAATAAATGGGTACATCTTACATACGTCCAATCGCATATATATCACACAATAATTATTTGAACCATCCACTAGACCAATATTGAATCAAATCGTTAATCCATCCAAAGGAATTACTTTCATAATCGGTTTATGTTTAAGAGTAACTATGTTTACTCTTAAATATATTCATAAAATTTATTTAAAATTGAACAAAATTTTTCCGTAAATAAAATTTCGGGATAGATTTCCGTTTTACGCAAATTTTATAAGCTTTTCGGGCTGATAGTGAAGCACTCTAAATACTTAGCAAAGACACATTTTGAAAAGTCATTTTTCGAGCTGAGAGGCTTTTTTGGGCAAACTTCACATACATCTATTTCTAAATGAAGGTACGGATTTTGTTAGAAAAACGAATTCTATAATATTATGAAGTGTACAACAGTAGACGTTTTGTGAAAAATTAAATCCGAAGCATTAATGGACCAAGATAATCATTCAGACGATATTTAAGATGTCTATGAAGAAATTCAAAAATTCAAAAATACCCATGAACAATATATCCAACAGATTTCAAAATGGCCGTTTTACGTAATTGCTTTCAGTAAATTGCAATTGGAAATAATTAAATTATTAATCAATAGTAAGAATTCCGAGCAATCGGTTGTTTATAAGACCACCTAATTCAGAAACGCCAGTCGTTTTATACTACGCCCTTTTAGTTTCAATAAAAAGAAATCAACATGACCCAAGTGATCCATTGCCCATTACTGAATTTGTCAGTGCAAGCCATAGTTTCTTGACTATTGGAAATTGGCTCAGGTCGTTCATACATTTTATATTAAGTCAAATCAATAAGTGGCCCTTTTTCGATACAGTAGTGACCGACTTTAGTTTCGCCTAAATCAACGCAGTTTTAGATAGTTTCAATAATAATTTAACTATTGTTGATTATTTAATAATTTGCCACAAATATACTTTAAATAGCACGAGGTTAAGTTAAACAAAATCGTTAAAATACATCCTTGTTGTTCACATTTGGCAAAAACTTTAATTAATCAATGAAGTGAACGATCATTTTAGAACCGCTTCGTTAGTTTCGAAACATGAAAGAAATTTTTAAAAATTTTGTTTTATTATTAAAATCAAAATACGCGTCTCCCGAGACTGTATCTGTCCTGAGTCTAATTATGAGAACTACATTTGATACAAAATTTTGAAGGAAGAACTAATTGATAGTAAAACGATAGTGAATTATTTGCTAAAACCATTTACGAGCAAAGTTCTTTTTATAAAGATTTTACTAAAATTTATAATGATTGCAAAATTATTGATAGAAACATTAATAATGCAGTTAATAGTTTCTATAATCCTGAGTTTGCAGAAAAATTTATTAAAAGATATTTAACGTACGTTCCTCTGTGGTCTCAATTAATTTATAAACAAGGAAGATTAAGCGATAGTCATATTGAGAACTATTTTGCTATAATAAAAAGAAGTTGTCGAGAGTCACTACATTTCAGGAAATTGCCGACTAAATGTTTTAGCTTCCTAAAAGAGATTCACACCAGAAATAGAGTTTAAAAAATTTGAGAACTTCAAAAAACAAACTGAAGATGAGCAGAAAAATCTCGCCACGATAGTTCAAATAAAACGGCCATTTATAACCAAACTAGTGCCAAAAACGAATTAACGATTGATATTAGAACCGAGTACAAAATTATTGCGCAATGGAATATTATTAAATCTGAATTTTATAAAAATACTTGTGCTTTCGATGCCAGCCTACCAATATAAAACTGAGGCTTAGTGATTTGTTTGAGGGAAAATAATGTTCTTTGGTAAAAGTAGTAACAGCATTGAGCCAAAATAATGTAACCCTCGTTGAACAGCTGCGTTACGATGTACGCAATAAAGAAAAATCTGAATTATGATTTCGGCTAAAACAGCAATTGGTGACAGATTATTTTTTTAAAAAATTTCCAAGCTGTACTGCTGAATTTTAATGTCAAATTTGTTTTAACAAAACAGTTGATAAGCGAGCATAAATTAATTTAGAATTATTAATGCTTCAAAATGACATTCAAAATGTCGAAAAATGCTTCATGTTAGTGCCACCAAAGCGTTGCTGCGGTTCCTTATCACTTCCATCTCAAATATTAATTGCAATCAATATCTAGTGTTCAATACTGAATATCGTAACAGTATTCTACAAAAACCCATTTCGCTTGAGAGTATTCCAATTAGAATAACAGTCGAAGGACAGTTTTTTGAACTTAATTCATTGGGTAGTTTCAAAGAAAACCTCTACACTGCGTTTTGTAAGACAAATGACGACTGGGAAGAATTTGATGATATGAAAGGAAATGTTGTCAAAATAAGAAATCTCTCAAAGTGTGTCACTCCTCATATTATATTTTACACACAAAAATATAATACCGTGTACAGAATAGATATCTACTCCATAAAAACTTATTTTTAATCATTTATATTTTTTTTGCGCAAGAACATTTCACGTTATGTTTCCTGGGTACAGTAAAAACCAACGAATAGTCCCTGACTTCTATGGACTATATCTCAATTCCTAGACATAGAAAAATTCTACGAAAAATCGTTCTTGTTCCTTAACCAGTCACCTATCAAACAATATGCATCGATAGTTGGGCTAACGAATAGTTCCGCACTTCTATGGACACTATCTCAATTCCTTTCTCAATTCCACTATCTCAGTATGGCCCTGTGGGTGGGTGCAACCATATTTCGTAAATATTTCGAACGAAACATGAGATCCATAGAATACCACCACATTATCCAGAGCTTGCCGTAGGAGGCGACTAAATCTGGTTGGATGGCTGGGCTGACGACCCGCATCCGTAAAAAACAATTACAGTTAAAAATGTCAACAAAAACAAAATAATCGAATGCCGTCTAAATAACAATGACAGACCGCAGAGATGTTCATTGAGTATCCATCCTATGAGGAATTCACAATGGCCATGCAGAGATTAAAGAAAAATCGTTCACCAGGAGTTGGGCTATCTTTGTGGAACTATGTTTTCGACGTTATTCGATTGGTATGGCGAAATGAAGTTATGCCCGAAGAAGGAAAGTGGCCGCGTTATGCCCAATTTTCAAGAAGGGTTATCGCTTGAAATGCGAGAATTATCGCGGTATAGCTCTCCTTTGCACAGCATACAAGTAACTGTCATATATCATCTTGGGAAGAATTACTCCTCTAGCAGAGGAGATTGTCGGTGACTACCAAGGAGGATTCCGTCCAAATCGGTCACTCACTGATCGAGTTTTTGGCTACGGATGATTCTTTCCAAGTACTACGAAACATCTCGCGATGTACACCAGGTATTCCTAGATTTCAAGCAAGCGTTTGACTCGATCAATCGAGAGAGAGACTATGATATGCGCTTGAATATTTAGGAATACCCAAAAGATATGTACATCTGTGTAAAATGACAGTAACGCAGTCACAATGCTGTGTTAAAGTTGAGAACTTGCTATAGAGAACTTTTGCAATCACTACTGGTTTTCGACAAGGAGATGCGCTGTCCCCGATACTTTTTAATCTCATGTTGGAATATATCCTTCGTAAAAGTGAAACACCTCAGGACAACATCTTATTCCGACAATCCAATCAACTTCTTGCATATGCAGATGATATCTGTGTGATTGGATTAAATGGCAACGGAGTGAAAGAGATACTTGATCCACTGGAACAGTTTTAAGCTTCCGTTGGTCTCAAAATCAACGAGTCCAAAACAAAATTTTTAATCTCTGGTTTTCGAGACCAAGACGCAACTGATTTCAGTAGTGGTAACCACAAGTTTGAAAGAGTAATGAGATTCAAGTACCTTGGATCTCTCATCACTCACCATAATAGTGTGGGAAAGGATATCAAAGTTCGGCTTGCCGTTGGCAATCGAGCTTCATATCATCTACGTCCTCTGCTGAAATCAAAATATCTTGCAAATGCGGATAAGCTGAAACTGGACAGCATGTTGATCATACCCGATGTGAGAGTTGAACCCTGACGGATGAGTACGAAAGATGGATTCTTACATTCGAGAGAAGAATCATGCGTTTGATATATGGTCCAAAATGCGACGTTGATGGCACATTCCGAGTTCGTTTTAACCACGAGATCAGGAATTTATTGAAAATTCCTGATATCGTGCATGAAATCAAAGGTCAGCGAGTACGCTGGCTCGGTCAAGTTCTACGTGCGGATCCGAAACGAATCATTTAGCGATCTTTTAAGGGAGAATCGCCTTTCGGTAGGCGAAGAGGTCGTTGTCGGCGACGATGGCTCCACGGCGTATAGAGCGATCTGGCATCATCTAGTTGCTTGCAACAGTATGAAGAGTTTGCTCGTGATCGAAACCGATGAAGTCAGATTGTTGATACGATACGGGCCAATGATGGCCTGTAAAAACCGTTTAAAAATAAACCGTTTAACATAAGAAATCCGTACTATGTAATATTACAAAGACAAAGTAAAGAAGAAAAGGTCGCTTGTTTTATTGACATTCGCTTTAATAGCGCTTTCCAAACATTAATTCTGTATAGACAATAAAAGATATTATAAACACAGTATTAGAAATTTAGAAACTAAGAAAACTACAACACTAAGAAAACTAACAACATTATGATAGTACAGAAAATTACCTACCATGTATGACCTGGTCGATTCGAAATTGTAATTCCGATATCTAACAACGACCTTTTCGTTGTGATCAGATAATGTTTTCTGCTCAGCTTCACTTCACTACACAGAGAATCACCATATAGAAAATTATTTAATTAAATTACTGATCACGATTGGTAGTCTTACGATCAACGAATCGAATGACAAATTTCATCCCAAAAAAATCTGATTTCAATATTATCTGCATATAAATTACCGTATGAGAAAACGGGAATATTCCAGAAAAATAAAGATCTACATCTTACAAATGCAATGGGAAGAGAAAATGAATAATATGTGCGTAATTTACAATAAAGAAATGGTACATGTTACACAGCATCCGATTGTCTGCAACACTTAAACAAACAACAGATATAACAGTCGATGTAACTATATGTCATACAGCATGATATACAAGCGACTTGTAGCATGTCTGTTAAAATAAATTAATTTCTTGTGACGGTAAGAATTCGTCGTATGGTTACAAAGGTTTTTAAACAATATAATGATCTGTTGCATTTAATTTAACAACTTATTAATATATGATGAATCACCGCATGATCTACCTCTTTTATTTGATCTTCAACTTTAATATCTTCATCTATGTTTACCAACTTTAATGTGTGACGATGATCGTCGTCGTTTGCGGGCACGAAACGCTTCTACAATATATGGCCAATTTTCCTACTCGGCCATCGCACTTCAACACTTTTCGATCATTAATATCTAGGTCCCGTCTGTAATTATACCTATCTCTTGTTTTATTTTGACTTTGTACAACTTAACTTTTCATTTCTTCTTTAATGCTTAATTTTCTTCCTACATTCCCATTAAATTGTAACACAAAATTATCTGATGATTTAACACTTTCTTTAAAAAATTTATTGCACTCTTGGAACCAACATTAATAAGTGAGTCTGTTAATAGTTAGTGTTTTTTCGGTTCAAGATTTTGTACAATTTCTGATTTGTGATAGATGTGGATTCGATACATAATTTGTAAAATGTTTTGTACAATGATTTTTAAATGAAACACAATTACAAAATACTTCACTACTAAGAAAAAATTTTATGTGTTGAATATAAAATTTAAAATCATAAGAAAAGTTTTCAATAAAACAATAAGTGGTGTTGAAATAAAAGGAACATAAAATCTTCAATATGAGTTTAATTGAACTCTCTAATAAAATTATTTATCGAGATGCATCATTTATTGTTGTTTGTATCAATTAAGGTCTTGGTTCAAGTTGGATGTTAATACGATTGATGTTAACGATATTGGCCTAGTTTATGTACGATTGCCTTATCCGCCTTTCATTTCACTCAATCACTGAATTCGAATTCTAAACTGTCTAAAATCTAAACTATAAGTCGAATCGTTTATGAACACCATATTCCAGTGGTCCTTGTATAAGAGTCTGGTCCAAATCGTACATTGATACGGTCAGTATTAACGATTTGGCTAAAGTAAAACTCTCGGTTCTAACCATATAATTATTGGCCTTTCGTATTAGGAAATCACTGAAATTCAATTAACCAATATTTTGAAGTTCAATTGTATAATCAAGGCCACACTTACTTTTGCTGTATTTATGATTGTGTAACTGCATCTAAATTTAGACGAAAATTCCTTTCAAGGGTGTGAACAATAGCAACAACGTTTTGTTATTGTAAAACAATAACTACCTATTTTCGTTTCTCTGTAGGCCAAAAATAAACCAAATCTTTAAGACACGTGATTTTCATTTTCATTCATTTCATTGTTGTGAAGAATTACAACAACTCATAATTTCGTTTATTTTATGATTGTTTCAAATACGAATGAGACGTCTTACAAGTTCAAATGTTCATTCAACATAATCGAGATGAAAACGAAAACGTTTTGGTAAATATAGATTTTCCCGGAAAACTTGTAATTACCTCATAATAGGATATGTTCTATTCTAATTATACGCGAAACGATTAGTATCGATCATGTTGTTAATCTAATTGTGTGTATGTATAAATTTTGATTGGCATTTATTGAATTCCAATTTTTCACCATTCTCTCATCAGAGTGGTAGATGAAGGATTCTAGCCTTCTACTGAAAATTATCCGGTTGAGTCCACCTCAGTAATAAGAGAACTAATCAATGTTAAGTTCAACCCATACTGTGGTGATGAAAGTTCATTTTCAGCTAAAGCTCTGCATTTTCTCAGAAATATCTAGCACACACAGAGCGTCTTGTCTTGGTGTAACTAGTCCAGATTGGCAATTGACTATATCGCATATTTTTAATTCAGTGATTGAATGAAATGATAGGCGAACTAATCCATCATCGTTAATATCTATATCGTATCAAGGTCAAACGAGGAAAATGGGCGTATGTTAGATATTACAATAATAAAATTAACCCAAGAGCAAGAATATTTCTAGATATGTTGAAAATTTCCTTTCTGAAATCCTGCTCTTGGGTTAATTTTATAATTTTTACATCTTAAGTTTATTACCAATGAGCTGTACATTTCTATTTTTCTAATATGCAACCGTACGCTTGATTTTATTTTAAGTAGAGATCTTATTAAATAAATTTGGAAATATATACGGTTCCGTTGTTATTGTCATTACCACTACCGTTTCTTCCAGCTCGTGTTATAAATTTTAATGGCTAGTCCGGACACAAAGCACTATAATATTAAGAGAAATCATATGGTGTGTTTCTCGAATGCCATTTTTTACTAGCGACACCTACATTTTTTTATGCTTAGTTTTAATTGGGTGCAGAGCGGACTTTAGACTGACCTAGCTCCTTGTTACTGTCAGAGCTCCTGCACTCAACGCGCGATCCTCCAAGTAAAGGTTGATAGCTTCCTTAAACTTGTGCATTTTATACTTCAACGGAAACTGAAAACCAGCCAACGAATTCCAACATCTCACATTAACGTCTCACATTAACCTCTCACTACCACATTCGTAAAATCTATACGCAACAGTAAAAATATTAAAATTATACTACATATTTTTGAGTGTAGTGGAAAGTAGAAGCACAAATTACTACTATATATGATAATTTGTGTTAAAAAATTAACAATTGTGCATGATTTCCAGCGAGATCTTATCCTTCCTTTCTTCTTTCCTTATCCTAAAAGCGACAATTTGTTTTCTTTACTCACGTACATTTGTTTTAGGTCAATAATGTAATATTGCTATCTACCTTGAACTCATCCTAGCTCGCTCTTATTATTTACTTATATAATTTTCTTCAATAAAATCTAGTAGTTGCATATTTATATTTAAATAAAAAAATAATACTCGTTCTAAATTTATACAATACATACGTTCATCACAAACCATAAACCATTTTGCCGAATAATTTTCTTCTGTCTACAAGTACACAATTTCCACAATTATAGACATCCACTAACTCTTAGTAGCTACGAAAAATTATATTATTTTGGTTATAATTATTTTTTTTGCCAGTATTCAATATTTAGTATTTAGTATATTATACTTAGTAATCCAACTATTAGATTATCAGTGTGTCAAAATGGACGTTAGAGTATTAGAAACCGACGAATTAGAGGTAGAGTGTTTGGTTCGTGGACTTGTTAGTACTAATATCGATGCTCTTGGAATTCTTGCAAATATAATCAAAGACGAGGAAAACAGGTTAACGAGTATTCCAACAAAGATGCATCAGAGAGATAGTCGCAGACCAGATCTCGGAATTAAAACATGTCGATCTAAATTATTAATTTTAAAAGATTCTATCACTCAGTTAAATCAACACACAGGCGACAAGTTAATCAATTTAGTTCATCAAATTAATTCTCGCTTGTGACATGTCTCACAGCGGTTGCAAAGGATAACCTCAGAAGCTGCCAAAATGGTTGGTTTAGACGACAGTTCAGAGCAACAGCCCGAAGACCCTAGTACTAATGACCCCGGTCCTTCCACGCGTCTTTTAGATAGAAGATCCACTTTAGAAGAATTATTTGATCAGGTTGAAATAGGAAACCTAGGCAAAAATCAACAAATTGAAGCTCAAACCAAATTAATGGAGTCGGTTTTGGATAAGTTCAATGTGTTGTCTCAGCAAATACTTGTGTTAAATCAACGACAAGAGTTATGACAACTGCAACTCACAAGTGAAAGGGGTACGATTCTTCAGTCAGCGGTCCCTATCAAAACCATCGATTATTCGTTACAGCCAACCAAAGTACCATAAGTTGGTAACACACAATTTAGTGAAAGTTTTCCACCACATAACCCTGAAAGTTATCATCAGGAGACCCAATCAACCAGTATTACCAATTCAAATGTACCACATACAATAGCCCATCATACAACGTACCCCGGCCGGTCTCTTTCAAACGAGACGTATGTTCCATCATCTATTCCCAAGGCATGCACCCTTCATCTTCAAGAACGACCCTTCATCATACTCACGGTAGCCCAGCCAGATACAGTGCTTCAAGCGGTGTTGGGCAGTCAAATCTAAACCTTCCACGTCCTAATCGAGAAATCGTTTGTTTTAATTGTGACGAACATAGACACACCTTCGATAATTGTCGATTTCCACCTAAGCAGTGGTTTTGTCATAAATGTGGTATGAAAGACACAGTCTACGCAAAGTGCCCGAAGTGTTCGGAAAACATGTCGAGGAATCAGTGGCGGCCTAGGAACCACGAAACTCCAAAATTTATTGTACCCAGCATACCAAAGAAGACGATGGAAGCAGCCAGCAATACCGACCCGGAGCTCCGATTGTTAACCCGTCAAAACCATTAGAATTTACTTCGAATAATAATAATATAATGCCTCGTACTTCTCCTTTATACAATCCATATACACCCATAACCCAATATACCTCCGCTTTCACTACCTCCAGTCGAAAACGTTTTTATGGCTCACATCAGCGTAAACGAACACGACTAAATTGGCAAAACCAAAAAAAATGAAAGCAGCAATAGTTGATTCAATTATAATGACCATTTAAAAGACCCAAGACCCTATGCACAAGTTTTAATAAACAATGTTGAGTACAAGGGCTTGTTAGATAGTGGAGCTACCGTAAGTGTGTTAGGTGCCGGAGCAGAGAAATTTTTGACTGATCTAAGTGCTAAATTTTACAATTTTCCTTCCTATATATTAATGCAGCAAATGGCCAATCAGAGCGTGTATTCGGCTACATTAGTGCGTCGGTTCACTTCAATAACGAAAGTCATACAACGCGTTTGCTTATAGTACCCAGTTTAGAACAGTCTCTCTATTTGGGAATCGACTTTTGGAATCTGTTTCATATCACACCTACATTACCTGGTTTACATCTTGAAAGTCTTGCTAAACCTGAAGTATCTAATTATCACATTTTATCACCTACTAATCAAATTAAATTTGATCGGATAATTGAAAAATTTCCCTCCTTTTCTCAGCTTGGATTAGGAAAAACATCTCTGTTGGCACATACAATTGATGTTAATGACGTCCGACCAATCAAGCAACGATTTTATGCAGTATCGCCTGCTATACAACAACATCTGTATTCCGAACTAGATAGAATGTTATCTTTAGGCGTAATAGAGGAAAGTCAGAGCAATTGGTGTTCCCCAGTCATTCTAGTGCGGAAATCGTTAAGGACGCGTACCCACTCCCACTTATCGATGGATTGTTTGGATCAAACCAGATATATATCTTCCATTGATCTTAAAGATGCCTTTTGGTAGATTCCATTGGACCAGCAATCCAGAGATAAAAGCGCGTTTACCGTACCTGAGAGGCCTTTGTATCAATTCACGGTCATGCAATTCGGATTATGTAAGGTGCCTCAAACTATGTGTCGTTTGATGCACAGAGTGATTCCGCACCAACTGCATGACAGAATCTTTGTCTACTTAGATGACCTTTTGGTGACATCCGCCACAATGGAAGAACATTTAAGGTTATTAGAAGAGGTCGCTGTGCGCTTATCAATTGCAGGACTTACAATTAATGTAGAGAAAAGTAAATTTCTCTTAAAAGAGGCTAAATACCTTGGCTACAACATACGAGATGGATGTCTACGAATACCGATCCTGAAAAGGTCCAAGCTATTGTAAACTTTCCGGTTCCCAAAACTACAAAGCAAATTCGTCGATTCTTAGGGATGAGTGGTTGGAATCGCCGTTTTATAAAAAACTATGCAATGTTATCTGCCCCCCTCACTGACTTACTAAGGAAAGGATGTAAAATTAAGAGGACGTCTAGTTCCGAGTCTGCGTTTCTTTCATTAAAGGAGGCTCTATCCACATCACCCGTCCTGGCAAATCTTGACTATGGAAAACTTTTTTTCATCCAGTGTGACGCCAGCACTTCAGGGGTTGGTAGTGTATTATTCCAACTTGATTCCGAAGGTGCAGAGCGTCCAATAGTGTTTGTTTCACAAAAGCTAAACGCCGCACAGAAAAACTACTCAGTAACTTAGTTGGAATGCTACGCTGCCGTACTAAGCGTCAAAAAGTGTAGGCCTTACATAGAGCGGTATCCATTTACCATATATACAGATCATGCGAGCTTACAATGGCTAATGGCACAAAAGCATTTGGCAGGACGGTTGGCTCGGTGGAGTCTTAAATTACAATCGTTTGATTTTCAAATAATCTACCGAAAGGGTTCACAAAACATTGTAACTGACGCCTTGTTGAGAGCTTTTTGTGAACAAATTTCATCAGATGATTGTTTAGTAAAGAATCGGTTTTATTTTAATTATAACCATTTAATTAGTTCGATCAATCCCGAAGAACACATGGAACCCATGCACGTTGACCTTAATGACCCTGCCTTTCTGGAGAGAGAGTATATTGATCAAATTAAAAAGATAGAATTGCTTCCTAAAGCTAATCACAACTACCGTGTACAAGATGGAAAGCTGCTTATAGTACCTTCTTATGGTCAGCGATATGAGGATACCGACATACCAAAGTGGAAACTGGTTATACCTAATGGCTTAATTCAACCACTAATTCAAAGAGCACATGCGCCTCCTTTATCTCCTCATATGGGAGTTACAAAAACGATTGAAAAGATACAACGCCAATTTTACTGGACAAGTATGGCTCGCGATATTAAATCTTTTATAATGAACTGCAAGACATGTAAAATGAACAAATCGGTTAATTATGTCACCAAACCTTAAATGGGAAGCCAATCTGTGTCGATTCGCCCTTTTCAGAAAATCTACATAGATTTTCTGGGCCCTTATCCCCGGTCAAAACGTGGAAATTGCTACATTCTAGTCATATTAGACCATTACTCCAAGTTCGTTTTTCTAAAGCCATTAAGAGAAGCTAAGTACGTCTTCTTTATTATGCCAATATGTTGAAGCTGAAATATTTAACACCTTTTCGGTACCTGAGTATGTCGTTACTGATAATGGGAAGCAATTTAAGGCAAAAATATGCTCGTCGCTTCAATACCAGACCAATTAAATATTGTTCGTGAAAAGTTCCTACACTCCCTCAAGGGAGCTTACCAAAACTCGGCTCAGAAATATAACTTGAGGAGTCGTCATCGACCATTTAATATTGGGCAAGCTGTATTTGTAAGAACATTTCCACAGAGCGATGCTTTTTATAAGTTTTCGGCCAAACTCGCTGCTTTATTTCGCTAAATTTATTCCCGCTATTATCGATGACAAGGTTGGTAATGTAGCCTACAAAATCAAAGACTTACAAGGCAGACCTATAGGTACTTATCACGGGAAAGACATTCGTGTTTGATTCTTTATTTCGTTTCTAAGGAAATTTTGTCTTCCTTTCTGGACTATTTTTTTTTTTTTTTTTGAACATTTGAATAGATTGATAAACCACTAAGTTGTGCCCGGCAAGGAGACTCATTCTCGGGTGTGAGTGTTCCCCACGATTTGAAATGACGAGCTTATGTTCTCGCCGTTCCATTCAAGGGTTGTAACCCAAAGTAGTATATACATACAGACAAAAGTTTTTTTTTTGTAATGAATGTACTATTTTCTTTTTTTACTAAGCTGTTTTGTTAAGTTCTATACCAATACTAAAGACCAGTTGGCGCAAAATGGTTTGGTTGGTGGGTGGTGATCGAACGATACATGAAAACGGATATTTTTTGGCGTGGATGAATCTGGTTGGTGGAGTGCAATAAAACCACTTTGTTGTGTTCGGTAAATAATTTTTTTTTGGATGATCGAGACAGTCGAATTTGGAGTGTAGAGGAGGATCGATAAAACGAAAAATAAGAATAATTTTAAACGCGTTTGAAGTTAGACCTAACTTAATCCTAACCAACAAAAACAAATAAAAATTTGTATGTTTGGGTTAAAGTTTAAAAACAATGACATTCAGGCGAAATATTGAATTTTAGAAAAAACATAACATATCAATTATTAATAAATAATTATAAATAAAAAATATAAAATAATAATTATAATTAATTCAAAATAAATTTTTAAAACGATGAGATTCCCAAATTCAATAGAATATTAACTGACCTAAGAATTTAGGATTTTCTCACTATCGTAAGAAGTATCGTAGGATTTTCTTGAGAAATTGAATATCTCGAGAACTAATATGTTTATCAAAAATGTGTTTGTCATTTTCTGAAAGGTCACGATCAGGACTACTTATATTCCAAACCATTTGAAAAGCTAATTATTTTTACGGCGTCAATTCAATTTTTAGTAAGCTTTACTATAGTAAGAAGTTAGGATTTTCTTAAGAAATTGAATATCTCGAGAACTAATATGTTTATCAAAAATGTGTTTGTCATTTTCTAAAAGGTCACGATCGGGACTACTTACATTCCAAACCATTTGAAAAGCTAATTATTTTTACGGCGTCAATTCAATTTTTAGTAAGCTTTACTATAGTAAGAAGTTAGGATTTTCTTAAGAAATTGAATATCTCGAGAACTAATATGTTTATCAAAAATGTGTTTGTCATTTTCTAGAAGGTCACGATCGGGACTACTTACATTCCAAACCATTTGAAAAGCTAATTATTTTTACGGCGTCAATTCAATTTTTAGTAAGCTTTACTATAGTAAGAAGTTAGGATTTTCTTAAGAAATTGAATATCTCGAGAACTAATATGTTTATCAAAAATGTGTTTGTCATTTTCTAAAAGGTCACGATCGGGACTACTTACATTCCAAACCATTTGAAAAGCTAATTATTTTTACGGCGTCAATTCAATTTTTAGTAAGCTTTACTATAGTAAGAAGTTAGGATTTTCTTAAGAAATTGAATATCTCGAGAACTAATATGTTTATCAAAAATGTGTTTGTCATTTTCTAAAAGGTCACGATCGGGACTACTTACATTCCAAACCATTTGAAATGCTAATTATTTTTACGGCGTCAATTCAATTTTTAGTAAGCTTTACTATAGTAAGAAGTTAGGATTTTCTTAAGCAATTGAATATCTCGAGAACTAATATGTTTATCAAAAATGTGTTTGTCATTTTCTTAAAGGTCACGATCAGGACTACTTACATTCCAAACCATTTGAAAAGCTAATTATTTTTACGGCGTCAATTCAATTTTTAGTAAGCTTTACTATAGTAAGAAGTTAGGATTTTCTTAAGAAATTGAATATCTCGAGAACTAATATGTTTATCAAAAATGTGTTTGTCATTTTCTAAAAGGTCACGATCGGGACTACTTACATTCCAAACCATTTGAAAAGCTAATTATTTTTACGGCGTCAATTCAATTTTTAGTAAGCTTTACTATAGTAAGAAGTTAGGATTTTCTTAAGCAATTGAATATCTCGAGAACTAATATGTTTATCAAAAATGTGTTTGTCATTTTCTAAAAGGTCACGATCAGGACTACTTACATTCCAAACCATTTGAAAAGCTAATTATTTTTACGGCGTCAATTCAATTTTTAGTAAGCTTTACTATAGTAAGAAGTTAGGATTTTCTTAAGAAATTGAATATCTCGAGAACTAATATGTTTATCAAAAATGTGTTTGTCATTTTCTAAAAGGTCACGATCGGGACTACTTACATTCCAAACCATTTGAAAAGCTAATTATTTTTACGGCGTCAATTCAATTTTTAGTAAGCTTTACTATAGTAAGAAGTTAGGATTTTCTTAAGCAATTGAATATCTCGAGAACTAATATGTTTATCAAAAATGTGTTTGTCATTTTCTAAAAGGTCACGATCAGGACTACTTACATTCCAAACCATTTGAAAAGCTAATTATTTTTACGGCGTCAATTCAATTTTTAGTAAGCTTTACTATAGTAAGAAGTTAGGATTTTCTTAAGAAATTGAATATCTCGAGAACTAATATGTTTATCAAAAATGTGTTTGTCATTTTCTAAAAGGTCACGATCGGGACTACTTACATTCCAAACCATTTGAAAAGCTAATTATTTTTACGGCGTCAATTCAATTTTTAGTAAGCTTTACTATAGTAAGAAGTTAGGATTTTCTTAAGAAATTGAATATCTCGAGAACTAATATGTTTATCAAAAATGTGTTTGTCATTTTCTAAAAGGTCACGATCGGGACTACTTACATTCCAAACCATTTGAAATGCTAATTATTTTTACGGCGTCAATTCAATTTTTAGTAACCTTTACTATAGTAAGAAGTTAGGATTTTCTCAAGCAATTGAATATCTCGAGAACTAATATGTTTATCAAAAATGTGTTTGTCATTTTCTAAAAGGTCACGATCAGGACTACTTACATTCCAAACCATTTGAAAAGCTAATTATTTTTACGGCGTCAATTCAATTTTTAGTAAGCTTTACTATAGAAAGAAGTTAGGATTTAATTTAAAATAATTAGCTTTTCAAATGGTTTGGAATGTAAGTAGTCCTGATCGTGACCTTTTAGAAAATGACACACTTATTTGATTCTTTAACAATATTTTGTTCTTTTTGTATTTTTTTAATGGACATTTAAACAAACATTTATGGTATATTTTTGAGTATTTATAATGGCAATAATTTATTCTCCTAAATGTCATTGTTTTCCTATATTTACCAATACATTTAAACTTTTATGATATTTTATTTGTTTAAGATTATTTTAGTTCTTACTTCAAGCGTGTATACAGGCGTGTGAAGTTAGACCTACAGTAATCCTAAATATAGTTCTACTCTAGTTAGGTCTAACTTCACATGCATAATTTTAAAGTCTATTGAAAACGCGAATATTACAAATATACATGGTTTTTTTTGTGAATTGTTATAAATTTTATATATTTTTTTCTGGTACGAAAAAAAATGGACTGTTCATATGTAATATTAAGTTTAAGATATTAAGTTTAAAGATTATATATACTAAGTGTAAGTGGAAGTATATCTAATGAATACAAACTATAAATATAATCTGGAAAAGTGTATTCCAGAAAGATGAAAATGGACGATAGTGTTTCCATAAGTAATTATAATAACGTCGACCGCAATTATACCGAACCGGAGAATTAGTGCTGATAATAATTATAATAATAATAGTAATAATAATAAAAGTTGTAATTATAATAGTAATAATAATAATAATTATGATAATAGTTATAATAATAAAACGAATTTCAATTATATGAATTATCCAAGAGTGATTACCTCGATAGATGGAAACGGATCCGCAGCGACATCTTGTATATATACGTAATTTTATTAGTTTTAATAAATTTTAATAATTTTTTTTTATTATTTTTTTTTTTTATTTATTTTATTATTTTTTTTTTTGGTGGTGGGTTGAATTTTTTTTTGTACTAAAATAAAATAGAATTATTCATCTTAGAGAAAACCTATCTTTATTTTAATAATTTCTGTCAAAATATTCTAAAATAATTCTAAAATAATAATAATAATTTTACCAAAAATAAATTAACTCACCCGATGTCCAGAGCTCTGTGACGAAGGAGTTAACTAAAAAAAAAATTATTAACAATCGGTCGGATACCGTCTCAAGGTAACCGCACCAGATTACGTTTCACCCGAGTACCACTTTGATCAGTGATCACTATTCTTATATTACATATATTTTTCAAATGCACATAATTACCGCCACGTTTTCACTTGTTTACATATAAATATAAAAAATTTATACAAATTAATAATATTTATAAGGAAATTAAATATAAATTAACAAATGAGAAAAAACAACATTTGGAAAAATTAAGCTTTGAATTATTATTATTATTTTTGTTTTTTTTTCACAAGAGCACACGAGAGTTCTTAACTTAGAGCTTTTGCTTAGAACAATACAACTTTCAGACTATATATGTATATATATATATATATATATATATATATATATATATATATATATATATATTTATATATATATATATATATATATATAT
The DNA here is from genome assembly GCA_963932295.1 of Tipula lateralis. Taxonomy (NCBI): domain Eukaryota; kingdom Metazoa; phylum Arthropoda; class Insecta; order Diptera; family Tipulidae; genus Tipula; species Tipula lateralis. The sequence goes on from OZ010739.1 coordinate 27,650,666, forward strand.
ATATATTTTTTTTTTTTTTTCTTTTTGAATTCACTGTAACTATTCATCCACACCTTATTGGTGGCGATTCAATTTCAGTTTAGTGGAATATCACCCCGTATTTCCAGATCATGTCGTATATGGGGCTGTGCTAGTGTTTCATAATTACTCCAAAAGTGTAATGAATAATTTTATATCCACAACTTTTATTCGGTTGATAATCCAATAACATGGAATTCCGATTATGTATCGTTTATCTAAGAATCCAGCGACTACTTAAGCGTCGTATCAGTTGAAATCATGCGCTTTGGTTGTTCACCTTAGTCTCGTTCTGCTCGGAATGAAAGATTATAAATCCCGATATTTAATCATGGTTTATTGTTGTACTAGAATTTTATTGTTTTATTGTTTTTGCTGAGTTTTTAAGTGCAGTGACTACTTTATGTTATAATAACCATATTCGCAAAGAAATTGTGGGTGGGAAATTATTTGTATACTCGATAATGGTCTCAAACGACTTATTATCAGTCATTTAGGCGATTCATATATCAAGATATACTTTTGGTGTGTTAAAATTCGTTACACGTGTTACGATGAAACCTTCATCAAAAATTTATTCAAAATATTTTCCTCAGTGCTGAGTAATAGACTTGCAAACAGTAAAATTAATTTATTTCAGAGAGACTAGTATATAAATATATTTAACCATTTTTAGGACCTTAATTCAGCTTTTAATAAAATTCAAAATAAAAATGAAAAACATTTTTTCGAATTTGACAAAATATTGGTTTTGTTTATGAACTAGTGCTAAATTAAACATAAACTAATATCTAAAATAAACAAATATGTTAATATATTAAAAACTTTAATATATTATATAATAAAAATTATATTATGTAATTATAAATATTATGTAATAATTTATTTATTCATTATTACGATTTGAGTTAAATAATTCAAATATGTTAATTATTGTTTTTAAATATTTGCCTTCTAATTTTCATAGATATGTATCGAACTTACTAATAACGCAGGTTAAGTGATTGACAGTGTGATTCGAAGCATTTAGTACAGAATTATGGTAAATTTAACTGTCCCAAGATTCCTCGTGTACATTTTGTATAAGACTAGATCTATGCTCTATAGAAAAGTAATTTAAATGTTTTAAAACATATAGTTTTAGGCACTTAGGAAAATTAAGGAAATCTTTCAAGTTACTGTACAGAATTTGTTGAAGTCGGCTTTTTCGAATTTTCCTGTTATTCTTAAACGATGGACATTCTGAGGAAAAACATCATTTTGAGAAGAACCATTTGTTAAGGAATATAATTAATACATTTTAGTATTGAAATCTCGTATAAGTAAATAATTTTCCTAACTTGGGATGTATGTCAGTAAATATATACAGTATCGAATTACATTATGCCGTGTTTTCGTCTATTCCTTTGGGGATTCTGATAGAGTGGCAGTGACAAATTGCAATTATGCGACTCTCTATCTCACCATCGTTCTTTCGCTATCATACCCACAAATGAACTTTAAATACAGCATGTGGTCCTTTATTTATCTCGATTCATAACTCGAGCTTTTCAGTAGCGACATTACAAGTATACGAAGGTATAGTTCGACTTCGTTATGCAAACGCAGTCGGGATCTTCCTGTATGACGTACAGCGGCTAGAATCCATTCAGAAGAAGTACCGAAATATTTCCTTTTGAGACCAAACTCAGTCAATTCCTAATCGATTATGATCGGACTAGGCATGTCGGATAGAAGTTGAAATTTAAAATGGTTTTTCAAAAAAGCTCTAGAATATGACCACCTGGGATTGAACTCGACCATTTCTTAATCGATTATAATAGAAGTGGGTATGTTGGATGGAAATTGGATTATAAAATGATATTTGAAAAAGTTCTGGAATAACGCCATCTGGGACGGAACTCGGCCATTTCTTAACCGATTTTGATAGAATTGAATATGTTTGATGGAAATGAGATTGGAAAATGTTTTTTGGACAAAGTTCTGAAATATGGCCACCTGGGACAGAATTCGAATATTTTTTAGCCGATTATGATGGAATTGAGTATGTTGGATGGACATAGGATATAATAAAATAATTTTTGGAAGAAGTTCCAGAGTTTGGCTACTTGAGACAAAACACGGCTATTTCTTAACCGATTATAATAGAATTGTGTATGTTAGATGAAAATGGGATTCCAAAATGGGTTTTGGAAGAAGTTCTGGTATATGATCACATGAAACGGAGCTCGATTATTTCTCAACCGATTTTGATGGATTTTGTATGTTGGATGGAAAAATGGTTTTTGGAAGAAGTTCTCAAATATGGTCACCTGGGATAGAACTAGGTCATTTACTAACCGATTATGATAGGATTGGGTATGGATGGAAATGGTATTATAAAATGAGTTTTGAAATAAGCCCTGCAATATGGTCAACTAGGACGGAGCTCAACCATTTCCTTATCCATAAAATTAACAAATAAATATAAAAATAATAACATTAGCAACTTTACGTTGCATATATTTTGATGATTCATGAACTTTAATACAATGTTACGTAGCTCTACGTTTTTGGTTTTGATTTCTAATTTGAGATCTGCTGCCGTTTTTATTATTTGTTGTTAAAGATCTAATTGAATTTAATGATTACGATGATATCGATGTTACCAAGAAGTCGCTTTAACTCATAATTCGAACGAATCCGATAATAGTTTTCCGCAACTTAAATTTAATCAAAAATGAAACGAATGATCTTCATTTTAAGCGTAGATAAGATTTTACAATCATAAGAGGTCAGGGTTCAGTTCTCGTTTTGAAAGCCTGCACAGGTGTTAAAAGTTTTTTATAATGTGCGAGCTGCTTATACGACGGCGACTGATGTTTAGGTAACCTTTATTTTGGGAATTAATGTTTGCCTGAATATTATGTTTTGATGTTGTAATATTTTAGAAACATACTGAAACATAATAATTTTAAGTTTGATTTATTTTCTTTTGCTTCAAAAGCTTTTTCGCATTATCGTTTCCTTCAATACTTCTAGTATATGCATACTTATTTTGATTTCGAACGCATCATAATATAGGGGTAATAGTTCACGAGCAAAACTAAAAATAACAATTGTTTTCTTTTATCCATAAACAATTTCATTTAATTTAAAACATTTTATTCAAGTCCAGAACATGAATTCCAATTTTGAATATTACGTTTAATCAATATTAAAAATAATGTAAAAAATAATAAAAATTTAAATTAAAAGAACTAAATTTATTTAACACTGTGAGCAAAATAGGCTAGCTCGTTGATTCTCGGTAATAACTAAAAATATTCAAATTAAGGTTTGGTTTTAGTCATGTCGATTTTCTATAACAACGAAGAGGTATCCTTGTTCTCTGTCTAGGTTTATAAAAACCAATTAACGGAAACGTTCTATTCAACACTGGATCATACTGATAAGCTCTAGTTTTATAGGAGAATCAAAGAGATGCTGAAAGATAGGTCTCTGTGTATTAGAGGCTAATATAGCGAAATGTATTCTATTCGACATGTGTTCAACTAACTCTTATTTTAATTCTAAACTGATTTGCATCTTGTGAACATATGATGTGTTGCATCAGCATCAGTGTGGTAACTCCTATAAGCCAGTAGCCAAGTCACATCTAATATGTTACTAGTCTCTATATACAATAAAAACTTTTTATTTTGATAAAACTGATGGTTTAGAAAGTTTTAACAGAAATTTTATAAATGTTCATAATTTTATATACATTTTAAGCCAAGCTTTACATATAGGAATAAATTTGTTACTTACAAGGTTATATAACTATAGTTGTTACACTCAATAATTTACAGTTACTGTTAGCAGATATAATTTTTACACTGTTCTAAAAACAACACTGTTCTAATCGCTTGTATTTTAAGTTTTACAACTTTACAGTTTGTATTCAAATAATCACTGAATTTAAAACGCACTAATACACGGTAATTATTTTTATTAAACACGAAACAAATAATAATAATTAACACAACTAATGATAACTATCCTGAAAAACTAATTATATAAACTGAGGTAGGATAGTCCAATTTTTTATATGATGATGATAATGAAACAAATAAAAGCGTTGATGGTATACACAGTTTCTGAGAGCCGATTTTTAAATATTTTTAAATATGTAAATGGTAATGTCTTCAAACATCCTTAATCCTAACTACCAGAAGCCTGTGGCGTTCTTGAGCAACTCCAACAAATACAATTAAATTATCTCACGCCACAATTAATTAGTAAAAATATTTCGAGTTAAGTTCTTGTAATTCACTAGTACTGGCGCGACACAACTAAACATATATATACGAATCGCACAGTATGAACATCAAGTCCGGTAGCATATGCCTGATGAGATGGATTTGATCTTTTCGATCACACGGTCATTCAATGACGTCATCATCAACAGATCGAAACCGGCCTAGTGGATTACAAGGACAAGCAACAACTCGGAAGAACAACATAACATATTCAAATTTACATTACAGCAAGCTTACACGCTTCAAGCCCTACTTTTTGAAAATTTTATTTGATTTTCCGTTTGCAGTAAAATCGGAAAACTCGGAAATACCAGTTTTTTTAAATACATTGTTAAAATATTATTATTCCGTTATCTTTATTAATTGTGATAATTTTTCCAATGGACAGTTGTCAAAAATTTTCCAATGGGATAACAATTACCAGTTTTTATGAAGTTTTCGAATTTGTTTTGTATTACGTATTTTCAAATACATATATACATTTTTATTATTGTTTTTGATTTTAGGAATAAATTTTTTTTTAGGAAATACTTCACAACCATATCGTTAGGTTTCATTCATCCATTAGGAAACCTAATCTTGGCTACCTTTTACCTCCAATGCTATATTCTACCCGATACAAATATTATGTATAACAATTTTATTACCGACTAAAGCAGTTGTGCGTTGCTGCAAGTCTAAGTACAGAGTGGGATGAAATATTGTTCTGTTATACATACTTAAAACATAATTTAAGAATTACACTTAGCAGTATGTGTAACATATATGCGCCATTGACATTTACACGCTGTCTTTCCCCATTTTTAAAGTAATACGATCTAACGTCATGATGCCACCTAACTATAAACCGCAGCAAATAGGGCATTTTTCAGGATGCATTGAAAGCTCTTGAATCTTTTCTGTTTCGTAAATTTTGATTGATGACTTATCCACTCAGCCAAAAATAAGCTTTATCGCTTATTTTTGAACGCTTTGAACGAAATATCAATCAAATTCAATCACAACTTCGTCATTTATGTGTTCTGGATTCAAGCGACTTCTTATGACAATTTTGATAATTTCGGCTCATTAAAGAGTTTTAATCTTTTACATCTAGAATTTAGACTAAATAAAGGATCTTTAAATAAACAAAATATCTTTCCTAATTTATTTAAATAATAATCCATTTCGCCCAAAATTTTTAACACTATCTGTTCTTTGTGGTTTACTAGGCAAGATGTTAGATTTTGAAACAATAATAAAATATTTTGTATCTGTGTTCGATTAATTTTATAATTAAATAAAGATGTTACTTATTCTTATTTTTCTTTCTTCATGTCACCAATCTCATTAAATTCATCAATTAGACGATTCAACACTTTCGTTATCAACATTATTGCATTCTACGAACCAAAACTAATTTGTGATTCTGTTAATGGTAAGTTTTTTATCGATTACAGTAGCTTTTGTACATAATTTGTAAAGTGTTCTGCAAAAAGAAGAAAACCGTGAAAATTTTCGATCATACATGCATGTAGCACAATCTTAAAATACTTCGTTACGATGAACAATTTTTGTGTGTTGAATATATAATTTAAAGTGCGAAGAAAATTGTGTACAAAACCAACAATTCATTCGATAAACTATTAAATTCGTATTGAAATAAGAAAAACATAAAATCTTCAATTTGAGTTAATTTTATCTCTCTTATTAAGTTATTTACCGAGATGAATCATTTATTGCGGTTTGTGTTGATTTTATAAATTACTTTATGTATAAAAGATAGATACTAACGATGTGGGCTTAGTTTATGTCGATCCGCCTTTTATCTCATTCAATCACTGAATTCGTAATATGAATTCGACAAAACGCTCTGTGTGTGCGGGATATTGATTGGAAAGTACAGAGCTTCACCCGATGATGAACCTTTATGACATCAGTGTGGGTTAAACTTATCGTTGTCCAGTTTTCTAGTTACTGAGCTGGTCGCAACCGGATAATTTCAAACTAGAGGACTAAACGTCTTCGCCGTCCACCTTGTTAGGGTGAGGAAAAATTATGGAAAATTTGAACTCAATAAAAGCCAATCAAAATCTTTACCCACACACACACACAATTAGATTAACAACATGATCGATACTAATCGTTTCGCCTATAATTAGAATAGAACATATCCTATTATGAGGTAATTACAAGTTTTCCGGCAAAATTTATATTTACCAAAACGTTTTCGTTTACATCTCGATTATGTTGTATGAAGCTTTGAACAAGTATGACGTCTCATATTCGTATTTGAAACAATTATAAAAGAAACGAAATAATGAGTTGTTGTAATTTTTCACAACAATGAAATGAATGAAAATGAAAACCACGTGTCTTAAAGATTTGGCTTATTTTCGTTCTACAGAGAAACGAAAATAGTTAGTTATTGTTTTACACTAATAAAAAGTTGTTGCTATTGTTCACACCCTCGAGAGGAATTTCCGCCTAAATTTAGATGCAGCTACACAATCTTAAATACAGAAAAATTAAATGTGGGCTTGATTATTCAATTGAACTTCAACATATATTGGGCCATAAGGACATGATGTAGGTTAATTGAATTTTAGTGATTTCCTGATAGGAACGTGTACACGCTTGGATGGTATACATAAATGCCCAAATAAAGAACTTAATTTATTTTTGACTTTAATGATATTTATTAATTATAATAACTATTGATTTGAACTGGTTGGCAAACAAGATCAGAATCAATATTTTTTTTGACAGCAAATTATTATACATTTTTAAATAAAATGGAATTTTCAATAATATTGAAATAAGATAATTCATAGACTGTAACCATATAATGTCAGTTTGCAGATGGCGGTTAGGTTCATAAATTAATTGGCTTTATATAATGCAGATGATGCTAAGAATTATAATGTTGATAATTATTACAATCAATGCATCATACAATCATTACAATTATGACTACAATGCATGAAGTGGTGTTGGTTTATGGATGATTTAAACAGAACGGCCGATAACTATATGGTAAGAACCGAAAGTTTTACTATAGCCAAATCGTTAATACTGACCGTATCAATGTACGATTTGGACCAGGTTCTTATAAAAAGACCACTAGAACATGGTGTTGGTTATGGATCCGATTAAATAGAACGTACACGAATCGAGTTACAGTTTAGATTCTAGTAATTCGAATTCAGTGATTAAATGAATTGAAAGGCGGAAAAGGCAATCGTACATAAACTAGGCCAATATCGTTAACATCAATCGTATTAACATCCAACTTGAACCAAGACCTTAATTGATACAAACAACAATAAATGATGCATCTCGATAAATAATTTTATCAGAGAGTTTCATTAAACTCATATTGAAGATTTTATGTTCCTTTTATTTCAACACCACTTATTGTTTTATGGAAAACTTTTCTTCTGATTTTAAATTTTATATTCAACACATAAAAATTTTTCTTAGTAGTGAAGTGTTTTGGAATTGTGCTTCGTTTAAAAATCATTGTATAAAATACTTTAGAGTAAAGTTATAAATACTCAAAATAAAACAAGAGATAGGTAAAACTACAGACGGGATCTATATATTAATGATCAAAAACTAATCGGAATGGTAGGCAATTGTGACAGGTGCATCTTCATCAAAAAAGTGTGCTCGCCCTGGTGTTATGACACGAAATCCATTTTTAAATTATTTACGTCAATAGAACAAATTACCAATTGTTGGAATGCGATGGCCGATCAGGACCATATATTGTGGAAGCGTTTCGTGCCCGCAAACGACGACGATCATCGTCACACGTTAATATTGGTAAACGTATACGAAGATCTTAAAGTAGTTGATCAAATAAAAACATCCGGACAGTTCGAATTCCTTTAAAAACGTTAAATATTGCCTAGTATTTTTATTTTTTTTTAAATTCGAAGTTTAGGTAGCTCACCCGAACTCTGAAAGTATAAGTTGTTAAAGTTATGTTTATGGAAAAAGAGCTTTTAGTATAAAAAAGCCAATAAAGTACTTGAAATGTCTAAACTAAATGACCAAGAAAAAAGTGTTGTTATCGCGTTATGGAAGGAAAACCTGTCCGTGCGTGGAATTGGTGATAGGAGTGGACGTGGGAAATCATCAATTGCCGATCTTATAAAAACATATGGGACTACGGGGCACACAGAGCGGTCTAAAGATTCTTGCAGACCGTGAAAAATCAACCCAAAGCAAGATAAATATCTGGTTCTTCGTTCCAAGCAGAACCGATTTCAAACTTCACCGAAATTGCAAGACGATCTTGCTACAGCAACAGGTATTGAAATTTCCAGTTCAACTGCTCGTAGAAGATTACTGAACGCAAATTTTAGGGCACGCCACTCGCTGCATAAAACTTTATTTAAGATATCTTCAAAAATTGGTCGGCTTCAGCTGGCAAGAGAGCACTCTAACTAGACCAGGGAGTTGTGGAATAATGAGGTGTTCTCTGACGAAAGCAAATTTAAACTGCATGTGGGAGATGGATGGCTTATTGTGCATAGAAAACCAGGTGAACGTCTCAGCGATATCTGCATTCAACAAGTGCCTAGTAAAACTGAGGGTGTAATGGTTTTAGGCTGTTGTAGTAATGCTGGCTGGTGTTGGTCACTTGGCCCTTGTCGAAGCAGGGGTTACCGGTAATGTGTACCTGAACATTCTGGAAAGGCGTTGGAAAGAATCAGCTTTGGAGCTATTAAGTGAAACTGAGAGCTTCATCTTTCAACAAGACAACGCGCCAGCCCACAGATCAAAACAAATGACTATGCACTTTTATTTCTTTATTTAAAACTTCTGTATAACTTTCTGATAGAAAATAATAAATAACTTTCTAACATGACATTTTATTTCTATTTAAAGGTGAAAAAGTACTTGTTTGGTAGTTCCATCTACACAATAAAATGACCCCCTTATAGCCCAGAGATGAACCCAATTGAAATAATGAGTTTACCAAGCTCAACAAAACTCGGTTGCCTTTCGATTTACGGACGAAACTATAAGGCGGATAGTTGGATTTAAACCAACCCATGTAAGAGCCATTCTTCCTGCTGGTATCAGTAACAATACGTGATTTTACAACATGACCTTACGGTCCTATTACAAATGGACTATGAGATTCGAAGGCCAATACCGTTAATTGATTAGTATTGCAGCATCTTTAAGAAATGTTTGGTACACGATATCTACTACTGCGGCAATTGGAGCGAGAGGTACTGGGTTCGAATCCCGATAGGGGCAGGATGCAAAAGGGACTTTTCACCATCTAATTACGATCGATGGTGTGAATGGAGACATGTATGATCCCCTGTTTGGAATGAAAAATTCGTGGGCCAACCCAACTTATACATGTCAGTATTATAGGCATGGAACTATGCAATGCATAGCTTGAAGGACATAAATAAACGGAGCGTGAAAGAGTTAGGAGAGCGTGGATAGAAACAGCAAGACAGGCAAACTATTGAAAGCCCGATTTATTGATAACATAATTATAATTTGAAAATAATTTTAATTAAAATTTCATACAAAATATTGGCCATCCGATGTGCAGTTTGAAGAGAAAAACGATCGGCTTATTCGCCTATCATTTCATTCAATCACTGAATAAGAAACTATAAGTCGTATTGATCTGTATCCTATACCACATACTTAAAGCTGTAACAATATGCTCTTTTGTACAATGAGATACTGGTTTCCGTTTTGCATTGTATTAGCTGTTTTGGCATGTCATACGAACTTGTCACATCGCCCAACTAATCAACCAACCAGTGAAATCTAAGTACAAAAATCATACAGTAAATCGTATCGACTTAAGTTTAAGATTATGTTCTTAGATTACATTTAATTATTTTGCTCTGAAGAGTTGCAAGACCAGACATGTTTTATTTATTTTGTTGGAGGGAAAATCACAGCCTAGGGGGGTTCGTTTTAAGATCCACTATCATATACCATGTCTCATACAATTTTTATAAGAACGAACAGCTCACCTTACAACATACACATCATAATAATAAAAAAATTAGATTTTCATTTGAGAATTATTTCTTCAAAAAAAAATTCCGACATAATTCATTCAATCGTATAAATGATCAAGGTCATATAATATGTATAAAAATTATATTATTAATAAGTTTCAGAAAACAATAACTATCATTCAATTAATAAATTTTAACACTAGATACTTTTCGGGTGTTCTTGGGTGTTCTCTTTGTATGAAAATACCTGTATAAAATGGTTACAACAAAAATCCACTATGCGACATCGATTTTACACTATACACCTTCAATCATTAAATTTGTCAATTCAATAATATTTTGATTATTATTTTAACTCTACTTTTAACTATCAATTATACTCTAATTCTAATTATTTGAACCTTAATTATTTTAATTACTAATAAATAATTTTTTTTCATTGGTCCTCACTGGTTAATTGTCTTACTCTCGTAATGGAGTCTAAATAATTTAAACTCGTTTGGCACACTTATTAGGCCACTGACCAACCGCATGGTCTTGTTAGTGGCTGTCGCTTTACTTGATAGGTAGCACTATGCCCAGATTGTATACATATAGTGTACCTATATGTCTGTGAACCTCGTATATGGATCCACTAGTAATTTGCAGTCCACGTGGTGGTGCATCCACAGCTACAGTACGATCACCCGTGATCACACGGTCTAGTTTTAGCAGTGACTTTATAGGAGGAGTCTGCGAAATTATATTTATAATAAAAATTTATTGTCTATATCGCTAATGCTCCACCCTAGTCCATTTTCAACCTACCTACTTCGAAATAATTTGATTATGCTTCAAAAAAATTTTTGCGAGCTTTCAATTTGATATGCTTGACGTTGTGCCAAATTTTTCAACCAGAATGACGGGTTTTTTTTGCAAAAGACAACGTGCCACTTGGTACTACGGTTGTTTCACTCCCACACAACGAATAAATTTCCTAATGCATAGGCTTTCCATATGCAAAAAAACAATTCGAAAATTTCTTTATTTTGATTATACTAGCAAACCAGAGGTCACTAACCTGTAAAGGCTGCAAAGCACGAACATCATAGCTGACAATTAATGAAAAAAAACTGTTTTGCGTGCATTCATTCGGCAGTTGCGTTTGATTGAGTATATTAAAAACCAATAAAACGAAACTGGATTTTAGTGTTGTGGATTTAGTATACTCTTAATCATACAACCGGGCTGGTACATAGGATAAACATAATTAAAGTTTGATATCCTTGCTGTGGAAAGTTCCAATGATTTTATCTTGACTATCTTTACAAATATAGTTCACGTTGCCTACTCGTCTATGCACAATAGCTTTCACAAATAGTGGCGAGAATTTTGAACAAACACGTTTACCAGCATTACTTTGTTGATGGATTTTGACATAAACTTCCTGTCCCGGTTTATAAGAAACTGTTCTCGTGCGGAAATTATAATACGCTGCATATTTTACATATTATTTTTTTTAAATTTTCTTTAACTTTCGCATGGATCACTGACATTCGATCGCTTAACGCCAACGGTTCTATATCTGGTTCTGCCACCGAATCCAGCTCACGCAATAATGAATAATGATTGCCATTTGTTACCATATAGTATCCAAAAAGGAGATTATAAGGGGGATACCCAGTAGACTGATGTAAAGCAGATTGTAATGCACATCCAATATCACTTAGTTGACAATCCTAATTTTGATGATCCTCTATGATGAACACACGTATAGCGGCTAGTATGGATCTATTCACTCTTTCCGACGCATTGAATTGAGGTGAATAGATCGCTGTTTTAACATGTTTGATCCCAAACTCATTAAGGAGATCACTGAAATGTTTGCTGGTAAATTGTACCCCATTATCCGTATGTATAGTTTCTGGGGTTCCAAATAAAAGAAATGCTTCATTTTTTAAATATGTGGTAATTTTTGAAGTTGTACTATTCGTCGAGGGTTTCAGTAGAAAAAATTTTGTCAGTTGATTCAACACTATCAGAATATACATATTTCCGTTTTGGACCCATGAGGTCAACAAACAGTTTCTGGAAGGGTCTCGCCGAGAAGGTAGTTTTACCTAGAACTGGTTTCCATATTTTATTGCTATGTTTGGGTGTCTTGCATATTGAGCAGTTATGAACATAATCGTAAACCTGCTTGCGCATCCCAGGCTTATAATAATATCCCCGAAGGCGAACAAGGGTTTTGGCAATCCCACCATGAGCTGCAACAATCTTCGGAAGATTGTCTTTAAGCTCTTGAATACTATCACTATGCATTCGCGATAGTGCATCCGGTACTATATTCATCGATCCTTTTTCGTGTACAATATCAAAGTTAAACATTTGAAGTTTAAGGCTCCATCGCGCAAGTCTACCATTAAGGTCTTTCTGGGGCATCAGCCACTTAAGACTGGCGTGATCCGTTATCACAGTCAACTTGAAGCCTTCGTTGTAAAGTCTGAATTTCTTGATACTTATGATGGCTGCTAAGCATTCTAATTCGGATACGCTGTATGCATTTTGACATTTATTTAATTTTCGTGATACATATGCAATGGGACGTTCTTCATTATCATCCAGCTTTTGAAAAAGTACACCTCCGACTCCTGAAGTGCAAGCATCGCAACGAATGTAGAATGGTTTGGTATAGTCGGGGTTCACCAGCACTGGGGAAGTAGATAATCGAAGCTTTAATACTTGAAACGCCTGCTCTGCTTCTAAGGTCCAACAGAACTTAGAACTTTCCTTTAAAGTATCAGTAATTGGAGCAGTGATATTTGCATAATTTGGTATAGATCTTTGATACCAGCCGGCCATTCCCAAGGGTCTTCTAGTTTGTTTTATCGTTTTAGGAGATGGATAATCTTGTATAGCGCGCACTTTCTCAGGGTCTGTCTTAAGTCCTCCTTCCCCAACTACGAAACCCAGATATTTAAATTGTTTCATAACAAATTTGCTTTTATTTACGTTTATCTTAAGATTGGCATCCTTTAACCACTGAGCAACCAGTCGGAGTATTTTAAAATGCTCTTCTAAGGTGGTTGATATGATCAAGAGATCGTCCAAATAGACGAATATCCTATCATGATACGAATAAGGAATCACTTTGTCCATAAGTCTTGACATTGTTTGGGGAAAGTTGCACAGTCCAAACGGCACTACGCAAAACTGGTATAATGGCCTGCCCGGAACTGCGAAAGTCGTTTTGTCCCTGGAACCCTCCTCCAACGGAATTTGCCAGAAGGCATCCTTGAGGTCTATGCTCGAAATATAATTGGTTTGACTCAACCGACCAATTAAACCATCAATAAGTGGGAATGGGTACGCATCTTTTTTGGTTATTGCGTTCACCTTTCTTGAATCCAAGCATAGTCTCACCTTGTTGGGTTTTCGTGCTAACACTATGGGTGAGCTCTAGGAACTCTGGCTTTCCTCAATAACCCCCAAACTTAACATTCGCTCTTATTCGTCATAAAAAAGTTCTTGTATAGCAAGTGACTCCGAGTAGTGACGCTGTTTGATCGGTGCGCTATCTCCAACGTCAATCGTATGAGTGATTGTTGAAGTACGGCCTAGTCCTTGTTTGTTGAATGATGGAAATAAGGATTTAATATCTTCTTATTGTTTTTTTTTGGTCCAAATCAAGCTGGTGGTGATCCACGCTTGTTTCATTTATATTTAATTGCGAAATAGTAGAGGGTAATAGACCAAATGAAGTCCAAAAATTAATTCCTAGATATAGTTCTCCTTCTAAAGCAGAGGCTAAATAAAATCTTATTGAGTGAGTTTGGTCATTGTAAGTTACTGGATAGTCTATATATCCTATTATTTTATTTTCCGTACCATCAGCAGTTTTGATACTTGAGGAGCTTAAAGTATTGACACTTAGCCTAAGACAATAACTCCTTACATCCCTTACCCAAAACATCAACCAACGTTTCACTGTCTAAGAGTCCGGGAAGATAAACGTTGAACAGCTTGAGTTTGAGATTTGGTCTTGGATCCGCGAGATTTGGCAAAACGGTTGATTCTCAAAACCTTTTAATTCTTTTTCTAATTTTCCAATGTGATATTATCCTTCAAGTTCGTCTAGGTTTGTAATGGCCTTGTCGATTAGGAAGGGTTGAATAGTTTGCCGTATCTGGATCATTATTTACAGTAAGCTTGAGTATTGATAATTGTTGCTGGCTATTGTTCGAGCAAGGTGCTCTAAGACATTCGTTGAGCTTGATGTCGGGTGTTGGTATATCTTCGGTGACGATCATTTTTTGCAAAGGCAGCGTGCCACTTGGTATTACGGTTGTTTCACTCACACACAACGAATAAATTTCTTTATGCATAGGCCTTACATAGCAAATCAAAGAGGTCCCTAACCCTTAAAGGCTGCAACGCACGAACATCATAGCTGACAATTAATGATAAAAAAAACTGTTTTGCGTGCATTCATTACATGCATTGGATCAAATAATGTCATTCTTCGTTTGATTAAAGTTTTTTATGCCACTGAACGCTGAAAAGATTGTTTAGTGATTCATGCATATAGCAAAGATTTCTATTTTTCTGAATTTCTGTGCACAGGCATAATATGAAACGTGAAATTTACTGTTAACTGTTTTCAAACAAGAAAAGTTCTTTCAAAAACTGTTTTTTGTACTTTCTGTGCTTTCGAAACTTTTACAAAAATCCTTACTAAAAAAACGGGATTTTGTTTCTATTATTCTTTAACTGTAGCTAGAGCTAGAATTTTTCTCAGAATCACGGAACAATTAAATACTGAATTTGTCATAAGAGTGAGTGTTTTTGAGAGTGTACCAGTACGTTGTTTGGCTGTAAAATCTTGTAGCAGCTGAGCATTATTCATATGTTTATTATCCGGAGTTATTCAGCGTACATATGGCCTGTAGTGGCTAAATATTATTCAGAGTTATGCCATACCATACGGCCAGCGGTAGTCGAATAATATTCGTGTGAATATACTAAGATATATGCTTCTATATTATATTGAACACCCTATGGCTGAACGAAGTGTACGTGGACGCATTGGGTATAATAAAGCCTATTACATTCGACCTTTTCAAGTTTCTTCTTCTTTACCCGCACAAAGTTTTACGAATATTTTTAATAAGATTACAATTCTCTTTCGATTGAAACGCATCACAAACTGTGTTGAATACGGTGAAGATAAAATTATATTTTAAATTAAGAAATTTCAATAAGTGAATAAAAATTGTTATTGATAGTATAATTTGTGATATTTACTCTGGTTGGAGAAAACTCTTTGCATTTGGAGAACCCTTTACCACTTCAATCTCCTATATAACAATTCGTCAGACACCAATGCATTTAAAGATTTATGTGGTTATGGTGATTAATCCGTTGCTTCGGTAGATGTCAGTCCATTGAGATAATATTGAACCTACCCACCAGTGAACTAACATCCCTTACCACAACTCCAACCTGTTGAATATTTCGGATTACGTTAATATACGATTGCTTGAGCCGCCTATCATCTCAGTCAATCACTGATTTCGAAATATTTAAGTCTACACTGAGAAAACTCATATTCAAAATAGGCACACATATGTGTGTTTCTAACGAAAGAAATAATTGAACAAAAGATAAGATTAAGTTTATCTTGTTTTGATTTATGTTAAGTTGGTGCTGATTGTATTTGTTTCAGCATTTATCATTGAATGTTTGATTGACAGAAGACGATTGATTTTTTTGTTCGATAAGACAAAAAACTTTTTTGATCTAAGAATATTTTTATAGCTTTTGCTTTTCAAACTGCACATCGACGCTTATATTTTATATAATATAAAATTATTTTCAAACTATAATTACTACGTTAACTATGAAACTGGAAAATCAAAGTCTGTCTGTCTTTATCTTTGGAATCTGTTTTGGGGTTCAAAGCTCTCTCAACTCTTTCACGGTTAACTTATTTAAGTCCCGTTTTACGCCATTACTTAGCCAAATCGAAGACGTACGGCTATAGGTCCGATCTATATAGTACCATCTGAACATTGCAAATAGTTCCATGCCAGCCTAAAGTACTGGCATGAGAGATGAGTTGGCCTAGGATTTTTGTACTCAAACAGGAGGGATTATGCTACATTTAATTCAACATTTAAATTTTTCGGGATGGAAAATTTTCACTTTTGCTCCATTTAAAGTCATTTACAAATATATGTATCAAATCTACATCTACCACAAATCGGAAGTTGTACAAAATCAACTGTCGAACCGACAAAAACTTACCAGTTACAGAATCACCAATTAATTTTGGACCAAAGAGTGAAATAAAATTCGTAACGAACCACAAAGCTACATATAGATATAAAAGGAAAGCAAAAGCATCAAATTTATGAAATGAATTAAAACATTATAAATTTAGTTTAAAATATTTATTTATTTTAATAATTTGATTTATTTATAAAGTTAATAAATATTTATTTTTACTAATATTATAAATTATTATTAAATATATTAAAAAAATCTCTTAAATTAAATTATTAAAAATTATTTAAACGATACAAAAATATAATTCTTAAAAAACTAAATAAATCTTATTTTTGAAGCCTTTCAATTAAATGGTCGACAGAAGTATTGGGAATATCGTACTTTGTTGTAATATTAAAAAAATACTTTTGAATAAACATCCAAACGGCTAAGGATTGGAATGGAAATTTCAAATTAAAAAAACGTGTGATTGCAAAAATTATTTCAATTCCTCGAAGCACAGAATACATTTTGTATTTAATTCCATCAAAATACACAAAAATTTGAGTTGGATTTGGCAAAGTCCCGGTGATAAGAAGCAATGGTTGGATGGAATTATGCATCTCCAACTGGAACATCAGTTGTTCCTCTACTTCCTTGTCTGTAGCACCAACCAGGATGAAAGTTTTTTGAACACCTAGGTGGCTGAAAGTCATTGGTATTTTTTTATTGTTTTCGATCGTAACCTCCCATCTTGTTGACCCCAAAATGTGGTATATAAGATAAAATACAGTAGCTGCCAAACCATCTAGCAAAATTAAGAAAATGAATTTTTCTGTTATTATTAGAAATAATATGTTTATATCTAATGCATAATATCTGTCACGATTACACTTACTTTCATTATAATCGTCGCGGCATTTAAGTGTTGCTAGTAAATTGAGGTCCGTAACTCCATTTACATTCTCTTCGAGCATCGGGATGATTCTGTCTAAAAATGGCCAAAACTTGATGTTCATGCTGCACACGTTGGGATAAAGTCTTCGAAAATCAATTTCAATCTTGAGAAATAAAAATATATATTATGCATAACAATTTTTCACCACCAAACAATAACTTACCAATTTAAAACCTAACGGTTTCTGATATTGCGGCCATTTTGTGAATATTTCGTCTATCGTAGCACCTGAGTCAATAAGTGTTTTCCTAAGTTGATGTGTGTTGCCCCAATGGTACTCAATTTCCGGCCAACTGCAGTTATCGGTAACCAAGGCGTTGATACTTCTTTTGCAGTCATCTGGACTACCTGTCAAAGAGAAAACGAAACAAACTGTGAATTTATTTAATTTTTAAATTATTGTATATATTATTAAATACCTATTGAACTGTTTATAAGTTGCTCTAATTCTGGGTAGCTTGGCTTAATTGGCAATAAACCAACTTTCCTTAACGTCCTTAATTTTTTGAAATAGTTTTCGTATACTTTTCCCTTTGGTGCCTTCCCTTTTGATTTGTAATAATATGTTACCTATAAAAGCATATTTAATAATTAAAATTTTATAATATTTAAAATTGTTTTCGAATTGGTAATTACCTTACTTTCCGTTGGAAACGTCTCAACTATTTTTTCGGCAATTTCATTTGCAAGTTCATAAGTCATTTGAATTTCGCTATTTATAATTTCGATGGCGACCATGTCAACCAACATGGAACGAAGATCACTATTAAATTTGTTCAAAATTTTATAATAATTTTGAATGAATATCCCGTCCACTGAATTATTTAAAATTTCGTCTAAATTAAATGATTTTTGACTTGCCGGTGTTTTCAGTAAAAATTGAGAGGCTAAACTTTGGTTATCTGGGTTTGAGTTGCCGCCCGTATTCGAAAGAGATTCCAACCAAAGTTTATGATGCATTGTGAATTTAATTTGAATCCCTAAGTTGAAATGATTCATAAAAGTTTTATGGTATTCCCCCAGATACCTAAACGATTGAATGTCCATGCCCAGTTCTGAAATAAATATAATTTAATTTTATGTATTCAGCAATTTATGCCAAGATATGCTTACCAATACATTTCGGATACATTTCGTGTAAGTTCCAAGAATATAGCAATGCGTAAAGTTCATTATCCTCCCTATGAGAAACCGATGGCCCTGCTGGTTGTGGTAGTTTTTGGTGCTCTACAAATGGTTCGGTAGTTGAAGTACTAGACCACTGAGTTTGATACGTTTCGAATGGTGGGTGGTTGTTAAATGAATCTATTCCCATTGATGGTTGTTGAAGAAGTTCCAAGGCTTGTAAATACAAATCCATTAATGTATGTGATTCTTTATCCATGTTGAATATATATATTTGATTTAATTTATAAAACTAAACTATATTTATCAACCACTCTTACACAATTAAATAATTTATTTTTAAAGTTTCATCTATCTACTGAATGACACAACAAAGATAAATGAGCGAGTTGTTACAAAACGAAAGGTATTAATACCAATATCCCTTCCTACAACACTTACGACGAAAATATTAGAAAGTGGGAAACTTAAACTATTTCTTCTCCGTTCTATGCATATTATTCTAATGAATAATATATTATTATAATATATATGTATTTATATATATATATGTTTATATATATATATATATATATATATATATATATATATATATATATATATATATATATATATATATATATATATATATATATTTATATATATGTGTGAGTATTAGTTCCCAATTTTTTGTTTTTTTTTTTAATATTTCTTGAGGCGAAGAAAATATGTTCCCTTTATAGTTTTTATCATGAAATTCATCATGAACATTTTCTTAATTTATTTCTAATGTGTGTATTTCAGAACTAAAACATATAGGTTGATGAGGATAACACCAATAATATATTAGTGGAGAAGAATTAAGAATAACTTAAGAGCAGTGGACTAAAATATGGAAATTGTACAATGCGAACCGATCATCTTTACACAAAGTTTGAGATTCGAGTACTTTATGTTCTTTGCAGAAACGACAAAAATGATAACGAGAGAAAGATTTACTGAAATCATACACATAATTCACTTCTTAATTATCTCCCATTATCAATCAGGATTTGATACATAATTTGTATAATGTTCTGGACAATAATTTTTAACTGAAGACGAAATGAAAATTTTCCTCAAGACACAATTCGAAAATATTTCGCTGCAATTAAAAAAATCTTATGTGTTCAATAAATAATTTGATGTGAGAAGAAAAGGGTTTACAAAAACCTCAATTCATTTTATATTCAAATTCGTCAAAGTAATTAAAGTCGTATTGAAATAAAATAAACATAAAATCTTCAATTTGAAATTATTGAACTCTGTAATTAAATTATTTAACGAGATGAATCATTTATCGCAGTTTGTTCTAATTTTATAAATTACTTTATGTATAAAAGATAGAATATTAACGATTTTCGCATAGTTTCAGTGTTGTGCAGATACAATACGTTACATTAAATACACGATTATTTACATGTAAATAATTGTATTGAATGAGGTCGAGGTTGAGTTTATAGATGTTCCACAAGAAAATACACTTAGAGAACCAGATGTTAATGAGAAACTTACTACTTCAATGTTGTCTTCTAGTGCTGGAAGACTAGTTACACCAACTCCCAGCATAGAAAGTGAGAAATCAACCGGCTCTTGTATATCATCCGGCGCTACAACTTTATCCCACGATGTACACATTCCTTCAAACTACAACTGTGAACCGTTATTAAGATATGGCAAATCATCAAACTGTGACACACCATCAAGCTCTAATATATCATTCAATTCTGCTATATTAAATTCAAATACACCACACAGTAGTACATCATGTACTAGTGGCAAATCAACGATTTTATCATCAACAGTATCGAAAACTGCGGCGAGACGACATTCTTTATCAACATTTGTAGATGTAGTAACGGCTAGAGAAAAAGCTGATATAACAACTGCTATTGGAAATTTTTTTTATGGCTGTAATATTCCACTACGGGTTATAGAATCAAACCATTTTAAAAATTTGATTAGTTTGATTGACAGAAGACGATTGATTTTTTTGTTCGATAAGACAAAAAACTTTTTTGATCTAAGAATATTTTTATAGCTTTTGCTTTTCAAACTGCACATCGACGCTTATATTTTATATAATATAAAATTATTTTCAAACTATAATTACTACGTTAACTATGAAACTGGAAAATCAAAGTCTGTCTGTCTTTATCTTTGGAATCTGTTTTGGGGTTCAAAGCTCTCTCAACTCTTTCACGGTTAACTTATTTAAGTCCCGTTTTACGCCATTACTTAGCCAAATCGAAGACGTACGGCTATAGGTCCGATCTATATAGTACCATCTGAACATTGCAAATAGTTCCATGCCAGCCTAAAGTACTGGCATGAGAGATGAGTTGGCCTAGGATTTTTGTACTCAAACAGGAGGGATTATGCTACATTTAATTCAACATTTAAATTTTTCGGGATGGAAAATTTTCACTTTTGCTCCATTTAAAGTCATTTACAAATATATGTATCAAATCTACATCTACCACAAATCGGAAGTTGTACAAAATCAACTGTCGAACCGACAAAAACTTACCAGTTACAGAATCACCAATTAATTTTGGACCAAAGAGTGAAATAAAATTCGTAACGAACCACAAAGCTACATATAGATATAAAAGGAAAGCAAAAGCATCAAATTTATGAAATGAATTAAAACATTATAAATTTAGTTTAAAATATTTATTTATTTTAATAATTTGATTTATTTATAAAGTTAATAAATATTTATTTTTACTAATATTATAAATTATTATTAAATATATTAAAAAAATCTCTTAAATTAAATTATTAAAAATTATTTAAACGATACAAAAATATAATTCTTAAAAAACTAAATAAATCTTATTTTTGAAGCCTTTCAATTAAATGGTCGACAGAAGTATTGGGAATATCGTACTTTGTTGTAATATTAAAAAAATACTTTTGAATAAACATCCAAACGGCTAAGGATTGGAATGGAAATTTCAAATTAAAAAAACGTGTGATTGCAAAAATTATTTCAATTCCTCGAAGCACAGAATACATTTTGTATTTAATTCCATCAAAATACACAAAAATTTGAGTTGGATTTGGCAAAGTCCCGGTGATAAGAAGCAATGGTTGGATGGAATTATGCATCTCCAACTGGAACATCAGTTGTTCCTCTACTTCCTTGTCTGTAGCACCAACCAGGATGAAAGTTTTTTGAACACCTAGGTGGCTGAAAGTCATTGGTATTTTTTTATTGTTTTCGATCGTAACCTCCCATCTTGTTGACCCCAAAATGTGGTATATAAGATAAAATACAGTAGCTGCCAAACCATCTAGCAAAATTAAGAAAATGAATTTTTCTGTTATTATTAGAAATAATATGTTTATATCTAATGCATAATATCTGTCACGATTACACTTACTTTCATTATAATCGTCGCGGCATTTAAGTGTTGCTAGTAAATTGAGGTCCGTAACTCCATTTACATTCTCTTCGAGCATCGGGATGATTCTGTCTAAAAATGGCCAAAACTTGATGTTCATGCTGCACACGTTGGGATAAAGTCTTCGAAAATCAATTTCAATCTTGAGAAATAAAAATATATATTATGCATAACAATTTTTCACCACCAAACAATAACTTACCAATTTAAAACCTAACGGTTTCTGATATTGCGGCCATTTTGTGAATATTTCGTCTATCGTAGCACCTGAGTCAAAAAGTGTTTTCCTAAGTTGATGTGTGTTGCCCCAATGGTACTCAATTTCCGGCCAACTGCAGTTATCGGTAACCAAGGCGTTGATACTTCTTTTGCAGTCATCTGGACTACCTGTCAAAGAGAAAACGAAACAAACTGTGAATTTATTTAATTTTTAAATTATTGTATATATTATTAAATACCTATTGAACTGTTTATAAGTTGCTCTAATTCTGGGTAGCTTGGCTTAATTGGCAATAAACCAACTTTCCTTAACGTCCTTAATTTTTTGAAATAGTTTTCGTATACTTTTCCCTTTGGTGCCTTCCCTTTTGATTTGTAATAATATGTTACCTATAAAAGCATATTTAATAATTAAAATTTTATAATATTTAAAATTGTTTTCGAATTGGTAATTACCTTACTTTCCGTTGGAAACGTCTCAACTATTTTTTCGGCAATTTCATTTGCAAGTTCATAAGTCATTTGAATTTCGCTATTTATAATTTCGATGGCGACCATGTCAACCAACATGGAACGAAGATCACTATTAAATTTGTTCAAAATTTTATAATAATTTTGAATGAATATCCCGTCCACTGAATTATTTAAAATTTCGTCTAAATTAAATGATTTTTGACTTGCCGGTGTTTTCAGTAAAAATTGAGAGGCTAAACTTTGGTTATCTGGGTTTGAGTTGCCGCCCGTATTCGAAAGAGATTCCAACCAAAGTTTATGATGCATTGTGAATTTAATTTGAATCCCTAAGTTGAAATGATTCATAAAAGTTTTATGGTATTCCCCCAGATACCTAAACGCTTGAATGTCCATGCCCAGTTCTGAAATAAATATAATTTAATTTTATGTATTCAGCAATTTATGCCAAGATATGCTTACCAATACATTTCGGATACATTTCGTGTAAGTTCCAAGAATATAGCAATGCGTAAAGTTCATTATCCTCCCTATGAGAAACCGATGGCCCTGCTGGTTGTGGTAGTTTTTGGTGCTCTACAAATGGTTCGGTAGTTGAAGTACTAGACCACTGAGTTTGATACGTTTCGAATGGTGGGTGGTTGTTAAATGAATCTATTCCCATTGATGGTTGTTGAAGAAGTTCCAAGGCTTGTAAATACAAATCCATTAATGTATGTGATTCTTTATCCATGTTGAATATATATATTTGATTTAATTTATAAAACTAAACTATATTTATCAACCACTCTTACACAATTAAATAATTTATTTTTAAAGTTTCATCTATCTACTGAATGACACAACAAAGATAAATGAGCGAGTTGTTACAAAACGAAAGGTATTAATACCAATATCCCTTCCTACAACACTTACGACGAAAATATTAGAAAGTGGGAAACTTAAACTATTTCTTCTCCGTTCTATGCATATTATTCTAATGAATAATATATTATTATAATATATATGTATTTATATATATATATGTTTATATATATATATATATATATATATATATATATATATATATATATATATATATATATTTATATATATGTGTGAGTATTAGTTCCCAATTTTTTGTTTTTTTTTTTAATATTTCTTGAGGCGAAGAAAATATGTTCCCTTTATAGTTTTTATCATGAAATTCATCATGAACATTTTCTTAATTTATTTCTAATGTGTGTATTTCAGAACTAAAACATATAGGTTGATGAGGATAACACCAATAATATATTAGTGGAGAAGAATTAAGAATAACTTAAGAGCAGTGGACTAAAATATGGAAATTGTACAATGCGAACCGATCATCTTTACACAAAGTTTGAGATTCGAGTACTTTATGTTCTTTGCAGAAACGACAAAAATGATAACGAGAGAAAGATTTACTGAAATCATACACATAATACACTTCTTAATTATCTCCCATTATTAATCAGGATTTGATACATAATTTGTATAATGTTCTGGACAATAATTTTTAACTGAAGACGAAATGAAAATTTTCCTCAAGACACAATTCGAAAATATTTCGCTGCAATTAAAAAAATCTTATGTGTTCAATAAATAATTTGATGTGAGAAGAAAAGGGTTTACAAAAACCTCAATTCATTTTATATTCAAATTCGTCAAAGTAATTAAAGTCGTATTGAAATAAAATAAACATAAAATCTTCAATTTGAAATTATTGAACTCTGTAATTAAATTATTTAACGAGATGAATCATTTATCGCAGTTTGTTCTAATTTTATAAATTACTTTATGTATAAAAGATAGAATATTAACGATTTTCGCATAGTTTCAGTGTTGTGCAGATACAATACGTTACATTAAATACACGATTATTTACATGTAAATAATTGTATTGAATGAGGTCGAGGTTGAGTTTATAGATGTTCCACAAGAAAATACACTTAGAGAACCAGATGTTAATGAGAAACTTACTACTTCAATGTTGTCTTCTAGTGCTGGAAGACTAGTTACACCAACTCCCAGCATAGAAAGTGAGAAATCAACCGGCTCTTGTATATCATCCGGCGCTACAACTTTATCCCACGATGTACACATTCCTTCAAACTACAACTGTGAACCGTTATTAAGATATGGCAAATCATCAAACTGTGACACACCATCAAGCTCTAATATATCATTCAATTCTGCTATATTAAATTCAAATACACCACACAGTAGTACATCATGTACTAGTGGCAAATCAACGATTTTATCATCAACAGTATCGAAAACTGCGGCGAGACGACATTCTTTATCAACATTTGTAGATGTAGTAACGGCTAGAGAAAAAGCTGATATAACAACTGCTATTGGAAATTTTTTTTATGGCTGTAATATTCCACTACGGGTTATAGAATCAAACCATTTTAAAAATTTGATTACGAAGTTGAGGCTATCATATACAAATTTAATTCCAAATCGACGAGTAATATCAACTAGTATCAACTTCCAGCTCATTCAGTTCTCTTGAAAGATGGTTGGAAGAACTCATCGTCAAATTCAAAAACAGTGGTTAGCATGGTCCATAATGCAGATGGTTCAAAAGCGTTGATTAATGCAGAATCTGCTGAGATAGTCAGGCAATTATATAATCTAGAAATATATGCTGTTGTATCGGACAATGCAGCGACGATGGTCAGAATGGGCAAAAATGTGAATCACTATCTATGGCACAGTACGTGTCATAGTCACATTGGGAATTTATTAATAAAAGATATTATAGATTTGAAGTTGACAGAAAATGTCAATACCGTTTTGAAGGAATTCAAAAATGCTGATTTTGAAAATCTAATCGTTAATAAAAGTGGTTCTAAAATAAAGCTTGCGTGTGACACTAGGTGGTGTTCCCATCGGGATGCATATCAAAATTTCATTTCAAATTTGCAATATATGAAAGAGATTATTATTAATGAACATCCGAGGAAAGTAAAAGTAATCGTATCAAAATTAATTTTTGATGAGGAATTTATAGAACAAGATAAAGCAGATATATTAGTTTTAGACCCGATTTGTCAACTAATAAACTTTTGTCAGAAATCGGATGCTTCGTTAGCAGACGCGGTTAACTTATGGTTGTCGCTTGATATGGAATCTAACAGTAGGTCGTTAAAATTTCGTCTCAAAATGGCCTTGAATGTATATGCATTAGCCGCTTTCTATTTGCATCCCAAATACGATAAAAATAAATTGGACACAGAACACATAGGCAAAATTAATAATTTTTTATTGCAGAATTTGAGTGGTGATGGACTTGAAGAACTCGATCAGTATAAGACCAAAAGCGGAGTTTTCGAGGTTCTTATTCGGAAAGATATTAAAAAACCGACCATATTTTGGAGAATTGCTGAAACCAATTATCCTGAACAGTCTAGGTTGGCATTGAGGGCCTTAAATTTACCAGCTTCGTCCGGACAAATAGAAAGGATTTTCTCCAACTGGGGTTTAATACATACTCCAATAAGAAACCGATTGACATTTGATCGTACCAAAAAATTACTACACATTTATTTTACGCTTAATAATAAACAAGTATGCTCAATCGATAGCGACGAAGACGAAACTTATTTATAATGATATTATGTGCATATAATATAGTATGTATGATATATATAAATTAAGTGTATTTGTAATTTGCTGAGAAACGCACCATTCCTAATTTTATTTATTTTTGTTTTTGTAATATTCAAATAAATAAAAGACCTGAAATGTAAATCTACTTAAACATTTTTACATATCGTTTTTTTAAATTGTTTCTATAAACATATTTGATGTGATCCGCATGAACCATATGATGGATGAATCGTATTACTGTGTATCACTCCAATCCTATTGCGTCAGGGTAAAGACGGAATATACCAAAACAATATATGACAAAGCAAGGATAAGGTTCTAAAGAGCATATAACCAAATCACAAAATGAATTTTGCAATTACATACCTCCAAAAATGAAAACAAAGGATACATTAAGGATGTTGATGAAACAAACTCATTTATTTATGGGATAATCTTAGAGTCAATAGGTACACATACAAGAAAAATTCTGTATTTCTTCTGAAACCGTTGACGGAAGTTCTGGAATATGATAAACTGGAACGGAACAAGACTATTCCTGAACCGGTTATGGTGAAATTCGACGTGTTGAATAAATATGGAATTGTAAAATGTTTTTTTGGGAAGTTATTATCGCCTTTATTATACAATTTTTTATCTTTTTAAGGCATTTGTCCGTCTACTTTCTATCTATTCACTCATATTAAAGTGCAAGTTTGTATGTGTTTTAAAGTTATTGCCGTTGTTTACAGTATCTAGCTATTTTGGGGGTAGTATTAGTAGTAGTTGTAGTAGTACTATTAGTAGCGGTAATAGTAGTAGTAGCATAGAAAAGGGACTAATAGTAATCCTTTGTCTGTGGTGGCTAAAGTGTAGTTCAATTCAAACGATGAAAAATAAATTTATCTGTTTTGGTTAATTTCATTGAGTGTTTTACATACATATTCTTATTATTGTTTTACTTAGTAAGATTGAAAACAACCACCAAAATTATCTGTTTAAAACACTAGTGTACAATATTAATAAATAAAAACATGTATGTATGTGAGCAATTTGTTATAAAACACTAGTATAACATATGCAAATATCACATTTTTCGAATAAACGTATTTGAGTTTAAAGGGTATTATACTTAGAGTGAAAACGTCTGGGTTTTTTAAAATTTGCAATTCGGAATGTGTTTAAAAATTCCCATTTCATTTCCTGACAAGTTACATAACCCAGTATATACACTTGCTTAGTTTCTTGGAACACAAGATTCACTTATAGTATATCTATTCTACTGTTTTGTCTTTTAGAATTTACAAATTCTAATATTATATAATTATATTGTAATTTCACAAAAAAATTTCAAAACTCGTTGTCTGGATTTTTGCATTATTGGATATAATATTTCTTTCAGTGCAATAATTGTGTCTTTTCATTATTTATTAATTATCAATGACGTAATGTCATATGACACCTATACATTCATTACCTACTAATTAAATATTTTAACAATTTGTTATATTAGGTTATGTTATGTAAATGTGTGACTGTGTACGCGAACTTAGCGTGTTATTGGTCCATTAAAAATTCTACCAATAATATAGCGCATTGTTTGCATCATAAATGAACCCGGTATCAGCCTATATCTTTTCTTATTTAAGGGACAATAAAGTGCTTTGATTATATATATACATACATTCATATATATATATATATATATATATATATATATATATATATATATATATATATATATATATATATATATATATGTATATATATATATATATATATATATATATATATATATATATATATATATATATATATATAATATATATATATATATATATATCTATACCTATGTATATATATATAAATATATATATATATATATATATATATATATATATATATATATATATATATATATATATATATATATAGCTTATTCATATTTTAAATTTTTTGAAAATCATTTAAACCTTGTTGACTGGTTTGAATATTAGAGTATGCCTGGTATTTCTTAATTCTGAAAGATGTCACTTATTTTTACATATTTTCCTATTTTTTACATTTTTACGGTAATTCACCTTTTTTACTTATTATTTACAACAAAAGTGTAAAAAATGATTTTTAACGCGTAATTGCACAACACTGCATAGTTTATATATTGATTGCCTTATATATCGATTGCCTTATATATCGATCTGATTGTTTATATATCGATCCGTCTATCATTTTATTTAATTACTTAATTCTTGATACTTAAATCTTAGTATAAGTCGTATTGATCTGTATCTTGTAAGACGGTAGTTGGTTTTAAAACTCAATTGATTTTACTAATTGTATATGCAAACAGATCGCTACAATAGGGTTATGCACTGACTTATTTGATTCTTGAATTATCGTCATAAGCAAAACTCACCAAAAAAATATAGAAACAAGAATTGTTTCTTAATTGAGTAACATACCTTAATAAAAGGTTATGAACGAAATGTCTACATGGTGATACTTCAACAATGTTTTATTTTTTTAATTTAGTTAATCATTATTAACATGATGACCGTTAGTAAATTCAAAATAACACCAGAAAATCAAAATGATTACTTAATAAGAAAATTATTTCTTATTTAGTAGTCAAAATATGTAAAAAATCCATATGAATTTGAAAATAACACAATACTACTATTTATTAACGATTAAAAAGTTTATTTTAAATTCAATAATTAAACGAAATTTAATTTTAGTTTGGTTGTAAAATTAAACAAAATTCCCTAATTTCCTAAAAAAAATTAATTTAAATATAATGGCCACCTACATGTACGGTTGCATAAAATAATTTTGGTACTAAAAAATTTAAAACAAAAAATAAACGCACCACAGTTACCTAGGCCATTGTTAAATGTGCCAACGTACCGGGTTGGATATTTATATAAGCACTGACTTGATCGCGTAAATGATCAGTGCAAATCACTGTTAAAATCCGATGCCTCGGTTCGATATGTGAAGAAAATGCCGGTCTTATCGTGCACGCCAAATAATCTAAATCGAAAGAGGAGTCCAAAATTTGATTTCCTCCAAGAATTCGTATCCAAAATATAAGAGCCGAAATCCAAATCAATCGTAGACAAATAATCGTGTCCAATAACAAGCAGGGTTCAAAATTGCCGTAGCGATATTTCCAAGTCCTAATAACAAGCAGGGGTTCAAAATTGTCGAAACGATATTTCCAAGTCCAAATAAAAGTAAATTCCGTTTGTTTAAATTATAAAAGGTGGTTTTAATTTATTTATAAGAGTTTATGCGCTTTTTAATTACTGTATGTTTTCACAATCACGGTTGTTTTGGTTATAATAAAAGTTATAGTCATCCTAGAGTCATTCGGTTCCAAAACAAGTTTTAATCTAAACAAGTTTGAACAAAGTCTCTCAACGACATCTGTAATTTCAAATGTAATCAATGAAATTTGCTACAGTGACATCTTTAAACGAATAGATGACTAAACTTATCTTTGATCCATACAAAATTGAGCTACATAACATAATTTTGGCAACAAATATTGCTTTACAAAGATAAAAGTTTTAGAAACAATGATTAAAAAATGTCAACATATTATAAAAAATCTGAGTTATGCAACGGAATATTATATAAGATAATTATCAAATCGATTATGAATAAAGTTTTAAATTTAATTGTTTTCTATTTTAGGTTGAACATTGAAATTAAACAGCCATGAAGAAAGCTTTCTGCATCCGACTTGATATCAGTATCTCAAAGAAACTCCAAACAATCTTGAGTTATTTTATTTTGTTGTTCTCGCGATTCGAGCTATAAATCTTAAATGCACTTATTTAAATTTAATTAATTTATAATTTTTGTAACATTATGAAAATTTTAACACAACTAATAATCCACAATCTGATTCCATCGGTTTCGATTACGAGCAAGCTCTTCATACTGTAAGAAGCAGCTTCCAGATCAGCAAGCAGCTATAGTAGATAACAGAGCCATCATCGGCAACAGCGACCTCTTCGCCTATCGAAATGCGGCTCTCCCATCAAAGATTGCAGTATCATTCGGTTCAGTTCGCAGAACGTGATCAAGGGTATATGCTGTCGTTTGATTTCATGCTCCATATCAGGAATTTGCATTAAATTCGGTATGTGCCATCAACACCGCGTTTTGAGCCATATATCACACGCATGATTCTTCTCTCGAATGTTAAAAGTCATATCTTGTACTCATTTGTCGTACTTATCCATCAAGATCCACTCTCAGAAGTGGACGTAGGAGATAAAAAGCCCGATCGCCAACGACAAGGATTGTCAGAATAAGATATTTTCTGAGGTTTTCACTTGAAAGAATGATGTTTTGTATAAAATGTGATTAAAAAGTATCGGAGACAACGCATCTCCTTGTCGAACACCAGAAAAAACTGCAAAAGTTCTTGATAGCCCGTTCTCAACTTTAACACAGCATTGTCACTGCGTTACTGTCATTTTACACAAATGTACATATGTTTTGGGTATTCCTGAATATTCAAGCGCATACCATAACCTCTCTCGATTGATAGGGTCATAGGCTTGTTTGAAATCTAGGAATACCTGGTGCACATCGTGGGATGTTTCGTAGTACTTGGAAAGAATCATCCATAGCGAAACCACTTGATCACTGAATGCCCGATTTGCACGGGATCCTCCTTGGCAGTCACCGAAAATTCCCTCCGCCAGTGGAGTAATTCTTCCCAAGATAATGTATCACAGTAACTTGTGAGCTCTGAATTAATGCAATCAACTCCTGGTGATCCATTTCTCGTTAGTCTCTGCATGGCCATTGTGAATTCCTCATAGGATGGATCCTCAATGAACATCTCTGCGGTCTGTACTTGAGGGTATACAAATACAGCTTGTGATACATGTGGAGCATTAAGTAGGTCAGAAAAATGTTCACGCCATGTATCGAGTATCGCATCGACGTCAACATTGAGGATTCCATCCTGGTTCCGAAAAGCAGTTGACCAAGATCTAAAGGTATGATGAAATTCGGTGATTCCTTTAAAGAAACCACGCGAATTGCGCTCATTACTGAGTTGTTGTACTCTTAGGACATTCGCGCTTCTTCTGTCTACAAATGCTTTGAGCTGTCCTGCTAGCAAGAACTGCTTTTTTTCCTGCAATTGTAAACCGAGTCTGCGGTTCATTGTGAGCTATACCTATTTCGTTGCTCAACAGCAAGACGACACTCCTCATCAAACCAATCAGTTTTGGGTTAAGTTTTCACTATACCGAGAATGTGCTGGGCAGCATCGACAACTGAGATTTCAAATACTTCCCAGACACTGTTCACATCATCAGATTGATAATAGGATCGCAAAATGCTATTGCTGACAAGATCTTGATATTTTCGTTGCGTTTCTTCATTTATCAGACCTTCACAGGAGAATCGCGATTTATATTCCGCTCTCCTCCTTGGCGTGTACGAAAACTTTCATCATAGCTTTGCAGTGACCAGATAATGAAAACTGCCTACGACTTTTGTTGACGACCGATACGATCTCACGTCTTGGACAACCCGAGCCCGCGATTTAGAAATCAACACATGGTCAATTTGGCTTTGGGATGTTTTAAGTGGATGTGTCCATGTTTCCAAATGGATGTTTTAGGAGGAAAGAATGTACCTGCTACTTTGAGATCAGGCGCAAGTTCAACATTTGTTCCCCATTTTCGGTCGTAGTTCGGACCTATATTATCGCATAAGTCGGCCTGACTTCTGCCAGCTCTAACCTTAAAGTTACCAATCAACAATCTGACATCGTGCTCGGGAATAGAGCCCATCAGATTATTCAAATTATTGTAAAATGAATCTTTATCTTAGAGTTGGCTTACATCAGTGGGCGCATGTACACAGACAATAGACAGGTTGGCTAATCTCATGTGCATGCGAAGTTTACACATTCGTTTATCGACTGCCTGAAAATCCAGTTCAACCTTGTTTACCCAATGAGGAATCTAACTCCAAGATTTTCGAGGTTATTTCTACTGTAGAGCAACGTATAGCCTTGGGACATATGGTCTCCACTTTTAGGCCATCGAGTTTCT
Organism: Tipula lateralis; assembly: GCA_963932295.1. Classification (NCBI taxonomy): domain Eukaryota; kingdom Metazoa; phylum Arthropoda; class Insecta; order Diptera; family Tipulidae; genus Tipula; species Tipula lateralis. The sequence goes on from OZ010739.1 coordinate 27,683,090, forward strand.
TAGAGCACTATGAGTTCCAGCCGATACTTCTTCATACATGTGATGAGGCCGTCCAACGCGTCAGGTTTCCGAAGTGTCTGGACGTGCCGATCCTCATTTTTGTTCCCGGGTACTAAATGAGGGGGTCATTATTGTTTTGGGGTTATCCGATTTTTTTTTTAAATGGTGACATTTTTAACATTTGTAGTTTTTTACGGATGTTGGTCGTCAGCCCAGCGATCTAACCAGATTTAGTCGCCTCCTACGACAAGCTCTGGATACTGTGGTGGTATTTTATGGGTTTCATGTTTCGTTTGTAAAATTCACGAAACTGGAATGCCCCAATTCACAGAGGCTTAATGCTGTGCTATTGTTCACACCCTTGAAAAGAATTTTAAATTAAAAATTAGGTGTGGATTGAATTATTTAATTGAACTCAAATTTATTGGACCATAAAGACAAGGTTAAGGTTAAAGACTGATACGACTCACAGTTTCAAATTAACAGTTTTGGCTACCGCGGAAGAACAACAAATTAACAAAAGATTGTTCAACAACAACTGGTATAAACTCTTCATCGTCAAAACAGTTTAAAAGATGGATAACCGAGTGTGAAAGTATTCTACGAATATGTGGCAAATACATACTGAAGGAGGAATATTTTCTAGGTTTTGTTTTAGTAAAGAAAACAGTTAAGTGTCTGACAAAGTAATGGAAACTAATGGCCAAAACTGGAAGAGGCCTGAGAAATACAATATTTTTTTATTTCATTCAGGGTATTACTAAAAAAACCTGAATTTCCACAAGATTTATGTTATTAATTCACAGAAACAACCAGTTGCAGCAACCATTCGAAAATCATCATCCAATCACTGACATGCGAAACATTTATACGTTAGATTTGAATTTGTTACCCTCAGAAGACACTTTCAGTAGACACTTTCTCGACGAGTCCAACATTAATATTAACATTAACAACGGACCAATAGGCCTTTGAAATTGGAAAAAGTTTTTTTTAGGATACTTCTTTGTATGTTTAAAAAATCATCATCAGTACAAAAAATATTGATAATAATGCAATTATTACAAAAAGGTAAAACGTGTCTCCGCTACAAAAACAACATAATGAAGATTTTTTAGTCAAAATTTGCATGAGCAGAAAATCAGAGATTTTTATTTTTTAATCAACATTCAGGCGTAATTGAATTATTTTATATACCACGCCTACTTAAGGGAAAATATAATGAGCATGAATGTAATATGTTTCTCCGTAAGATGGGGAAACCGTTTTTATAATTGTTGAAATTTTGCGCCTGAGTGAATTAAAAATATAAAAAAAATCCTTCTTTGATTTTCTGCTCGGCTGGTATAACTTGGTATTTAAACACAAATACCAACGTTGTTGTAGCGAAGCGAAGAATTTACATTTTGTAGGGAGGAATGCATTCTTATTAATCGCGATATTGGCCTCAGGTTCGAATCGATAATTACCCGAAAAATAACCGATACATTTACGGATTTTACACTCTAACTGGACCACTCAGTCCTAACTTACCTATACGACAATCAGCGTTATCTTCAAGCTCTTAACCTTGATCACAAAGTTATGTGTACTTGCTACCGAATATGGTAAATATTTAACCTTATTCAAAATGTCGATAAGTACAGATTTACGGACGATTTTTTGGTTCTCTTGTCCCCTACATACATCAAGCTTTAAAGATCAGACGCGGAACTTTGGATTCCCCTGTGTATTTGTCTTGTTGTTGCTTCACCATTCCTGTACATCAATTCCGGTTTAATGAAATGAAATGAAATGGAATGGGATTTTTGTTTATTCCATATTTCGTTTTCTCGCCAAATAATTCCACTCCACAAAGTTGCATTCTCGTTCGTTTTGTGGGATATTATTTTTAGTACAAGTTCTAAATAGAGAAAATTCCATTTCAAACATGGAATTTAAATGTCATTTTTTGTTTGTTGGCGTGATAATTAGCGCGTGCTGTGTTTAAAGGTTAATTTACATATCCGACAATTTTTCGGCCTGCCGCAGGAAATTCGACTAACGCTGTTTTTCGATGATTTACATGTTCGAAAAGTTTTCGGCGCAGCTTTCACATGTATATGTATGTAAAAATAGATTTATTGGTTTTTCATAAATGTGTAGGAATAATTAAATACAGGGCACAGTGTTTAAATTAAATAACGAATGAAAAAAAACATAATATGGAATAAAAAAATATTATGTATACAGGAATCTGTGCCATCGCGCCGAAAAGATAAATTTTGTTCATGTCTTCGCTGTGCCGAAAAATCGGCGAAGTAGTTCTTTCTAATTGGTTGCATCTGTCACGTGATGTTCGGCGCAGAGAAAACGTCAGATATGTAAATCCACCTTTACACAACTTTTTTGCGGTAAATTAAATTAACATAATGAATTTGATATCGATGTTGATGAAGTCGAATATGTCGTTCCTGAAGAGGCCAATAACACGATTCTCAACGCAATCTCAACATTTGAGTGAGGGTAGGAGAATAAGAGACGATTAAATTCAAGAATATTTTTAATAATTTAAAATATAAATTTTAATCAAAAATATTTGTTGCATTATTGTTTGATACATTTTTATTTAATGCATCAGCCAATTTGTTCAGAGACGATTAAATTCAAGAATATTTTTAATAATTTAAAATATAAATTTTAATCAAAAATATTTGTTGCATTATTGTTTGATACATTTTTATTTAATGCATCAGCCAATTTGTTCAGAGCCCCCACTTTTGCTTTTTTAACTTCAATTTTTCTTTCTCTACCTAGTTCGAGCCGTCGTTCTTAAACCATATTGCGCCATTATGTCCTCTAGCTGTCGAGGTTTGCGCCTTTTTTGTGTGGCATGTGATTCAGTTGCTACAGTCGGTCGGCGAACAGCGGGACGTGCATTGAGGTCATCATTTAATATTGTTCGCACTTTATCTGGCTCTACAATAATTCCCAGAATTTCAATAGGCCCTGATGAAATTGCTTGTGGTGTTGGTATTGATGGTGAAGTGCTATCATTAAATAATCACGACAAAGCTAGTGGAACATGATCCATTCGTGATAAATTCTAAAAAAAAATAATCATATAAGTAAAGTAAATAACATTATTGTTAATCTAACTACATTGGGTAAGCCAGATTTATGCACCGCATTTGTATCCCCTACAACGACGTTCCAGTTCATAATATCAATTATCCGTTCCTCCAAATCGGATAAATTTTTTTTTCGTCCTAAACCATTGATTCCACTCCGGTTGATAATGATTTTTATTTCTGTTGCTTTATTTTTAACGTACAGTCTAAAATTTGATTTCATCAAAAACTGAAGCTATTTAATTTTATAACATACCTTAAATCCGTCCAAGTTTTTTTTCCACTTTTCACCGTCCTTTCCATTCGCACCTCCGGCTCCATTTAATAATTCCGCCACCTCATTCCATTTCCATCCCTCATTTCCCTATTCCCATTGCAAACTATCATATCTATTATAAAAGCAAACATGGACCAGAAAAATTTACAAATAAAAATTATATTTAATTTAACACGTAATACGTCAGTTATAACTTACCTTCCATGAGCTAAATACACATTTTCCTCTAAATATGTTACCAACATTTCTTTTTGGTTTATAGTAACCTTTTTGCCAATTTTTTGGTACTAGGAGTTTCCATTTCTTTGATTCCACTACTAAATTGCACGACGAGAAATTATGACTTTTCATTTCACATTAGTGGAGTTTGTTCTCTCATTTCACTGAACCAGAATACAAAAATTTCATTTAAAACAATTTCTCATTCCATGAAAAAATTCCATCGAACCGGAATCTATGTGCAGTACATCTTTTCTCTGCTTTGTACGAATTATACCGATTGCAGATGAAGGTAACAAATCGTATACTTGGACATCGACAACGTTTACAGTAGTCATGCCACAGCTGAGTACTTAATAATGGAAGTAACCGAACTATGTTTGGATGGAAACAGGTAGCACCGTTTTCTTAAATGAATCAATCACAATTTAGTTCTATGTTTTGCTTTGCGTTTTCTTTCAACTTGATACATTTCAAGTTCATCCTCTACTTCTAGGCTGGTTGTCTTGAAGCCTCTTGTTGTGAAATTGTTTGATGAACATCGATCATATGGGCATTGGATCTTGTATCTTGTATGAGTGCGGTTACGAATCTGATATCTCACCCGTCGATGGATGGTTTTCAATCAAATCTATTATGTGTAAATTCTACAATTTCGTTCAGTTTGATAAACGCTTCACGCTCACATCTAATTGTGCGTTGTCAGAAAGCAAAGTTGGGCGCGTATATTACACGATGTAGTTTACACAGTTATTTACATGTAATATACATGTAAATTACACAAGTTATTTTTTACATTACGTAATGTAAATAACGACTTTTTCATGACAAGGGCGCTATCTATTATATAATTTAATAACTAATAACTAATAATTTAATTATTGTCAAAATTGATTGTGTAACTTTACAAATAATACAAAAACAAATTAATATGTCAAAAATTTGAGTTATAAGTTTTCTTGTGTTGTTTCATATCATCGTGTTGATAAAAATAACGTATGTATGTATTACCATCAGTAATATCTGTATTTTAAATTTGATTCATTCCAGATTATTTTATTCTTATCAACAGTCACCATAGATGCACAGCCAATTGATAATACAATTAAAACATTATTCAACGCTATGATACAATTTAGTGGGTGGACCAACTAAGTGCAATTTATAACCAACCACACGACGAGTCAGTCGGTGTAGATCCAAGTATATTGTAACCGACAGCAATAAAGAAGAGCATGGCCTAAATTCATTAATGTAACTGGCATTGAGGGCATTGTGGACCATCTTAAATTACCTTCTGGAATCGTTTATATCCAAAATAAACTCTCGATACAAGGTGCGATGGTTTTGGGAAAAGCTGTTATGAGTGTGATTCAAAAGAGGTGAATTTTTATTTAAATTAAAACCTGATTGATAATCAAGAAATATAAAGAGGAGGCAGGAGATGATATGACATCGATCAAGATCTGGAATATTAAGGCATATTCAGGTTCTATAAAAAATGACAATAATAATCGTGAGGGATATGATATATCACGAAGATTTAAGCGTAAATAGCCAAACGAGAAAATAACAGACAGACTATTTGAAACGAGTTTGCTATGCATGACCACGTTCAGGATATGCGAGCCTTACAAAACTACATAGTTCAAATTTTATATCATATAAGCTTTTCTTGACTCGAATGGTAAAATTGTAACCTCAGCACTTTGTAAATTAAATATGAACCGCAAAATTAAATGAAGTTTCGTTGTAATTAATAATACTTTCAACGTTTATTATTAATTCGGGCTTCACCAGCGGTAATCAGAATAAACACTTACTTCACTAATTCTAAGCAGAAACTAGAATTTATATCGTACTTCGAGCCATTAAAACACCAAATTGACGAATTTAACATAGTTCCAAATATTGTAAAAATATGATTCAAGGGAGGTAATTCAAGGTCTACTTCCATCAACCCTAAAACTGGATGGAGAAACACGAGGAAACAGGCGGAAAGATAACCACTACGAAACAACACTTTCATTAGTATAAAGCAACAAGGAAAATAACTGCCAAAATATACAGCAAACTTATCAACCCCATTGTAAAGTCTGAAATGCATGCACCGTTTCGACCATCACAACAAAAAAACTGTCAAATAATGGGACAACAACAAGACCGCCACCATCCACAAATATGGATTATCAATAGAAGCTTGACAATTGTAAATCCCCAATCAAAAGTTCGTCTAGTATCAACCAGAGACTGCTCAAGAACTAAGATGTTCTGATGAGGAACATGTACCGAAAAATACAATTCATCGAACAAGTATTGGACAACGACAAGAGTCCAATAGAATAGATCATAGGCGACTCGTGAACAATAAACAAGAGGAAGCAGAACCTTTGCCTTAATAAAATGCAATTTAAATTTTCTTGGTTTTTAAAATAAAAAGTATTGTATAAAAAGTATCAGAAAACTTATATCAGAAAATTTAAAATTGTTTTATTTACAAGATTTATTTAAAATTTAATTCAATTCGACGATTCTTTTTTTTAAATTTACTACAAATTAATGTACAGAAATCTTGTGACATTTTAATCTGAGACAATAATTTATTTTCAATAGAAGTTAATGAAGCATCAGAAAAACCGTTCATCTCCAATAGTATACTTCTTAAATAAGTTTTAATTCTCCGTAAAGCAGAAAAGCTTCTTTCGTATGATACACTTGTAGATGATATCGTTAAGAATAGTCGATATAAGGTTGATAATTCATTTAATGAACTCTTTGAGAAATTCTAATATCTCTAATATTGTACGCTTATACAATAATTAATTCACTTCTCAATTTTCGAAAATCGAATCTTTACCATAAAATTCTTGAAGTTTTTTAAATTGTTGCTCAGGAAAATTCATTTAAATTTAGTACTTATTTCGGTAGAAACATTATCAATTATTTCAAAAAATTAAATTTTCTATAAGACGTTTTTAAATCATGGACGAAATCAATTCTCCATCGAATGGTGCTGATTTCACCGAAAGCTTTAGTTTTCTCCCAAAAACTCTCAAATTAATCCCGAAAATCATTAAGTATTGTCTGATAGGTTTTAATTTTGTAGCTATTACTAATATCAGTACTTTGTTTTTGTAGACACTCAAATACCGTATCTGAATACGGCAAAATATCCGAAAAAAGCAAATAATAAAAAATTATATTAAAAATCTCGTAAACATGTCAAAAAGGATTGTTCAAAATATCTTGAAATAGTTCGGCTAATTGTTCCTTATATTTAAAAATAACACTGACGACTTGAGCATTATACTGCTAAAATTTTTTTCTTCTAAAATTGTGAAAAGTGTGGATTTTTTACAAATAGGCAATATATTGATTGAATAGTGATGTGTGTATAAAATCTGATTTCCATTATGAATAATATTTTTTCAGAATTTTTTACTGAAAAAACCAAAGCGAGAAAAAAATCAAAAATACCATTAGAATGACAGAGATCGGTTTTTACTTGTTTCTTTTTTTTCTAGTGGATATATTTTGACAGATGCGTGTAACATAACCAATAAATTTCAATTTTTTTTGTTTTTGAATCAAAAAGACAAATAACACTTTGAATCTACAACAATAAATTTAAAAAAAAAATAAACTAAACATAATTATTCATTATTTCAATTATTTTTACAATGAATTAAGATGAATGAGACAAAACGAAATATTAAAATTATTCATTCACCATAAAAAATCATTCATTTTTATTTTCCTATAAAATATTTCTCCAGTACTGAATAAAAATACTTCTCTTGATATATTTTGTCAGTACTGCTATAATTATTTTCTCAGTAACCATAAAAATTTATTCAGTACTGAATAACTTTTTTGTACTGGAACTATTTTTTATTTCACTCGCACTTTAAGAAAAATTATATTTTGTATCCCGCCTTCACTATTTTGTCAGTATTTTTTCATAACGGAAATCAGGCTTAAACCTAATATTTGGTGGTATGGTGATAAAAACCTAAATCATAAACCTAAATGGCTATACGTAAACACATTGTGGAAACAATATCTTGTCTTCATAGTACGTACAGTCCAAATTGTGAATGAATTTTACTGTACTTTCGACAGTACGGTAATTTCGAATTTCTATTACAATCGTAAAGAAAATATTAGCTGTAACTCAATATATCAGAAATCAAAAATCATAATACTCATTAGCAATACAAAATTATTGGCAATCTTAATAATAATAATAATAAAAAATAATAAAAATCTTAAAATAATTTATATTCCTTATTCAAATTCCTATTTTAAAACAAAAAAAATCTTTTTTTTACAATACCATCACGTTATCACGAAAAAAAATCAAAATTTCTACATTGGCGTTGAAGGAGATTAAAACAACCATATCATCAGTAACGAAGAATTTTGCAAGGCCAGCAGGTATTTATCATCTTCTAATATATAACTGTCCACCATCAATTAAGATTACTCTGATTGTTTAAAAACCAAATCTGAAAATTTTAAAATGGACAAGTTAGATGTTAGTTTAGCTTTAAAAATAATTCCGAAGTTCGATGGATCATCTGAAAACCTTCATAGATTTCTATACTGTCGTGAAATGATACATGATTCATTGAAACATACCGAATTAAATAAATTTATGAAGTTACTTAAAGTAAAACTTGTAAACAAAGCATATGAAATTGTAAAATTTGAAGAATTTCAAAATTGGGAGGCACTAAAAGCCGCACTCACGAATCAATTCACTTCTAAACGATCAATAGAATCCATTCAATTGGAATTGAACTCTATTAAACAAAAACGATCCGAAGATGTAAAAGTTTTTGAATCGAATAGAAAAATAACTGTACCATTTAAACGAAGCCTGTTTATCAGAACCAGGTATAAAATCTATTAAGGATATCAAATATTTAAAGAATAAAATGGCTCTTAGAGCATTTTCAAGAAGGATTGCAAGAACCAATAAAGTTAATTGTAAAAGCTTCTCGATTTTCTACTTTAAAATAAGCTATTACTAAAGCTTTAGAAGAAGAAGCAATTCTTAAATATGCTTATTCGAACAATAATTCATTCTCAAAACCATTTTCGCCACAGTCTAACTCACATTATTCTAGATTTGCAAGTGTTCTAAAATGTCAACTCTGTAATAAAATTGGTCACACAGCTTCGAATTGTTATAGGCTACAGTCGTTTGATAGTTCTCAGATAAATAAAACAAATTCTCATACAATTCAAAATGACGGGTCAATGAAAGAAAGGGGTCAAATGGACAAAATGAAATTCCTAGTTTTTCTTCTTATTTGGGAAACATGCAAGGATCCGGGCAGTTGGGTACTCCTCAAAGGATCCGAAATCAAAGTGAGAGTATTCAAAAGTAAATTATTTAAAACAAAATTTAAAAATTCAATCTGAACAAAGTATTTATTCTAAAATCCATGGTAACATCTTACCAATAAATTCCTGTTTTTCCGAACTAATTTTTGAAAATTCTAATTTCAAATTTCTAAACGTAGATACACCAAATGCTACGATCCATTATAATATTTCTATTTTTCAAAATTTACAAACGGATACAAATTCCAAAATGTTTTTAAAATTAACATTACCACATGAACCAAATAAAATTTTATATTTTTTAGTAGATTCCGGTCAATAGCTGATTTAAGCATAAATAAAATGGAAAATTAGGATCCAGATTCATTTTACAATCCTGATAGAAAATGTATGATCACTGGAATTTCGAATGTCTTTTAAAACAATCGGACTATCAAAGTTAAAATTATATTTTAAAGATCTTAATTCATTTGAACAAAACTTTCAGATTGTTCCAAATTCTTTTCCTATAAAATATTCCGGCATACTAGGTAAAGGTAAATTATCTGTTACAGATGCAACCTCTCATCGAATTAATACTGTGCCAAATTCTTATTCTATTTTTTGTAAACCATGTCGGTTACCTGAAGCTTTGAAAAATGAAGTCAATAAACAAATTTCTGACATGAAAGCTGATGATATAATAGAAAATTCTAAGTCACCATGGAATTTCTCATTATTGTGTGTACCCAAGAAATCCAAAACGGATGAGAAAAAATATCGCATTGTCATAGATTATAGGAAACTGAATGACGTTACAATTCCTGATATATTTCCTTTACCAAACATTACAGATATACTAGATCGGTTGAGAAACTCTCATTTCTTTTCAACCATAGACTTAGCTCATGGGTACCATCAAGTTACTATTGATTCGAGAGACTGCAAAAAAATAGCATTTAGCACGGACACCGGACATTACCAGTTTACTCGTATGAGTATGGGACTGCGTTATGCTCCTAGTACTTTTCAACGCTTATTGAATAATGTTTTATGCGGACTAAATAGTTTAAAATGTTTAGAGTACTTAGAAGATGTCGTAATTTATGGTAAAACACTCAATGAACACAATCAAAATCTAATCGATGTTTTTACCAGTCTTAGAAATAACAATCTTAAAGTAAATCCTGAAAAATGTCAATTCTTATGTAGAGAGATATACTACCTCGGACATTTTATAACTTAATCAGGTATTAAACCAGATCCATCTAAAATCGATGCAGTAAAGTATTATCCAACACCAAGAAATTCTTGCGAGGTAAAATCATTCCTTGGCCTCGTTGGATATTATTGGAAATTCTGTCCCAAATTTACGAAAAAAAAGACGCTTTTTTCGTATCGGATGTAGCTTAATGGTTAAGAGTGTTTCTCATCACGCCGCGGTCTCGAATTCGATTCCCGCCTTTGACCAAAAATTAACGTGCAACCGGATGACATAAAAAAGCGTTTGTGTGTAAAACCATTCGTTGGGCTGACCACCTACTATGTGCACCAATCGTAAAAATGGTTCATAAGGTCTCAGTTGAGACGCGGTAAGGGCCGTTTACGGCCTCTAAGCCATAGATTATTTTTTTTATTATTTTTCGAATCGGATGCTTTCTGCGATGAGGCATTTACGAAAATGAAAGATTTTCTGATGACACCTTTACTTTTGCAGTTCCCAGATTTTACTAAAAAATTCACTCGTACATGCGATGCAAGCGATTTTGCGATAAGTACAGTTTTATCTCAAGAGACAAAAGTTGCTGATTTACCGATGTTGTGTATATCGATACTACACTGTATCGATTTCCCCTGAGATATGAATTTAAAAACGCTATCGTTGTCATTACTGGTTTCTTCCTCCCACTTTATAACATAACACGAAAACGGTGACTACTGAGGTGATTTAAAGGGAAGAAGAAAACAGAATATAGGAGTCTCGCACTTGTGTTTGTCTAAAGCCAATTACAAACAGACAACAAGTTGAATTGTACAAAATTAGATTAATTTATATAAAATAAAATGTATTTATAATAAAACGTGAATTATAAGTCTTTATTAATAAGTTTGTTAAATAATAATTATAAAATAAAAGTTAAGATGTTTTAATAAATATTAACTACAATCTAAGTATCAAACCACCATCTTTTTACTACACCGATCACATATGCTAGCCGTATTCTAAATCGTGCATAGAAAAATTATTCCACTATTGAAAAGGAACTTCTTGCGATAATTTGGGCTACAGAACATTTTATGTTTATGGCAGAGCTTTCAAAATAATAAGTGATCACAAACCTTTAATATGGCTCTGTAACATTAAAAATCCGTAATCAAGACTTGTCAGATGGAAACTTAGACTAGACAAATTTGATTACAAAATTGTTCACAAATCAGGAAAAATGAATAGTAACGCGGATGCATTAAGCCGTGTTGTGCTAGATATTGAAATCTAAATTGTCTGTTCTACTTTTAACCACAATAATTCATCAAATTCAAGAAATGAAAATTCAAATCCAGAAACTACAATTTCTTCAAATTTATTACCAAATTTGCACAACAAAGTATATTTAGAATCGTGTAATTCTAACCAAAATGATTCATAGAACACTGATTTACATATTGTAGAGAATGCATGGATTGAAAGCTACATAAAAAATTGTCGTTCTTGTCAAAAGAATAAAAGCTTTGTAAATAAAAACGTTCCTATGAGAATTACAAGTACATCTTCAAAAGCCTTTGAAAAGGTGTTTTTAGATATTGTTGGACCATTTTCTTCTTCACATAATAATGATAAGTATATACTGACTTTGCAATGTGATCTAACTAAAATTTCTTTGGCATTTTCTTTACCAAATCAGGAAGCTGAAACTATTGCTAAAACTTTTATTCAAAATTTTATTTGTATATTCGGTTGCCCTACTTCTATTTTAACTGGACAAATTTTGTGGGAAAGTTATTTAAACAAATTTATAAAATGTTAAAAATCCAAAAATTAAACATTAATGCATACCATCCACAAACTAATGGAGCATTAGAGCGTAATCATGAAACCTTAGTAGAATACCTCAGAAGCTATGCTACTTTTTCTTATAATAAGACTCCATATACATCCACTGAATTTATGCCATTTAAATTAGTTTTTGGTAAACAGCAAAACATTCCAGATTCAATTTCAAAACATAACGACGTTGTGTATAATTATAATGATTATTTTTACGATTTAAAATTTCGAATTCAGAAATCTCTTGAAATAGCTCGCGAAAAACTAATTAAATGTAAAATCAAATCAAAACAATATTCTTGCAATAAACGACAAGAATGTGCAAACAAAATGTTTGAGATCGGAGATGAAGTATATTTAAAAATAGGAAAGAGGAAACCAAAATTGGATTCGCTGTGGGTGGGTGGGTCCATATTCTGTAATAGAAAATATTTCAAAGTAGAATACTAAAATTCTAATCGGTAATTCTGAAAAGATAATTCATATCAATCGATTTAAAAAAGTGTCACAATTAGTTTTCTGTCACGCCTAACTAATTCAGGTTATATTTTTCTTGACTTTTTCAATTTATAATTTTTGTTAGATTTAATCTGTTATTTTGCATTTGAATTAATATTAGTCAACAATTGTAATGTTTAGAATAGTAATATTATTAAAAACAATTTTTTTAAAATTTGTGTAAATAAAATTATTAAAATTTAATAAAATGTATAATTAAAATGTATATAAAATATTATTTAATGTTAAAAAAAAATATAAAAATTATTATAAGTAAAATTAAAATTATAAATTTTGTTATTCTATCATAAGTTAAACAATTTCTAAACATTTCAAGGCATTTATACATATCTCAAAAGACAGACAGACGTTGTCTTTTGTTATAAGGAGGGAGGAGTGTTGTAAAGTATACCACTCAACTTTGTTATCTCCTATAATTTCAAATCGGTGTGTGTAGATGTGTCAGTGTTTATGAGCTTAAATCATCGATTGTAAAATTTAAGCGAGATAATTGATGTTCTTTTGGGGATTTCTTAAACGTGATAACATGGTAATTGTTTTATATAATAATTTCCTAAATTCAATAAAATCCATTTTATTATAATTTGATTCCTATATTCTAAGTTCCAAAATAAATGTAATTTTATATTATAATAAAATAATAAAATTAAGTTTTAATAATTATAATTATAATTTAATATTTAAATAAATAATAAATTTGAATTCATATATATCATAACAAAATAATAATTAATAAAAGATCATTTAGTCGTATTTCAATCCACCATCTTCGCAACATATGACTTTTAACATTCGAGAGAAGAATCATGCGTGTGATATATGGCTCAAAACGCGGTGTTGATGGCACATACCGAATTTAATGCAAATTCCTGATATGGAGCATGAAATCAAACGACAGCATATATGCTTGATGGCGTTCTGCGAGTTGAACCGAACCGAATGATACTGCAATGTTTGAAGGGAGAGCCGCCTTTCGATAGGCGAAGAGGTCACTGTTGCCGACGATGGCTCCACGGCGTAGAGAGCGATCTGGCATCTTCTAAAGCTGCTTGCAACAGTATGAAGAGATTACTCGTAATCGAAACCGATGGAATCAGATTGTTGATTATCAGATATTTTAAAATTACTTAATGTTACAAAAATTATAAATTGATTAAATTTAAATAAATGCATTTAAAATTTATAGTTCGAATCGCGAGAACAACAAAAATAAAATTACTCAAGTTTGTTTGGAATTTCTTTAAGATACAGATATCAAGTTGATCAGTGGTGAGTTCATTTTTTGTTTTAAATTTTTTTATTCCCAATATTATTTTATGCCACCGTCCATGTAGGTGGCCATTTTATTTAAATTAATTTTCTTTTTCAGGAAATTGGGAAATTCTGTTAAATTATCTAACCAAATAAAAATTTAATTTCGTTTAATTATTAAATTTAAAAATTTAATTTTTAATCATTAATAAATAGTAGTATTGTGTTATTTTCAAATTCATATGTTTTTTTATATATTTTGACTACTAAATAAGAAGTAATTTTCTTATTTAGTAGTCATTTTGATTTTCTGCGGTTATTATGAATTTACTAACGGCCATGATGGCATGTTAATCCTGATTTACTAAATTACATTGTTGAAGTATCACCATGTTGACATTTCGTTCATATAACCTATTATTAAAATATGTTACTCAATTAAGAAACAATTCTTGTTTTTATATTTTTTGTTGATTTTTGTTTATGACGATAATTCTAGATTCAAATAAGTCAGTGCCTAACTCTTTTGTAGCGATCTGTTTGCATATACAATTAGTAAAACCAATTGTGTTTTAAAACCAACTACCGTCTTACAAGATACAAATCAATACGACTTATACTAAGATTTAAGTATCAAGAATTAAGTAATTAAATAAAATGATAGACGGATCGATATATAAACAATCAGATCGATATATAAGGCAATCGATATATAGGATGATTTTTTTGTGGTTAGGATTTTCATGCATTAGTATTTGACAGATCACGCGGGATTTCAGACAAGGTGTCAAAGAGAAAGATGCTCAGTATGCTTTGACATTTCATAACTGAAGCCCAACAATCTGCCACAACGTCGAATTTTCAGTGAATGAGCCCTAGAAAAGTTGGCAGAAAATCCGCTTTTTTATCGACAAATTTTGTTCAGCGATTAGGCTCATTTCTGCTTGAATGGCTACGTAAATAAGCAAAATTGCCGCATTTGGAGTGAAGAGCAACCAGAAGCCGTTCAAGAACTGCCCATGCATCCCGAAAAATGCACTGTTTGGTGTGGTTTGTACGCTGGTGGAATCATTGGACCGTATTTTTTCAAAGATGCTGTTGGACGCAACGTTACGGTGAATGGCGATCGCTATCGTTCGATGCTAACAAACTTTTTGTTGCCAAAAATGGAAGAACTGAACTTAGTTGACATGTGGTTTCAACAAGATGGCGCTACATGCCACACAGCTCGCGATTCTATGGCCATTTTGAGGGAAAACTTCGGAGAACAATTCATCTCAAGAAATGGCCCGGTAAGTTGGCCACCAAGATCATGCGATTTGACGCCTTTAGACTATTTTTTGTGGAGCTACGTCAAGTCTAAAGTCTACAGAAATAAACCAGCAACTATTCCAGTTTTGGAAGACAACATTTCCGAAGAAATTCGGGCTATTCCGGCCGAAATGCTCGAAAAAGTTGCCCAAAATTGGACTTTCCGAATGGACCACCTAAGACGCAGCCGCGGTCAACATTTAAATGAAATTATCTTCAAAAAGTAAATGTCATGGACCAATCTAACGTTTCAAATAAAGAACCGATGAGATTTTGCAAATTTTATGCGTTTTTTTTTAAAAAAAAGTTCTCAAGCTCTTAAAAAATCACCCGTTATAAACTATGCGAATATCGTTAATCGTCTACCTTTTATACATAAAGTAATTCATAAAATTAGAACAAACTGCGATAAATGATTCATCTCGTTAAATAATTTAATCACAGAGTTCAATAATCTCAAATTGAAGATTTTATGTTTATTTTATTTCAATACGACTTTAATTACTTTGACGAATTTGAATATAAAATGAATTGAGGTTTTTGTAAACCGTTTTCTTCTCACTTCAAATTATTTATTGAACACATAAGATTTTTTTAACTGTAGCGAAATATTTTCGAATTGTGTCTTGAGGAAAATTTTCATTTCGTCTTCAGTTAAAAATTATTGTCCGGAACATTTTACAAATTATGTATCAAATCCCGATTGATAATTAAGGAGTGAATAACGTCTGTGATTTCAGTAAATCTTTCTCTCGTTACCATTTTTGTCGTTTCTGCAAAGATTATAAATTACTCGAATCTCAAACTTTGTGTAAAGATATGATCGGTTTGCATTGTACAATTTCAATAATTTAGTCCACTACCCTTAAGTTATTCATAATTCTGGTCCACTAATATATTATTGGTGTTATCCTCATCAACCTATATGCTTTATTTCTAAAATACACACATTAGAAATAAATTAAGAAAATGTTCATGGTGAATTTCATGATAAAAACTATAAAAGGAACAAATTTTCTATTACACAAACACACATATATATATATATATATATATATATATATATATATATATATATATATATATATATTATTCATTAGAATAATCTGCATAGAACGGACAAGAAATAGTTTAAGAATCCCACTTTCTAATATTTTCGTTGTAAGTGTTGTAGGAAGGGATATTGGTATTAATACCTTTCGTTTTGTAACAACTCGCTCATTTATCTTTGTTGTCTCATTCAGTAGATAGATGAAACTTTAAAAATAAATTAAATAAATTATTTAATTTTAAATTTAATTGTGTAAGAGTGGTTGATAAATATAGTTTATTTTTATAAATTAAATCAAACATATATATTGAACATGGATAAAGAATCACATGCATTAATGGATTTGTATTTGGAAGCCGAAAAAAATACTGACACCACAAATCAACTTCTTCAACAACCATCAATGGAAATAGATTTATTTGACAACCACCCACCATTCGAAACATATCAAAATCAGTGGTCTAGTACTTCAACTACCGAACCATTTGTAGAGCAACAAAAACTACCACAACCAGCAGGGCCATCGGTTTCTCATAGGGAGGATAATGAACTTTACGCATTGCTATATTCTTGGAACTTACACGAAATGTATCCGAAATGTATTGGTAAGCATATCTTGGCATAAATTGCTGAACACATACAATTAAATTATATTTATTTCAGAACTGGGCATGGAAATTCAAGCGTTTAGGTATCTTGGGAAATACCATAAAACTTTTATGAATCATTTCAACTTAGGGATTCAAATTAAATTCACAATGCATCATAAACTTTGGTTGGAATCTCTTTCCAACCCAACGACAACGGGCGGCAACTCAAACCCAGATCATCAAAGTTTGGCCTCTCATTTTTTACTGAAAACACCGGCAAGTCAAAAACCATTTAATTTAGACGAAATTTTATATAATTCAGTGGACGGAATATTCATTCAAAATTATTATAAAATTTTGAACAAATTTAATAGTGATCTTCGTTCCATGTTGGTTGACATGGTCGCTATCGAAATTATAAATAGCGAAATTCAAATGACTTATGAACTTGCAAATGAAATCGCCGATAAAATAGTTGAGACGTTTCCAACGGAAAGTAAGGTAATTACCAATTCGAAAACAATTTTAAATATTATAAAATTTAAATTATTAAATATGCTTTTATAGGTAACATATTATTACAAATCAAAAGGAAAGGCACCAAAGGGAAAAGTATACGAAAAATATTTCAAAAAATTAAGGACGTTAAGGAATGTTGGCTTATTGCCAATTAAGCCAAGCTACCCAGAACTAGAGCAACTTATAAACAGTTCAATAGGTATTTAATAAAATATACAATAATAAAAAAATTAAATAGATTAACAGTTTGTTTCGTTTCCTCTTTGACAGGTAGTCCAGATGACTGCAAAAGAAGTATCAACGCCTTGGTTACCGATAACTGCAGTTGGTCGGAAATTGAGTACCATTGGGGCATTACACATCAACTTAGAAAAACACTTATTGACTCAGGTGCTACGATAGACGAAATATTCACAAAATGGCCGCAATATCAGAAACCGTTAGGTTTTGAATTGGTAAGTTATTGTTTGGTGGTAAAAAATTGTATGCATAATATATCTTTTTATTTCTCAAGATTGATATGGATTTTCAAAGATTTGTCCCAACGTGTGCAGCATGAACATCAAGTTTTGGCCATTTTTAGACAGAATCATCCCGATGCTCGAAGAGAAAGTAAATGGAGTTACGGACCTGAATTTACTAGCAAAACTTAAATGCCGCGAAGATTATAATGAAAGTAAGTATAATCGTGACAAGTATAATGGATTAGATATAAACATATTATTTCTAATAATAACATAAAAATCCATTTTCTTAATTTTTCTAGATGGTTTGGCAGCTACTGTATTTTATCTTATATACCACATTTTGGGGTCAACAAGATGGGAGGTTACGATCGAAAACAATAAAAAAATACCAATGATATTCAGCCCCCTAGGTGTTCAAAAAACTTTCATCCTGGTTGGTGCTACAGACAAAGAAGTAGAGGAACAACTGATGTTCCAGTTGGAGATGCATAATTCCATCCAACCATTGCTTCTTATCACCGGGACTTTGCCAAATCCAACTCAAATTTTTGTGTATTTTGATGGAATTAAATACAAAATGTATTCTGTGCTACGAGGAATCGAAATAATTTTTGCAATCACACGTTTTTTTAATTTGAAATTTCCATTCCAATCCTTAGCCGTTTGGATGTTTATTCAAAAGTATTTTTTTAATATTACAACAAAGTACGATATTCCCAATACTTCTGTCGACCATTTAATTGAAAGGCTTCAAAAATAAGATTTATTTAGTTTTTTAAGAATTATATTTTTCTGTTTCGTTTAAATAATTTTTAATAATTTAATTTAAGAGATTTTATATATAAATTTAATAATAATCAATAATATTGGTAAAAATATAAATAAAATGAAGTAAATAAATAAATGTTTGTTAACTTTACAAATAAATCAAATTATTAAAATAAATAAAGATTTAAAACTAAGTTTATAATGTTTTAATTCATTTCATGAACTTGATGCTTTCGCTTTGCTTTTATATCTATATGTAGCTTAGTGGTTCGTTACGAATTTTGTTTCACTCTTTGGTCCAAAATTAATTGGTGATTCTGTAACTGGTAAGTTTTTTGTCGGTTCAACAGTTGGTTTTGTACAACTTCCGATTTGTGGTAGATGTGGATTTGATACAAAATTTGTAAATGATTTTTAATGAAGCAAAAGTGAAAATTTTCCATCCCGAAAAAATGTAAATGTTGAATAAAACGTAGCATCATCCCTCCTGTTTGAGTATAAAAATCCTAGGCCAACCCATCTATCATGTCAGTACTTTAGGCTGGCATAGAACTCTATGCAATGTTCAGATGATTCTATATAGATTGGACCTATAGCCGTAAGTCTTCGATTTGGCTAAGTTATGACGTAAAATAGGACTTAAATAAGTTAACCGTGGAAGAAGTGAGAGAGCCTTGAATTTCAAAACAGATTCCAAAGGTAAAAACATACAGACAACAGGCTTTTGGATATTCTAATTTCATAGTTAACGTAGTAATTATAGTTTGAAAATAATTTTATTTTATATAAAATATAAGCGTCGATGTGCAGTTTGAAAAGCAAAAGCTATAAAAATATTCTTAGATCAAAAAAGTTGTTTGTCTAAATCGAACAAAAAATCAATCGTCTTCTGTCAATCAAACATTCAATGATCAATGCTGAAACAAATACAATCAGCACCAACTATACATAAATCAAAACAAGATAATCTTACCTTTTGTTTAATTATTTCTTTCGTTTAGAACACATATGTGTGCCTATTTTGAATATGAGTTTTCTCAGTGTAGACTTAAATATCTCGAAATCAGTATTTGAACATAATCCGAAATATTCAACAGGTTGGTGTTGTTGTAAGGGATGTTAGTTCACTGGTGGGTAGGTTCAATATTATCTCAATGGACTGACATTTACCGAAGCAACGGATTAATCACCATAACCACATAAACCTTTTAACGATTGGTGTCTGACGAATTGGTATATAAGAGATTGAAGTGGTATAGGGTTCTCCAAATGCACAGAGTTCTCACCAACCACAGTAAATATCGCCAATTATACTATCAATAACAATTTTTATTCACTTATTGAAATTTCTTAAGCTTAACTTAAAACTTTGGGCGGGTGAAGAAGAAAAAACTTGAAAAGGTCGAATGTAATAGGCTTTATTATATCCAATGCGTACACGTACACTTCGTTCAGCCATAGGGTGTTAAATATAACAAAGAAGCATATATCTGAGTATAATCACACGAAAATTATTTGGCTACCG
Source organism: Tipula lateralis (assembly GCA_963932295.1). NCBI lineage: Eukaryota > Metazoa > Arthropoda > Insecta > Diptera > Tipulidae > Tipula > Tipula lateralis. The sequence goes on from OZ010739.1 coordinate 27,703,074, forward strand.
CTGGCCGTATGGTATGGCATAATATTCAGCTACTCCAGGCCATATGTACGCGGAATAACTCCGGATAATAAACATATGATAATGCTCAGCAGATACAAGATTTTTCAACCAAACAACATACTGGTACACTCTCAAAAACGCTCACTCTTATGACAAATTCTGTATTTAATTGTTTCGTGATTCTGAGACGAATTCTAGCTCTAGCTATAGTTAAAGAATAAAAGAAACCAAATCTCGTTTTGAGGTTGTATTGGTGAAAAACTGTAAACAAACAACGTTTATGTTACCGTTGTTTTAGTAAGGTTTTTGTAAAAGTTTCGGAAGCTCAAAAAGAACAGAAAACAGTTTTTGAAAAAACTTTTCATGTTTGAAAACAGTTAACAGTAAATTTTACTTTCCTCATTGTGCGTGTGCACAGAAATCCATAGAACTACAGAGGAATATAAAACTTTGCTATATGCATGAATCACTAAACCATCTTTTCAGCGTACAGTGGCATAAAAAACTTTGATCGAACAAAAATGACATTTTTTGGTCCAGTGCAACTCCTCAGAGCGAAATAATCAAAGGTAATCTAAGAACATAATCTAAGACTCAAATCGATACGATTTATTGTTGGATTTTTGTACTTCGGTTTCACTGGTTGGTCGATAAGTTGGGCCATGTGACAATAACAGTTCGTATGACATGCCAAAACAGCTAATATATATAATGCAAATCGTGACCCAGTATCTCATTGTACAAAAGCGCATATTGTTACATCTTTAAGTATGTGGTATAGGATACAGATCAATACGACTTATAGTTTCTTATTCAGTGATTAAATGAAATGATAGGCGGATAAGGCAATCGTTTTTCTCTTCAAACTGCACATCGGATCGCCAATATTTGAATTATGTTATCAATAAATCGGAAATTTGCCTGTCTTGCTGTTTCTATCCACGCTCTCCTAACTCTTTCGCGGTTCGTTTATTTATGTCCTTCTTTTATCATTACTTAGCCAAATCGAAGACATACGACTATAGGTTCGATTTACGTTGAATGATCCGTGCATTGCATAGTTCCGTGCCTATAATATTGACATGTTAGTTGGGTTGGCCCACGAATTCTGCATTCCAAACAGGGGATCATACATGTGTTCATTCACACCATCGATCGTAATTAGATGGTGAAAAGTCCTTTTTGCATCCTGCCACTATCGGGATTCGAACCAGGTACCTCTCGCTCCAATTGCCGCAGTAGTAGATATCGTGTAAAAAATATTTCTTAAAGATGCTGCAATACTTTTCAATTTACGGTATTGGCCTTCGAATCTCATAGTCCATTTGTAATAAGACCGTAAGGTCATGTTGTAAAATCACGTAATATTTACTGATACCAGCAGGAAGAATGGCTGTTACATGGGTTGGTTAAAATCCAACTATCCGCCTTATATTTTCGTCCGTAACTCGAAAGGCAACCGAGTTTTGTTGAGCTTGGTAAACTCATTATTTCAATTGGGTTCATATCTGGGCTATAAAGGGTCATTTTATTGTGTAGATGGAATTACCAACCAAGTACTTTTTCACCTTTAAATAGAAATAAAATATTATGTTACAAAGTTTTTTATTGTTTTCTACCAGAAAGTTATACAGAAGTTTTAAATAAAGAAATAACAGTGCATAGTCATTTGTTTTGATCTGTGGGCTGGCGCGTTGTCTTGTTGAAAGATGAAGCTCACTAAATAATGCTTTCCAACGCCTTTCCAGAATGTTCAGGTACACATTACCGGCTACTCCTGATTCGACAAGGGCCAAGTGACCAACACCAGCATTACTACAAAAGCATCAAACAATAACACCCTCAGTTTTATTAGGCACTTGTTGAATGCAGATATCGCTGAGGCGTTCACCTGGTTTTCTACGCACAATAAGCCATCCATCTTCCACATGCAGTTTAAATTTGCTTTCGTCAGAGAACACCTCATTATTCCACAACTCCTTGGTCTATGTAGAGTGCTCTCTTGTCAGCTGAAGCCGACCAATTTTTGAAGATATCTTAAGTAAATTTTTTTGCAGCGAGTACTGTGCCCTAAAATTTGCGTTCAGTAACCTTCTACGAGCAGTTGAACTGGAAATTTCAATACCTGTTGCTGTAGCAAGATCGTCTTGCAATTTCGGTAAAGCTTTCAATCGGTTCTGCTTGGAACGAAGAACCAGATATTTATATTGCACTGTTGTGGTTTTTCGCGGTCTGCAGAACCTGGTTAGACCGCTCTGTGTTCCCCGTAGTCCTATATTTTTTTATAAGATCGGCAATTGATGATTTCCCACGTCCACTCCTATCACCAATTTCACTCATTGACAGTTCTTCCTTCTATAACGCGATTACAACACTTGTTTCTTGGTCGTTTAGTTTAAACATTTTAAGTACTTTATTCGCTTTTTTAAAAAGCTTTTTCTCCATAAACATAACTTTAACAACTTATACTTTCAGAGTTCGGGTGTCTTAACAAATGCAATCTTAAAATTGGAATCTAAATAAAAGTAAAAACAATATACAATATTTAACGTTTTTAAAGGAATTCGAACTGTCCGGATGTTTCGCACATGGTACTATATATGATGAACCACCGCATTATCTACCGTTTTTATTTGGATCTACAACTTTTAGATCTTCGTATACGTTAACCAACATTAACGTGTGACGATGAGCGTCGTCGTTTGCAGGTTCGAAACGCTTCTACAATATTTGGCCATTTCTCCTGATTGGCTTTCCGACAGTTTGTAATTTGTTCTATCGACGTAAAAAAGTTAAAAATGGATTTCGTGCCATAACACCAGGGCGAGCACACTTTTTTGATGGAGATACACCTTTCACAAATGCCTACCATTCCGGTTAGTTGTTGATCATTAATATCTAGGTCCCGTCTGTAGCTTTACCTATCTCTCGTTTTATTTTGACTATTTATAACTTAACTATTCATTTCTGCTTTAATCTTAATTTTCTTCCCTCATTCTCATTAAATTGTAATACAAAATTACCTGATGATTTAACAATTTCTTTATAAATTTTATTGCACTCTTTAAACCAACATTAATTAGTGATTCTGTTAATAGTTAGTGTTTTGTCGGTTCAAGAGTTTGTACAACTTCTGATTTGTGATAGATGCGGTTTCGATACACAATTTCTAAAGTATTTTGTACAATGATTTTAAAATGAAGCACAATTCCAAAACACTTAACTACTAAGAAAAATTTTTATGTGTTGAAAAGTTTTTCATAAAACAATAAGTGGTGTTGAAATAAATGAACATAAAATCTTCAATATGAGTTCAATGAAACTCTCTAATAAAATTATTTATCGGGATGCATCATTTATTAGTGATGGGACAAATCGATACTTTTGAGTATCGGTATATACCGATACTTTTACATCGTTAACCTGATACTTTTAACCCGATACTTTTAACCGATCGGTTAAAATATATATATATATATATATATATATATATATATATATATATATATATATATATATATATATATATATATATATATATATAAATACATATGTATATATATATATATATATATATATATATATATATATATATATATATATATATAAATACATATGTATATATATATATATATAATTTATATACATCCATAATAAATAAATAGATTTTCATATTCCGTCAATTCCAAATCGAATTCAAAGTTGGTTCGTTTCTAAATAAAAATTTCATAACACCAATTTATTAAAAAACACCGACAAAACGAAATACTCATATTAACCGATCTACTCGTAAACACCGATATACAAAAATTAACCGGGTTACTCATAAACACCGACATACTCAAATTAACCGATCTACTCATAAACACCGAAATACAAAAAAATATCCGAGTACTCATAAATACCGACATAGTCAAATAAACCGAACTACTCATAAAACCGATATACTCATATACGTAAAAACACCGATCTACTCATATAAACCGATATTCAATACCAATCTATAGTCTTGCTCGTTCATCTAATACAATAAACATTAAAGTTTATCTATAGTCTTGCTCTTTCCGCAAATACATATTTTCCTTTAAAATAGTTTGCTCTTTTAGCATACACTATACACATAATATGTATTGGTGAATGAATGTTAAAAAAACAACGAAGAGAATGAGAAAACAAAATTAAAAGTAAAAACTCATTTCAGTATGTTTGGTTTGATACGAATACACAATACGGGTATATTTGGTTCATTTTAACCTGATAGTTTGAAAAGTACTCAAATGACAATCCGGACTATTTGAGTATCAGGTTAAAAGTATCGGGTTAGAGTAAGTCCGAACATCACTATCATTTATTGTTGTTTGTATCAATTAAGGTCTTGGTTCAAGTTGGATGTTGATACGATTGATGTTAACGATATTGACCTAGTTTATGTACGATTGCCTTATCCGCCTTTCATTTCATTTAATCACTGAACTCAAATTACTAAAATCTAAACTGTAAGTCGATTCGTTTTCGTTACATTAAATCGGATCTATAACCAACACCATGTTCTAGTGGTCCTTTTATAAGAGCCTGGTCCAAATCGTACATTGATACGGTCAGTATTAACGATTTGGCTAAAGTATAGGCTACCATAAACCAACACCACTTCATGCACTGTAGTCATAATTGTAATAATTATCAACATTATAATTCTTAGCATCATCTGCATTGAATCTAATTTCAATATTATTTACATTCTATACTGTTTAAAAATATTAATTCTGATCTTGTTTGCCAACCAGTGCAAATCAATAGTTATTATAATTAATAAATATCATTAAAGTAAAAATAAATTAAGTTCTTTATTTGGGCATTTATGTATACCATCCAAGCGTGTACACGTTTCTATTAGGAAATCACTGAAATTCAATTAACCTACACCATGTCCTTATGGCCCAATACGTTGAAGTTCATTTGAATAATCAAGACCACACTTACTTTTGCTGTATTTAAGATTGTGTAACTGCATCTATATATAGACGAAAACTTCATTCAAGGGTGTGAACAATAGCAACAACTTTTTATTGCTGTAAAACAATAACTACCTATTTTCGTTTCTCTGTAGAGCGAAAATAAACTAAATCTTTAAGACACGTGATTTTCATTTTCATTCATTTCATTGTTGTGAAAAATTACAACAACTCATAATTTCGTTTCTTTTATAATTGTTTCAAATACGACTAAGAGACGTCATACAAGTTCAAATGTTAAACAATAAAATCGAGATGTAAACGAAAACGTTTTGGTAAATATATATTTTCCCGGAAAACTTGTAATTACCTCATAATAGGATATTTTCTATTCTAAGTATAGGCGAACCGATTAGTAACGATCATGTTGTTAATCTTATTTTGTGTATGTGTGGGTAAAGATATTGATTGGCTTTTATTGAGTTCGAATTTTTCCATAATTTTTCCTCACCCTAACAGGGTGGACGGCGAAGACGTTTAGTCCTCTAGTTTGAAATTATCCGGTTGCGACCAGCTCAGTAACTAGAAAACTGGACAACGATAAGTTTAACCCACACTGATGTCATAAAGGTTCATCATCGGGTGAAGCTCTGTACTTTCCAATCAATATCCCGCACACACAGAGCGTTTTGTCGAATTCATATTACGAATTCAGTGATTGAATGAGATAAAAGGCGGATCGACATAAACTAAGCCCACATCGTTAGTATCTATCTTTTATACATAAAGTAATTTATAAAATCAACACAAACCGCAATAAATGATTCATCTCGGTAAATAACTTAATAAGAGAGATAAAATTAACTCAAATTGAAGATTTTATGTTTTTCTTATTTCAATACGAATTTAATAGTTTATCGAATGAATTGTTGGTTTTGTACACAATTTTCTTCGCACTTTAAATTATATATTCAACACACAAAAATTGTTCATCGTAACGAAGTATTTTAAGATTGTGCTACATGCATGTCTGATCGAAAATTTTCACGGTTTTCTTCTTTCTGCAGAACATTTTACAAATTATGTACAAAAGCTACTGTAATCGATAAAAAACCTACCATTAACAGAATCACAAATTAATTGGTCGGTAGAGTGCAAATAAGTTGATAACGAAAGTGTTGAATCGTCTAATTGATGAATTTAATGAGATTGATGACATGAAGAAAGAAAAATAAGATTAAGTAACATCTTTATATAATTTATAACTTAATCGAACACAAATACAAAATATTTTATTATTGTTTCAAAAGTCTAACAACTTGCCTAGTAAACCACAAAGAACAGATAGTGTTAAAAATTTTGGGCGAAATGGATTATAATTTAAATAATTTAGGAAAGATGTTGTGTTTATTTAAAGATGCTTTATCTAGTCTAAATTCTAGATATAAAAGATTAAAACTCTTTAATTAGCCAAAATTATTATCTAACGCTATGAAAATTGTCATAGGAAGTCGCTTGAATCCAAAACACATAAATAACGAAATTATGATTGAAAACAGTCACGTTACAAACGTCATATTCCGTTCACAGATACACATTTTCCAATAGTCGATACTAAAACAGATTTGTTCCAAGTAAAAGAAAAGATTTTGGTCAAGACGATCATGTTTTACGATTAACAATTTACTTTGATGATTTCGAGACAAATAATCCTTTAGGAAGTCGTTCCGGGTTACAATAAGAAGAAGCAGTTCTGTAACAGCTCCAAAGTGATCCATTATTTTATTCGTGTTCAGTGATGAAGCTCATTTTTGGCTGAGTGGATAAGTCAACAATCAAAATTTACGAAACAGAAAAGATTCAATAGCTTTCAATGCATTCTGAAAAATGCACTGTTTGCTGCGGTTTATAGGTAGGTGGCATCATGATGTAAGATCGCATTGCTTTAATAATGGGGAGGGAAAACGTGTAAATGTCAATGGCGCATATATGTTACACATACTGCTAAGTGTAATTTCTACATTATGTTTTAAGTATGTATAACAGAACAATATTTCATCCTACAGTTTACATAGACTTGCAGCAACGCACAACTGCTTTAGTCGGTAATAAAATTGTTATACGTCATATTTGTATCGGATACAATTAGTATTGGATACATTTTCAATTAAGATCGATTTTATAGCGAATTATCATTAATCGAGAATCATTAGTGTAGTTGCCAAACAAATAAATTATACTCGAAGTGGGTGATATAAATCTGATTAAATCAATTACCGAGTGACTTTGATTTGTAGTTCAAAGTGTGAACAAATACTTAAAAGTGTGTAGCAGTAATTGATTGTGGCTTTATATACCATATTGTAACAGGGCTGTTTAAACCCAGTGAGGACACAAGCTGTCAACAATTGTTGTATTGCGCTTTCCAAGGTAAATTATATGAAAGTGAAACCATTAATTTTTATTAAAGCTTTCCGATTTCCTTTGTGCGATACAATTTTAGAAACGGGGGAAAAGACAAGAAAATGGTGGGAATACAAAATGTTTCTTGGTCAGCTAAATTTAATTTGTTAATTACATTACAACTTGTATGAGTAGCCTAAAAATTCGAGATTAAATCTACTGCATTGAAGAAATTAAATCAATTTGACCAAATATGGAAATAAAAAAAACAATTTGTTAATAAAATTAATATAATAATAATAAACTTTAAACATTAAAATTTATAATTGTATTTTTATATTTAAATTACAAATAAATTACATATATCGTCGCATCCAAATAAAAGTATTACATTATTTTGCAAATCGTCATTTGTCAGGAGAGACGATTAAAGTTTTCAATTTTATATTGGTAAATATTTTTTTTAAATTAAATTATTTGAACACTTTATGAATTAAAACTATTTATATATTATTTATTTATAATAGCCAATGGATTTTAATTAGAGTTTTTATTTAAGAAAATTATATTTTTCGAAAATGAATTATTATTCTACGGAAAATTGAAATCAATCACTATGACAAACTATATTTGTAAGACACTCGCATGTTAAAAAGTATGTATAAAAATGTTATATAATATTAAGAAAGAAAGTAAATAGGAGATGAATAAAATTTATCTTAAATAAAGTATTAAATAATTATATTGATGTTCAAATCACAAAATATTATATCACATTTCAGTTCGTTATATTAAATAAACAATAAAATTAAAATTAAATATCTATCAGCGAGATCCCAAAATTGTGTGATATAAAGATCTAATCAAAAGTTGCACTGCCTGGGAAGATTCTTTTAAACGATTCAGGATACAATCGGACATTTCTTTACAACCAAAACGATATATCAACGAGCTGGAAAATACTGATTATAATGAAAGGTACCTCAGTGAACCAAACAATATGGCTAGCTCCGCAATTAAATTAGAATATCCGTTATCAGCCCTACAAAATACAACTTCTAGTCCTCATAAATTAAGACAGCCTGAGGTGTCAGCTGGTAATGCTAAATATGCTTTGGGAAATAACCAAATATGCTTTAATTGCTCAAACATAGGACATGTATTTATGGACTGTCCGATTTCTCCAACAGAAATTTTCTGTTACCGATGTGGGTTAAAAGGGACTATAACTCCTAAATGCAAGCGATGCTCGGAAAACTCATCAAGGGGTCAACGAAGATTTGGGAACCAGAGGCCCCTGATAACCAATGCACCCAATATTCAGTACGAGGATGTTGCAAGCAACACAGATCCAGAGCTTCTACGACCATCCATGCCAAATGTCAGTTTATCCAAGCGGATAATCTAAATATGCTAACCTCAGATATCTCGTCTAATTCTAACTCACCTTTGTATTACAGTGACTATACACTACCTAAACTAACAACTGAAACTAATACTGCCCCTCATGATCAGTCCAACTATTTAAAATCTAACCCGGTTAATAATATCTATTGGAAAAATAAAAAGGATAGAATGCAAAGGTCTAAAATGTATTGGGAGAGAAGAAAAATTATGAGAAACGAAATTGTTTCAACAATATGTTGTTCCAAAGCAGGTGACCTACGTCCGTATGCAACAGTGCTAATAAACAATGTATCATATAATGGTTTGTTAGATAGTGGAGCAAGCATTAGTGTACTGGGACGAGGATCTGAAAGCTTCATAACTGACCCAACTATCAAATTTCATAATTTTGCTTCTACAATTAAAACTGCGAGTGGTCAATGCCAACGTGTATTCGGATACATTAATGCTATCGTCTCTTTCGATAATAAATCGGATATTATGAAGTTATATATCGTTCCATCACTAGAACAATCCCTTTATCTCGGGATTGACTTTTGGAATCGATTAAGCATAATCCCCAAAATCTCTTCCTTGGAAATGGAACACAAAATTCCCGACATCACGGCGACAACGTTATTTCATGAACTAACTAGTGATGAGCGTCAACATTTAAATTCAATTGTCGAAAAATTTCCTTCTAGTGGTAAACTCGGACTTGGAAAAACGTCTCTTGTTTCTCATACAATTGATGTTGGAACTGCAAAACCCATCAAACAAAGATACTATGCCGTATCTCCAGCAGTCCAAAAATTGATGTATGAACAGCTTGAACGAATGTTGTCGTTGGGAGTCATAGAGGAATCCCAAAGTTCATGGTGTTCTCCAATAACTTTAGTCCGGAAAAGTAATCGTAAGGTACGTTTATGTTTGGATGCCCGTGAATTGAACAATGTGACCGTCAAGGATGCGTATCCGCTTCCTCTTGTCAATGGTTTGTTGGGTCGTTTGGATCAAACTAGATATATATCTACAATTGATCTTAAAGATGCCTTTTGGCAGATCTCACTCGACCCACAATCACGTGACAAGACAGCCTTTACAATTCCTGGGCGGCCATTGTATCAATTCCGGGTCATGCTTTTCGGCTTATGCAATGCGCCACAAATACTATGCCGGCTGATGCATCGTGTGATTCCCCACAGATTGCATAATAAAGTGTTTGTATATTTGGACGATCTCTTAATTACATCCGCAACTTTGTCTGAACACTTTTCGCTACTAGAAGAAGTCGCTGATTTGTTGAAAGCAGCTGGTTTGACTATAAATATAGACAAAAGTCAATTCGTACTTAAACAGGTAAACTATTAAGGTTATACTGTCGATGATGGTTACCTTCACACAAACCCTGACAAGTGCAAAGCTATTGTGGAATTTCCAATACCTAAAGCCACACCAAACAAATTCGGCGTTTTCTGGGTATATGTGGATGGTATAGGAGGTTTATAAGAAATTTCGCAACCTTATCTGCTTTTCTTACTGATTTGTTAAAAAAGAACCGCAAGCTTCAATGGAATACTCAGGCACAAGCCGCTTTTGAATCTTTCAAAAACGCGTTAGTATCCTCACCTGTTTTGGTTAACCCAGATTTTTCTAAGCGCTTCTACATTCAGTGCGACGCTAGTAGTACTGGTGTGGGAAGCGTTCTTTTTCAGAGAAGTGATGATGATGCAAAAAATCCATTCGCGTTCATGTCACAGAAATTAAATGCCGCACAGCGTAACTATTCTGTTACGGAGCTTGAATGTTTAGCCGCTGTGTTAAGTTTAAAACATTTTCGTGCATACGTCGAGGGACTTTCTTTCACCCTGATTACTGACCATTCCAGCTTGAGGTGGCTTATGTCTCAAAAGGACTTATCTGGACGGTTGGCACGATGGAGCATGAAGCTTCAAGGTTTTGACTTTGAAATAGAATATTGCAAGAAAGCAAAAATGTGGTACCTGATGTAAATAATGTAAATGTTCTCTCTACGTTGGACTGTGATCTAAAACCATTACACGTTGATCTAGAGAACTCGGCTTTTCAAACTTCTATCTATGTCGAATTGATTGAGACTGCTACTAAGTTGCCAAGTTCTAATTTAGTCGTCCGGGATGGAAAGTTATTTATCAATACATCACCAGGATTTGAATACGACGACTCAGGACATCCAGAGTGGAAGTTAGTAATTCCTTCAGAACTAACGTCTGGTCTCATTCTTCAGGCACACAATGCCCCTGGTTCGTCGCATTTGGGAATATCGAAGACACTCGAGCGCTTAAAAAGACATTACTATTGGTCCAACATGTACTATGACGTAAAAACACATGTTCTTCAGTGTACTACATGTAAAACTTGCAAAAGTCCCACCGCTATTTTACGACCTCCTATGGGTAAACAAATCGTTGAGTTTCGGCCATGGCAAAGATTTTACGTGGATTTCCTTGGTCCATATCCACGGTCAAAAAGAGGTAATACGCATATTCTAGTTGTGTTGGATCATTATTCCCGTTTTGTTATCGTTAGGACTATACGACAAGCCTCTGCTAATATTTTAGTTGAATGTTTGGATCGCGAAGTTTTCTGTATGTATGGTGTGCCTGAAAGTTTAGTTTCGGATAACGGGCGACAATTTGAATCCAATTTATTAAAAGAACTGTTGGATAAATACGGAGTTAAACATATGTTTACGCCAAAATATTCTCCACAATCTAACACTTCGGCAAGGGTAAATCGATCTATATTGGCGGCAATTCGCTCTTACGTAAGGGATAATCATCAAAATTGGGACGTGCATTTAAATGAAATTTCCTCAGCCCTTTGTAATGTTGTCCACGATACCACTGGATTTACAACACATTATTTGGTTTTCGGGCAACATTTTGTATCCCACGGATCTAACTATACTTTGCTGCGGGAGTTAGAAGAACTCAGTTTTAATAGCCTGCCACTCCAATTTAAATGTGATATACTAACAAACGTTCAAAAATCGGTTTTACTGCATTTAAAAACGGCGTATGACCGCAGTGCTAAATGGTATAATCTACGAAGCAGCAATCGTGTTTTTAATATAGATCAAAAATTCTTCGTTCGAAATTTTAAGTTGAGTGACGCTATTACAAAATATTCCTCTAAATTAGCTCCTAAGTTCATCGAAGCCTATATAAGTAAACCAATAGGGAGTGTAGGTTATGAATTAAAAGATGTAAACGGTAAGGTACTAGGAATTTATCACTCGAAAGACATTTGAACTTAACCTTATAATACTGCTCATTATATTGTTTTTCGGTTTTCTTAAGCTTTTCGGTAGTGAACACTCCATGTCTACAATTGCGTTACTCTTTTCAATTTGAGTTTTCTTGCCCGGCTAATGAGACATCTCTTGGGTATGGGTCGTCCTCACGATTTGTACCGATGATTGTGGTTCTCGATACATTATGCCAAAATTTCAAATTTATGTTTTTTTTTCTAAACTCATGTCTGGGAAATTATAACCTTATTAACATTATCATCCGTAATGGTATGGGAGCAAACACACAAACAAACAAAAACTGGAAGAAAGTAGAAACGGGATAAGATTACAAGGTAATGAGATTGATATCAGGTGGGGTCATTATGGAATTGATCATTGAACGATTCAGTTAAAATTGAAAGTCGGAAAAAAAAGTTGATAGTAACAAGAATGTCTTTGGTGTTGTTTCAATATTAGAACGACAAAAGCAGTTTTTTTATGCTGTGTGTTCCTTTAAGAAAATAAAAGATTTTTTTTTTCTTAAAAGTTAAAGTTTTAGAACGATAAATATATATATATATATATATATATATATATATATATATATATATATATATATATATATATATATATATATATATATATATATATATATATATATATATATATATATATATAGTTATATATGGATTTTCGGTTGTAACACGAAGGGTTAAGATTTTATTGATATATAACAATATTTAATTATGTAGGTTACAGTGATAATATTTTATTTCAAACTTGATATTAAATTTACAAAATAAAATTAAGGTGCGCGAACGCGGTTTAAGTCAAAAGAACAAGTTATTTAGTAAAATAATAGTATTTATACTAGTTCGAATTACAAATAACGTTTTCTGTTTGGCTAATTATTTAATTTGTTAATTATGCATTTTTTTTTCAATTTGTAATTGGAATCGTTTCAACATTTCCTAATTTTAAATATTTTATTAATTTTTGATTTGCTAACTATGCATTTTATTTTGAATTTGTAATTGGGGTCGTTGGAACGTTTCCCGTCGATGTACTTCTTTGTAGTTGTTTTTGGTTGTTGCTTGTGTGTGGTGTAATGACACAACTATATATATATATATATATATATATATATATATATATATATATATATATATATATATATATATATATATATATATATATATATATATATATATATATATATATATATATATATATATATATATATATATATATATATATATATATATATATAAATATATATATATATATATATATATATATATATATATATATATATATATATATATATATATATATATATATATATATATATATATATATATATATATATATATAATTTTCAATTATAAAAAAACCAAAAAGAGAAATAAATTGTAAATATATTTTAATTAATTTGGTTTCCTTATTTTATTATTTCATTTTTTTTTATTCTTCTTAACTATACAATAAATTTATTTTTGTTTTTGATTTTGACACGCTACAAATTTTTCTTATTCTTAATATGCTTCCTTCATGTCATCAATCCCATGAAATTCATCAATAAGGTGATTTAACACTTTCGTTATGAATTTTATTGCTTTCTTTGGATCAAAATAAATGATTTTTAAATGAAACAATCAGTGAAAATTTTCGATAACCATGTCTTATGTAGCACAAGTCTATGATACTTCGCTAAAAAATTTTATGTGTTGACTATAAAATTAAAAATGAGAAGAAAAGTTTATAAACACTTTTCACTTTTCATAACACAACAATTAATTTTATTAGCAAATTCGTCAAAGCAATTACACTCGTAATGAAATAAAAGAAACATAAAATCTTCAATTTGAGTTTTATGTTACTCTCTAATTATTTATAAGCTCGTGGTTCAAGTTGGACCTTGATATAGATATTAACGATATTGGCATATCTCATATACGATTGTGTTATCCGCCTATCATCTCATTCAATCACTGAATTCGAAGTATGCGATTTAGTCAATTTCCATTTAGGACAAATTGCTAAAGTTTGCTGGGAAAATACAGAGTTTTACATGAAAATGAACTTTCATCACATCAGTATAGGTTGGACTTGACGTTGACCAGTCATCTATAATAACTGAGGCATACTCAACCGAATAATTGTTTGTTCGGCAGTAATCCTTCTTTGATTATGTTTCATGCACATTTAAACTTGAATGACGTTACATATTCAATAACAAAGTTTTTGCTTTGTTATTGAATATTTGCTAATGTTTACATCCTTCATAGGAGTTGTCTAAATTAAGTCGTAGTAACACAATCTTAAATACACGATAGTAGGTGTGGGAACACATTTTGATTGGGTTTCAATGAGCTCCAATTTTTATGTATGTGAAGTTGGCCCGAAAAAGCCTCTCAGCCCGATATATGACTTTTCAAAATGTGTCTTTGCTAAATATTTAGAGTGCTTTACTATCAGCCCGAAAAGCTAATAAAATTTGCGTAAAACGGAAATCTATCCCGAAATTTTATTTACGGAAAAATTTTGTTCAATTTTAAATAAATTTTATGAATATATTTAAGAGTAAACATAGTTACGCTGAAACATAAACCGATTATGAAAGTAATTCCTTTGGATGGATTAACGATTTGATTCAATATTGGTCTAAGGGATGGTTCAAATAATTATTGCGTGTTTTATTATTGTGTGATGTATATGCGATTGGACGTATGTATGATGTACCCAAACAAATTTATGTTTGAATATTAATTTTTTAATCGTGGTTTTTTTATTCCAATGACTTTGTATAAACTAGCATATGTGGATTGACAACAATAGTTTGTATTTTTCTCACTGTAGCGACATAATTTTTTAAGTCATCATAGCGACCCCATTTTTCTTTGTACTTTGAATAACTTATGTAATGGCCCGAAGTATATTGATTCGGCGTAGTATTAAATAATAGTTCATAACTTACAATACCCGTTAAACTGTAGGGAATACTTTCGAAAACTAACTTTGATTCTATTTGGCTTAGTTTAATTGATGACTGTAAACTTTCGGTATAGCATTCTGTATAAATTGATATTATTGGGTATTAATTTTTATTTTGAGGGCTCCTATTATCCAAACACACTGGGCAGCTTTGATTTGGAACTTCTTCTATGCATTCGCTGAATTTTGAAAATCCTACATCTATCAACGTTAACAAATTAATTAATAAAAAATGTCGCTCTTCTTCAACTATCGTTCCACAATTTTTGCATGCAAATTGAACTGTTAAACTCGGGAGACTTTTTAGAATGTATGTTGAAACATCTTGGATATTGCACTCACAATTCTGTTGTAGTCCAAAAATTTCAAAAAGCATTTCTTTTCTTGTATCATAAGAATGTTTCAAATCAATCTCTAACAGTTGTTATATCAAACTCTTTACTCTTCCTTTTTGTGTCCGTTTTGGAATTCTGAAATCACTGTCCCCTTTCGAATGTGGACTTAATAATTTCAATGGGGCAATTTATTGCTCCTGCGGCGCTCGAGCTCCTAATTCTTTTATTTTGTTCAGATTAAAGGAAGATGACGGTTTACTTTGTGGAGTAGTAACATCTTTCGCTTTACGTTTCCATACTGACTTATATAATTGAGAGTCCTGAATGGTTAGATTTGTGTCAGTTGTTTGAGATATCTCTAATTGCGGTTTGGTAACGGTTAGTTCATTTTGCTTTGGCTTAACAACATTTTTTGGGATACCAGCCACGAGTTGTCGATGAATAGCAATATTGCGATCATGAATACTTCTTGTGAAACGTCCAATTTTTGTCGGTATTTTTCCAATATTGACTGCCGTTTTAAATCTGCGTTTTACAGTGGCGAAGTAATTTTCCACATGACTGTTACTAAGTCTCATACCATCACTTACAATGTCTGCCCATAATGACAAATAAGTCATGTATTTTTTCAAAAATAAGTCCTGAAAATTTTTATTGTAAAAACTGTTAAGTCCATCAACGTTTGTAGAGCTGGCTGCATTTATGCACACCTCGTCCATAATACTTTTAAAATTTTGAAAGAAGGGACTTTGTTTATATATTGGGCTCGTACTATCATTGGGTTTTTTTGAAAGTTGTGGTTTAGGTTCCAAATCAAAATTGAAATCGCTCTCTATGATTAATTTTGTTAAGTTAATAAAGGAATTTTTAACTTTCAGAGTAATGAATTCAGATCTTAAAACTACTGTCAGTTCTTTCCATAATTGCTTAACAGTGTCATAGTTTGTTATCATCTGGGCTTGCAAAATTACCGACTTTTTCAATTACCGGTAATTCGATAATTTATGTGGAAAAACCCGGTAAACCGGAAATTTACCGGTCATTTTGAGAATATTTTAGTTAGTTGATATTTTATTCAAACTAATTACTTATAAAATTTTGTTTTATAAAATTCAATCAGTTATTTTATGTTTTATTTTATTAACTCATTCTCTTATTTTATTAATTCATAACATTATAATATATAAAACAAAAGTCTAAACGTAAATTAGAAAAAAAATTAAAACTTCATTTCAACTCTGGTTTTTGATTAAAATGCTGCCTTAAAAACCACATTGTGTCTAACGTGTTATAATTAAAGCTCCACCTCAACTTGGTGCAGATCAGACCGGCTGTTGGAAACGCGCGCTCCGATTCTACACTTGCCGGTCGAACAGTCAACAACATTTCAAATGCTTTCTCTAAATATTTGCCTCAGATGTTCTGTTCTTGGAAAAAGTCCATTTCCCTTCAATACTCCTTTAACTTTAGGTTATTCGCTAATCCCTTAGCCTTAGATGATTATGGTATAATTATTGATTTTAAATATTAAATTCAACTATTTATTTATAAAATAGTATGTATGGAACAGAACAAAACGATAAATATTGTAAAATATAAAGTTTAAATTCTTCCCGAAAAAAACTGTAAAAAAAATGAATTAACCGGTTTTTCGGTAGTGAATTTTTTAGCAATTAGCCGATTAACCGGTTTATCTTTTTTTCGGTAATGCAAGCCCTAGTTATCATGAATACCGAAGCAATAACTTTCTTCATTATTTTTGAATTTGACGGATATTTTGAAAAATGAGTATTGATATCCTGTACCATGGTGTGGGATAGGTGGCCGCAACATAAAAATACTTTTACTATGACTCTCTGGTTTTGTTAGAAGAAATATTATTTACCCAATTATGAGTAGATATTAGATACTGAATAATATCCATATTGTTAAATGAATTCAATTCAGCAAACGAAAACTCAATCAATACTGAATTAAATATAGGCCATTTTTTAAAATTTCTCTCGAGGTATATTTTATAAGATCTAAGCCAGCCTTCAATGGAGTCAATATTGTGACTTGAACTCACCATATCAGTGATAGCAAATGGTGACAAAATATCAAGATCACTTGTTTTAGCAGCTACTACTACAGCGTAATATAAAATAGTGATGAAAGGCGATTACAATAATTGGACGGCGCATAATCTTTTGGATATATTTATTCATTTATTCATTTATATATTTATTCATTCTTTGTCAATATCAATAAAATCGTTGGGATTGTTATGATTAGATTGCAACGCCTCTGATCTGATTTTTCTCAAGACATCATATGATTGTGATTCACCATTGACGAACCACTTCCCGTTGTACAGATCAATCTCTGTGAATTTCTATACAGCGATTAATAAATGGGTACATCTTACATACGTCCAATCGCATAAACATCACACAATAATTATTTGAACCATCCACTAGACCAATATTGAATCAAATCGTTAATCCATCCAAAGGAATTACTTTCATAATCGGTTTATGTTTTAGAGTAACTATGTTTACTCTTAAATATATTCATAAAATTTATTTAAAATTGAACAAAATTTTTCCGTAAATAAAATTTCGGGATAGATTTCCGTTTTACGCAAATTTTATTAGCTTTTCGGGCTGATAGTGAAGCACTCTAAATACTTAGCAAAGACACATTTTGAAAAGTCATTTTTCGGGCTGAGAGGCTTTTTCGGGCCAACTTCACATACATCTATTTCTAAATGAAGGTACGGATTTTGTTAGAAAAACGAATTCTATTATGAAGTGTACAACAGTAGACGTTTTGTGAAAAATTAAATCCGAAGCATTAATGGACCAAGATAATCATTCAGACGATATTTAAGATCTCTATGAAGAAATTCAAAAATACCCATGAACAATATATTATATCCAACATATTTCAAAATGGCCGTTTTACGTAATTGCTTTCAGTAAATTGCAATTGGAAATAATTAAATTATTAATCAATAGTAAGAATTCCGAGCAATCGGTTGTTTATAAGGCCACCTAATTCAAAAACGCCAGTCGTTTTATACTACGCCCTTTTAGTTTCAATAAAAAGAAATCAACATGACCCAAGTGATCCATTGCCCATTACTGAATTTGTCAGTGCAAGCCATAGTTTCTTGACTATTGGAAATTGGCTCAGGTCGTTCATACATTTTATATTAAGTCAAATCAATAAGTGGTCCATTTTCGATACAGTAGTGACCGACTTTAGTTTCGCCTAAATCAACGCAGTTTTAGATAGTTTCAATAATAATTTAACTATTGTTGATTATTTAATAATTTGCCACAAATATACTTTAAATAGCACGAGGTTAATTTAAACAAAATCGTTAAAATACATCCTTGTTGTTCACATTTGGCAAAAACTTTAATTAATCAATGAAGTGAACGATCATTTTAGAACCGCTTCGTTAGTTTCGAAACATGAAAGAAATTTTTAAAAATTTTGTTTTATTATTAAAATCAAAATACGCATCTCCCGAGACTGTATCTGTCCTGAGTCTAATTATGAGAACTACATTTGATACAAAATTTTGAAGAAAGAACTAATTGATAGTAAAACGATAGTGAATTATTTGCTAAAACCATTTACGAGCAAAGTTCTTTTTATAAAGATTTTACTAAAATTTATAATGATTGCAAAATTATTGATAGAAACATTAATAATGCAGTTAATAGTTTCTATAATCCTGAGTTTGCAGAAATATTTATTAAAAGATATTAAACGTACGTTCCTCTGTGGTCTCAATTAATTTATAATCAAGGAAGATTAAGCAATAGTCATATTAAGAACTATTTTGCTATAATAAAAAGAAGTTGGCGAGGGTCACCACATTTAAGGAAATTGCCGACTAAATGTTTTCGCTTCCTAAAAGAGATTCACACCAGAAATAGAGTTTAAAAAATTTGAGAACTTCAAAAAACAAACTGAAGATGAGCAGAAAAATCTCGCCACGAGAGTTCAAATAAAACGGCCACTTATAACCAAACTAGTGCCAAAAACGAATAAACGATTGATATTAGAACCGAGTACAAAATTATTGCGCAATGGAATATTATAAAATCTGAATTTTATAAAAATACTTTATAAAAAGTGCTTTCGATGCCAGCCTACCAATATAAAACTGAGGCTTAATGATTTGTTTGAGGGTAAATAATGTTCTTTGGTAAAAGTAGTAACAGCATTGAGCCAAAATAATGTAACCCTCATTGAACAGCTGCGTTACGATGCATTGTACGCAATAAAGAAAAATCTGAATTATGATTTCGGCTAAAACAGCAATTGTGAGTGCAATGTCACTCAGGTGACAGACTTTTTTTTTTTTTAAATTTCCAAGCTGTACTGCTGAATTTTAATGTCAAATTTGTTTTAACAAAACAGTTGATAAGCGAGCATATATTTATTTAGATATATTAATGCTAGAGCACCATGGTATTCAAAATATCGAAAAATGCTTCATGTTAGTGCCACCAAAGCGTTGCTGCGGTTCCTTATCACTTCCATCTCAAATATTAATTGCAATCACTATCTAGTGTTCAATACTGAATATCGTAACAGTATTCTACAAAAACCCATTTCGCTTGAGAGTATTTCAAATAGAATAACAGTCGAAGGTAAGTTATTTGAACTTAATTCATTGGGTAGTTTCAAAGAAAACCACTACACTGCGTTTTGTAAGACAAATGACGACTGGGGAGAATTTGATGATATGAAAGGAAATGTTGTCAAAATAAGATATCTCTCAAAGTGTGTCACTCCTCATATTATATTTTACACACAAAAATATAATACCGTCTACAGAATAGATATCTACTCCATAAAAACTTTTTTTTAATCATTTATATTTTTTTTGCGCAAGAACATTTCACGTTATGTTTCCTGGGTACAGTAAAAACCAACGAATAGTCCCTGACTTCTATGGACTATATCTCAATTCCTAGACATAGAAAAATTCTACAAAAAATCGTTCTTGTTCCTTAACCAGTCACCTATCAAACAATATGCATCGATAGTTGGGCCAACGAATAGTTCCGCACTTCTATGGACACTATCTCAATTCCTTTCTCAATTCTACTATCTCAGTATGGCCCTGTGGGTGGGTGCAACCATATTTCGTAAATATTTCGAACGAAACATGAGATCCATGGAATACCACCACATTATCCAGAGCTTGCCGTAGGAGGCGACTAAATCTGGTTGGATCGCTGGGCTGACGACCCGCATCCGTAAAAAACAATAACAGTTAAAAATGTCAACAAAAACCAAATGATCGAATGCCGTCTAAATAACAATGAACCCCCCCTCCCCCCGCTTAAGTACCCGAATACAAGATTGAGGGTCGGCACGTGGAACGTGCAGTCACTAAGAAAACCTGGCGCGTTGGACGGCCTCGTGACATGTATGAAGGAGTATCGGCTGGAACTCGTAGCGCTCCAAGAAACTCGATGGCCTAAAAGTGGAGTCCATGTGTCCCAAGGCTATACGTTGCTACACAGTGGAGATGACCTCGGAAATCTTGGAGTTGAATTTCTCATTGGGCCTCAGGTAAAAAAGGCTGTCTTGGACTTTCAGGCAGTCGATAATCGAATGTGTAAGTATCGCTTGCACATGAGATTAGCCAACCTGTCTATTGTCTGTGTACATGTGCCCACTGATGTAAGCCAACCCCAAGATAAAGACTCATTTTACAATAATTTGGATAATCTGATGGGCTCTATACCTGAGCACGATATCAGATTGGATCAGATTGGCAGAAATCAAACCGAATTATGTAATAATATAGGTCCGTACTCCCGACACGAAAAACTGCGATCGAAAATGGAGAAAGAATAATGTACTTTGCGATCGCCCATGATCTCAAAGTAGCAAGTACATTCTTTCCTCATAAAAACATCCATTAAGAAACATGGACACATCCACGTAAAACATCTCAAAGCCAAATTGACCATGTCTTGATTTAAAAAGGCCGAGCTCGAGTTGTCCAAGAAGTGGGATCGTATCGGTCGTCAACAAAAGCCGTAGGCAGTGACTATTTTATGGTTGCTGCAAAGCTACGATGGAAATTTTCGTACAAGTCTGGGAGGACAGGAGAATATACAACGCGATTCTCCTGTGAAGGTCTGATAAATGAAGAAACGGAACGAAAATATCAAGATCTATTCAGCAAAGGCATTTTACGATCCAATTACCAATCTCATGATGTGAACAGTGTCTGGGAAATATTGAAAACCTCGATTGTCGATGCTGCCCAGCACACGGTATAGTGAAAACTAAGCCCAAAAATTATTGATTTGATGAGGAGGGTCATTCAAGGCAGTTCTTGCTAGGAGGACAGCTAAACGCATTTGTAGACAGAAGAAGCGTGAATGGTGGAAGGCCAAGGTCTTAAGAGTTCAACAACTCAGCAATGAGCACAATTCGCGTGGTTTCTTTAAAGGAATCACCGAATTGCACCATACCTTAAGATCTCGGTCAACTGCCATTCGGGACCAGGATGGAAACCTCTGTGTTAACGTCGATGCGGTACTCGATACATGGCGTGATCATTTTTCTGATTTACTTAATGTTCCACATGTATCACAAGCTGTGTGTGAATACCATCAAATACAGACCGCAGAGATGTTCATTGAGTATCCATCCTATGAGGAATTCACAATGGCCATGCAGAGATTAAAGAAAAATCGTTCACCAGGAGTTGGGCTAGCTTTGTGGAACTGTGTTTTCGACGTTATTCGATTGGTATGGCGAAATGAAGTTATGCCCGAAGAAGGAAGGTGGCCGCGTTATGCCCAATTTTCAAGAAGGGTTATCGCTTGAAATGCGAGAATTATCGCGGTATAGCTCTCCTTTGCACAGCATACAAGTAACTGTCATATATCATCTTGGGAAGAATTACTCCTCTAGCAGAGGAGATTGTCGGTGACTACCAAGGAGGATTCCGTCCAAATCGGTCACTCACTGATCGAGTTTTTGGCTACGGATAATTCTTCCCAAGTACTACAAAACATCTCGCGATGTACACCAGGTATTCCTAGATTTCAAGCAAGCGTTTGACTCGATCAATCGAGAGAGAGACTATGATATGCGCTTGAATATTTAGGAATACCTAAAAGATATGTACATCTGTGTAAAATGACAGTAACGCAGTCACAATGCTGTGTTAAAGTTGAGAACTTGCTATAGAGAACTTTTGCAATCACTACTGGGTTTCGACAAGGAGATGCGCTGTCCCCGATACTTTTTAATCTCATGTTGGAATACATCCTTCGTAAAAGTGAAACACCTCAGGACAACATCTTATTCCAACAACCCAATCAACTTCTTGCATATCCAGATGATATCTGTGTGATTGGATTAAATGGCAACGGAGTGAAAGAGATACTTGATCCACTGGAACAGTTTTAAGCTTCCGTTAGCCTCAAAATCAACGAGTCCAAAACAAAATTTTTAATCTCTGGTTTTCGAGACCAAGACGCAACTGATTTCAGTAGTGGTAACCACAAGTTTGAAGGAGTAATGAGATTCAAGTACCTTGGATCTCTCATCACTCACCATAATAGTGTGGGAAAGGATATCAAAGTTCGGCTTGCCGCTGGCAATCGGGCTTTATATCATCTACGTCCACTGCTGAAATCAAAATATCTTACAAATGCGGATAAGCTGAAACTGGACAGCATGTTGATCATACCCGATGTGAGAGTCGAACCCTGACGGATGAGAACGAAAGAGGGATTCTTACATTCGAGAGAAGAATCATGCGTGTGATATATGGTCCAAAATGCGACGTTGATGGCACATACCGAGTTCGTTTTAACCACGAGATCAGGAATTTATTGAAAATTCCTGATATCGTGCATGAAATCAAAGGTCAGCGAGTACGCTGGCTCGGTCAAGTTCTACGTGCGGATCCGAAACGAATCATTTAGCGATCTTTGAAGGGAGAGTCACTTATCGGTAGGCGAAGAGGTCGTTGTCGGCGACGTTGGCTCCACGGCGTAGAGAGCGATCTGGCATCATCTAGTTGCTTGCAACAGTATGAAGAGTTTGCTCGTGATCGAAACCGATGAAGTCAGATTGTTGACACGGTACGGGCCAATAATGGCCTGTTAAAACCGTTTAAAAATAAACCGTTTAACATAAGAAATCCGTACTATGTTATAAATACAAAGTAAAGAAGAAAAGGTCGCTTGTTTTATTGACATGCGCTGTAATAGCGCTATCCAAATATCAATTCTGTATAGACAATAAAAGATTTTATAAACACAGTATTAGAAATTTAAAAACTAAGAAAACTACAACACTAAGAAAACTAACAACCCTATGATGGTACAGACAATAACGTACCATGATCGAAATTGTAATTTCGATATTTAACAACGACCTTTTCGTTGTCATCAGGTAATGTTTTCTGCTCAGCTACACGTTCACCACACAGAGAATCACCATATGGAAAATTATTTAATTAAATTACTGATCACGATTGGTAGTCCTACGATCAACGAATGACAAAGTTCAACCCAAAAAAATCTGATTTCAAATTTATCTGTATATAAATTACCATATAAGAAATCGGGAATATTCCAGAAAAATAAAGATCTACATCTTAACTTTAAATCATTGGTATTTTGTGCAAATAGACAAATGCAATGGGAAGAGAAAATGAATAATAAAGAAATGGTACATGTAACACAGCATCCAATTGTTTGCAACTTTAAACAAACAACAGATATAACACTCGATGTAACTATTTGTCAAACAGCATGATATACAAGCGACTTGTAGCATGTCTGTTAAAATAAATTAATTTCTTTTGACGGTAAGAATTCGTCGTATCGTTACAATGGTTTTTCAACAATATAATAATCTGTTGGATTTAATTTAACAACTTATTAAAATATGATAAACCACCGCATGATCTACCTCTTTTATTTGATCTTAAACTTTAAGATCTTCGTCTATGTTTACCAACATTAACGTGTGACGATGATCGTCGCCATTTGCCGGCATGAGACCCTTATACAATATATGGCCAATTTTCCTACTCGGCCATCGCATTCCAACACTTTTCGATCATTAATATCTAGGTCCCGTCTTGAAATATACCTATCTCTTGTTTTATTTTGACTTTGTACAACTTAACTATTCATTTCTTCTTTAATTCTTAATTTTCTTCCTACATTCCCATTAAATTGTAACACAAAATTATCTGATGATTTAACACTTTCTTTAAAAATTTTATAGCACTCTTTGAACCAACATTAATTAGTGATACTGTTAATAGTAAGTGTTTTTTCGGTTCAAGGTTTTGTACAACTTCTGATTTGTGATAGATGTGGATTCGATACACAATTTCTCAAATATTTTGTACAATGATTTTTAAATGAAGCAAACATTGAACATTTTCGATACGACATGCATAAAGTACAATTCCATAACACTTCACTACTATGAAAAATTTTAATGGGTTGAATATATAATTTTAAATCAAAAGAATAGTTTATAAACACTTTTCATAAAACAATAGTTCATTTAATAAGCAAATTAGTCACAGAAATAAAAGTGGTGAGAAAATAAAAGGAACATAAAATCTTCAATATGAGTTTCATTCAACTCTCTAATAAAATTATTTATCGAGATGCATCATTTATTGTTGTTTGTATCAATTAAGGTCTTGGTTCAAGTTGGATGTTAATACGATTGATGTTAACGATATTGGCCTATACGTTATGTACGATTGCCTTATCCGCCTTTCATTTCATTCAATCACTTAATTAAAATTACGAAAATCTAAACTGTAAGTCGATTGGTTTACGTTATATTCAATCGGATCCATAACCAAAATCATGTTTCAGTGGTCCTTTTATAAGAGCCAGGTCCAAATCGTACATTGATACGGTCAGTATTAACGATTTGGCTATAGTAAAACTTTCGGTTCTAACTGAAGTTCATTTAACCTACACCATGTCCTTATGGACCAATACGTTGAAGTTCATTTGAATAATCAAGGCCACAATTTATTTTGCTGTATTTAAGATTGTGTAACTGCATCTATATATAGACGAAAATTCCTTTCAAGGGTGTGAACAACAGCAACAACTTTTTGTTATTGTAAAACAATAACCTATTTTCGTTTCTCTGGAGAGCGAAAATAAACCAAATCTTTAAGACACTTGATTTTCATTTTCATTCATTTCATTGTTGTGAAAAATTACAACAACTCATAATTTCGTTTCTTTTATAATTGTTTCAAATACGAATGAGACGTCATACAAGTTCAAATGTTCATTCAACATAATCGAGATGTAAACGAAAACGTTTTGGTAAATATAGAGTTTCCCGGAAAACTTGTAATTACCTCATAATAGGATATGTTCTATTCTAATTATAGGCGAAACGATTAGTATCGATCATGTTGTTAATTGAATTGTGTGTATGTATGCGTATAAATTTTGATTGGCATTTATTGAATTCCAATTTTTCACCATTCTCTAATCAGAGTGGGAAATGAAGGATTCTAGTCTTCTACTGAAAATTATCCGGTTGAGTTCACCTCAGTAATTAGAGAACTAATCAATGTTAAGTTCAACCCATACTGTGGTGATGAAAGTTCATTTTCAGCTAAAGCTCTGTATTTTCTCAGAAATATCTAGCACACACAGAGCGTCTTGTCTTGGTGTTACTAGTCCAGATTGGCAATTGACTATATCGCATATTTTGAATTCAGTGATTGAATGAAATGATAGGCGAACTAATCCGTCATCGTTAATATCTATATCGTATCAAGGTCAAACGTGGAAAATGGGCTAATGTTATATATTACAACAATAAAATTAATCCAAGAGCAAGAATATTTCTAGATATGTTGAAAATTTCCTTTCCAAAATCCTGCTCTTGGGTTAATTTTATAGTTTTTACATCTGCAGTCTTAAGTTTATTACCAGTGAGCTGTACACTGTTATTTTTCTATGTTTGCATTTGTTGATAAGTTGTAAACAATATGCAACCGTACGCTTGATTTTATTGTAAGTATAGATCTTATAAAATAATTTTGGAAATTTATGCGGTTCCGTTGTTATTGTCATTACCAATACCGTTTCTTCCAGCTCTGCTTAAAATTTAGTGGTTAGTCGGGACACAAAGCACTATAATATTGATAGAAATCATATGGTGTGTTTCTCGAATGTCATTTTTTTACTAGCGACACCTACATTTTTTTATGTTTAGTTTTAATTGGGTGCAGGGCGGACTTTTAGACTGACCTAGCTCCTTGTAACTATCAGAGCTCCTGGACCCAACGCGCGATCCTTTAACTTAAGGTTGATAGCTGCCTTAAACTTGTGCATTTTATACTTCAACGGAAACTGAAAACCAGCCAACGAATTCCAACATCTCACATTAACGTCTCACATTAATCTCTCACTACCACATTCGTAAAATCTATACGCAACAGTAAAATTATTTTTTTTTTGTTTAAGAAATCTATATTTCTGTATAATATTACAACTAATCTCAG
This sequence comes from Tipula lateralis, assembly GCA_963932295.1. NCBI lineage: Eukaryota > Metazoa > Arthropoda > Insecta > Diptera > Tipulidae > Tipula > Tipula lateralis. The sequence continues at coordinate 27,729,969 of OZ010739.1, forward strand.
TGATTATCTAGTAAATGTTTTGTATTTTTAAGCAGTGTAGCATCTTATGGGATGAGAAAAATCGGTTCATCCCATTTCGTCCAGGGGGCCTATTTGGGAAATCGAATTCGATCAATCGAACAACATTTCCGAATCATCGGTATTTGGGAATTCGAAATCGAATTTTCTTTAAACGAAAACGTATAACAAGAAACGATTGAAAATTTTCCTTATTGGGCAATTCGATTACGAGCAATAATTCTACGATCATGAACGAATTTTTATTCTTAGTTAGTTTTGTTCTCGAATGCGAATACATAGGATGCAAAATTTTAAAATGTAAGTACATATACGTTGGTTACGGACTTGGGTTAAGGTTATAGCCAAACTGCAGAAGCACGTTTATGAGATAAGCGGCTCTGAGATGAAATTAGATAATGAAATAGTAATGAGTTAGATATAATATTAGAAAGTGAAATGAATTAAATAAAACCAATATATTTTTGTCAAAACACTCATAATTTTTTATTTATGTAATGGAATTTAGTACATTATTTCTGATTTGTCTGGCTGTAGAACTTCCCACAGTAGGACCATCACTATACATCTTGTAATTTTTCCTTGTTGATTATTTCTTGCCTGTTGTTGATTGAATGGCACATTAAAGTGAAGGCATATATTATGTAGCGTTTAACGCATACGTTAAATATTTCATCTGCATTTTGTAGCGTAATAGTTCCCTTGCGCCTAGTTTGAGAATGCTAGAGAATGCCTTTCTTGAACGAATAGGTAAATGAACATCAATTTCATCCATTAAATGTTTAACAGCGTTATTTACATCAAATCATGAATCTCAAATATATTGGATTGATCATGTTGTGTATCGGACACGCAATGCACTATCGTCGCACTCACTACTATCACTTGATAAAAAATGGCAACAGAATCCATATTCTATTAATTATTTCAGATTGTATTTATTTTTTTACAAATTCTTATTTTCCACTGACAAATAATATAATTGCAATTTAAAGTCAAAATATTGCCAAGATTTATATTATTATTATAAGTATAATGATTAAAATTAATTTCCCTAGTCTTTATTTGAAAGTATATACGTTTTTATTTTCGATCGAATTCCCAAATACCAAATCATGTTCGAATAGAATTGATCAATCGAATCGAAAAGCAATTCGAATCGATTTTCCAAATAGGGGCCCAGTCCTTTGATTTCAGTAGTTCAGAGAACCACTAATTCTAAAGGCTTTGTTTTTTAAGCCGCTTTGGTCCATTGGTGTGATCCAGTAGGTTCCGCAGCTCCTCGTTGTCATGTTGCTGCAGTCGTAGTACATGACTCCTTGCAAACTTAATTATTTCATCACTGACGTATTCCATGTTAAGGTCTCGATGGAGGTTGTCATTTCTAATATACCATGGAACATTGACAATGCTACGTAGTTCTTTATTTTGAAATGTTTGTATGATCTTAATTGTAGTTTTCTTTGCACAGCCCCAAAGTTGAATGCCGTATGTCCAGATAGGTTTCAGGATTTGTTTATATAATAGTAGTTTGTTTTGCGTTGTCAGCTCAGAGTTTCTTCCAATAAGCCACTGCATTTTTCTGAATTTAAAATTAAATTCTTGTCTTTTCTATTTAACATGTGCTTTCCACCTAAGCTAAGTGTCTAGTGTCATGCCAAGGTATTTCGCATTGTCTGAGTAAGGAATTTGTTGAAAATTCAGTCTAATCGGGATGTATTCCACTTTCTTGTTGGTGAAGTTGATGTGTGTTGATTTTGATTCGTTCAGCATTATTCTCCAAGTTTTTGTCCAAGTGTTTACTGTATTAACAGCATTTTGTAGTTTCCGTGTTGATTCGAAAATACTAATATCAGTGGTCATAATTGCAGTGTCATCAGCAAAAGTCCCTATTCTGGCTTCTGCTATATTTGGTATATCATTTGTATACAGAAGGTATAACACAGTGTAACGACACGATTGTCCTTGTTTTCCGAGTTATCAGGGCGGGGAGAGTATATCGGAACAATCGTTATCGCCATTACAGATAAACTGTATCATGTGCTTGCAAAAAAAATAAAGGAAACCATCATCGCAGCCACTACCTTATCAACTCGCAAATTTCCTTCCCCCCATTATCGACACAATTTAATATCCCATTCGAAAACAATTAAAAACAATATAAACGTTTATTATTGATTGTAGCATAATTATTAAATTACTTAAGAGTGTAAATTACAATTCTTACATTTAAGCTAAGAAAAAAATTTTTATATTTTTAAATATGTATATATTTATGTGTAGTATATAAGGTATACCAAACCATATATCGTAATATCAAAATAAATTTGTAAAATATAATGTACATTCAAAGAAAAATATAATATAAGGAATTTAGAAACGTGAAAATTTTACCAAAAATAAATTAACTCACCCGATGTCCAGAGCTCTGTGACGAAGGAGTTAACTGAAAATAAAATAATTAACAATCGGTCAGATACCGTCTCTAGGTAACCGCACCAGATTGAGTTTCACCCGAGTACCACTTTGATCAGTGATCAGTAATCTTATATTACATATATTTTTCTAATGCACATAATTACCGCCACGTTTTTACTTGTTTACATATCCATATAAAAAATGTATACATATAAATAATATTTATAAAGAAAATTAAATATAAATTAACAAATGAGAAAAAACAACATTTGGAAAAATTAAGATTTGAATAATTATTATTATTATTTTTTTTTCACGAGCACACGAGAATTCTTAACTTAGAGCTTTTGCTTAGAAATATACAACTGTCAGACTATATACGTATATATATATATATATATATATAGTTACATTCCAATCCAGTACCAAATAGCCGAATACCAACAACAACTTCGAAATATACAAAGATATTTCCAAATCTTAATTTGATTAAATCATAAACAATAGTTTTATATTAATAACAATGTATTTTATTCAAACTCTGCAAATTTATCAGTTTAAATCAATAAAATCTAATCTCATTCCACTGTTATAAATAACAGGAAATGAGAATAATCTAAATACATACTAACCCTTCTCGATTTCATTATGATTATCGCCGTCCGCGATATATAAAAAACAATATTGTAAACTAATCATAATTTATATAAATTTCTTTATATCATTTTGTCATCATAAGAATAAAATACAACAACAACCAAACTGTAGTAGAATAGCCTATATAATCAAAATTAAATGTAAATCGGGGCTCATTATTCTAGTTATATTGTAAGACATAACACTTTTAAATAAATTATACAACATTAAATAAAAATTTGTTAGTGATTTCGAACCTTCGCAAAATCCCATAACTATATATATATATATATATTATATATATATATATATATATATATATATATATATATATATATATATATATATATTTTTTTTCTTTTTGAATTCACTGTTACTATTCATCCACACATTATTGGTGGCGATTCACTATCAGTTTAGTGGAATATCACCCCGTATTTCCAGATCATGTCGTATATGGATCCGTGCCAGTGTTCCATAACTACCCCAAAAGTGTATTGAATAATTTTACATCCACAACTTTTATTCGGTTGATAATCCAATAACATGGAATTCCGATTATGTATCGTTTATCTAAGAATCCAGCGACTACTTAAGCGTCGTATCAGTTGAAATCATGCGCTTTGGTTGTTCACCTTAGTCTCGTTCTGCTCGGAATGAAAGATTATAATTCCCGATATTTAATCATGGTTTATTGTTGTACTAGAATTTTATTGTTTTATTGTTTTTTCTGAGTTTTTAAGTGCAGTGACTACTTTATGGTATAATAACCATATTTGCAAAGAAATTGTGGGTGGGAAATTATTTGTATACTCGATAATGGTCTCAAACGACTAATTATCAGTCATTTAGGCGATTTCATTTTTCAAGATATACTTTTGGTGTGTTACAATTCGTTACACGTGCTACGATGAAACCTTCATCGAAAATTTATTCAAAATATTTTCCTCAGTGCTGAGTAATAGACTTGCAAACAGTAAAATTTATTTATTTCAGAGAGGTTAGTATATAAATATATTTAACCATTTTTAGGACCTTAATTCAGCATTAAATAAAATTCAAAATAAAACTGAACAACATTTTTTCGAATTTGACAAAATATTGGTTTTGTTTATGAACTAGTGCTAAATTAAACAAAAACTAATATCTAAAATAAACAAATATATTAATATATTAAAAACGATCGACTTTTGCCGATAAAGACAATTCTTTATAAGGAAATTTGCCAATGACTAGTTGTTTCAAAAAAATTAACAACGAATTTGAACATTTTCTGTAAAATATGCGTTAACAAGAACAAATGAGCGATATAACCATTATTTTATAAAAACTAAAATTTTCTTAACACTCCCGAATTTTTTCACTTACAGCAATTTATGATTACATGCCAAACTTAAGTACAAATAATGTTACAATTTAGATGTCGCAATTGAATATTATAGATTACAGTACTAATATATTATGGTACTATAATATTCTTATAATGGATTATTAATTTGTAAAATAAGCTTTGTCATTGATTTTGAACCTTAGTAGGGATCACTTATAACTAATTAATATAATTTTGATAATACACTTTTTTACTGAGATCTACAAGCATTTTTGAACGACAACTTGGGATAAACGTGATCAATAGGTTTCATTCATCCATTAGGAAACCTAATGTTGGCTACCTTTACCTCCAATACTAATTCTATCCGATACAAATATGACGTATAACAATTTTAACTAAAGCAGTTGTGCGTTGCTGCAAGTCTAAGCACAGAGTGCGATGAAATATTGTTCTGTTATACATACTTTAAACATAATTTAAAAATTACACTTAGCAGTGTGTAATGTGTAACATATATGCTCCATTGATATTTACACGCTGCCCTTTTCCATTTTTAAAGTAATACGATCTAACGTCATGATGCCACCTAACTATAAACCGCAGCAAATATGGCATTTTTCAAGATGCATTGAAAGCTCTGGAATCTTTTCTGTTTCGTAAATTTTGATTGTTGGCTTTTCCACTCAGCCAAAAATAACCTTCATCGCTGAACACGAATAAATAACGGATCAATTTGGAGCTTTTACAGAACTGCTCCTTCTTATTGTAACCCGGAACGACTTCTTAGAGGATTATTTGTCTCGAAATCATCAAAGTAAATTGTTAATCGTAAAACATGATCGTCTCGACCAAATCTTTTCTTTTTCTTTGAACAAATCTGTTTTAGTATCGACTATTGGAAAGTTTGTAACGTGACTGTTTTCAATCACAACTTCGTTATATATGTGTTGTGGATCCACGCGACTTCCTATGACAATTTTCATAGCACTAGATGATAGTTTTGGCTCATTACAGAGTTCTAATCTTTTATATCTAGAATTTAGACTAGAAAAATGATCTTTAAATAAACAAAATATCTTTCCTAATTTATTTAAATAATAATCCATTTCACCCAAAATTTTTAACACTATCTGTTCTTTGTGGTTTACTAAGTTGTTAGATTTTGAAACAATAATAAAATATTTTGTATCTGTGTTCGATTAAGGTATAAATTATATTAAGAAATTACTAAATCTTATTTTTCTTTCTTCATGTCATCAATCTCATTAAATTCATCAATTAGACGATTCAACACTTTCGTTATCAACTTTATTGCATTCTACGGACCGAAATTAATTTGTGATTCTGTTAATGGTAAGTTTTTTATCGATTACAGTAGCTTTTGTACATAATTTGTAAAATGTTCTGCAAAAAGAAGAAAACCGTGAAAATTTTCGATAAGACATGCATGTAGCACAATTCGTTAAAATGAAATTTTATTTTGTGTTGAATATTTAATTTAAAGTGCGAAGAAAATTGTGTACAAAAACAACAATTCATTCGATAAACTATTAAATTCGTATTGAAATAAGAAAAACATAAAATCTTCAATTTGAGTTAATTTTATCTCTCTTATTAAGTTATTTACCGAGATGAATCATTTATCGCGGTTTGTGTTGATTTTATAAATTACTTTATGGATAAAAAATAGATACTAACGATGTGGGCTTAGTTTATGTCGATCCGCCTTTTATCTCATTCAATCACTGAATTCGAAATATGAATTCAACAAAACGCTCTGTGTGTGCGGGATATTGATTGGAAAGTACAGAGCTTCACCCGATGATGAACCTTTATTACATCAGTGTGGGTTGAACTTATCGTTGTCCAATTTTCTAGTTACTGAGCTGGTCGCAACCGGATAATTTCAAACTAGAGGACTAAACGTCTTCGCCGTCCACCTTGTTGGGGTGAGGAAAAATTATGAAAAATTTGAACTCAATAAAAGCCAATCAAAATCTTTACCCACACATACACAAAATAAGATTAACAACATGATCGATACTAATCGGTTCGCCTATAACTAGAATAGAACATATCCTATTATGAGATAAATAAATGTTTTCCGGGAAAATTTATATTTACCAAAACGGTTTCGTTTACATCTCGATTATGTTGAATGAACATTTGAACTTGTATGACGTCTCATATTCGTATTTGAAACAATTATAAAAGAAACGAAATTATGAGTTGTTGTAATTTTTCACAACAATGAAATGAATGAAAATGAAAATCACGTGTCTTAAATATTTGGTTTATTTTCGCTCTACAGAGAAACGAAAATAGGTAGTTATTGTTTTACAATAATAAAAAGTTGTTGCTATTGTTCACACCCTTGAAAGGAATTTTCGTCTAAATTTAGATGCAGTTACACAATCTTAAATACAGCAAAAGTAATTGTGGCCTTGACTATTCAATTGAACTTCAACGTATTGAGCCATAGGAAGGACATGGTGTAGGTTAATTGAATTTCAGTGATTTCCTAATAGGAACGGCCGATAATTATATGGTTAGAACCGAAAGTTTTACTATAGCCAAATCGTTAATACTGACCGTATCAATGTACGATTTGGACCAGGCTCTTATAAAAGGACCACTAGAACATGGTTATGGATCCGATTAAATAGAACGAAAACGAATCGTCTTACAGTTTAGATTCTATTTATTCGAATTCAGTGATTAAATGAAATGAAAGCCGGATAAGGCAATCGTACATAAACTAGATCAATATCGTTAACATCAATCGTATTAACATCCAACTTGAACCAAAACTTTAATTGATACAAACAATAATCTCGATAAATAATTTTATTAGAGAGCTCAATTAAACTCATATTGAAGATTTTATGTTCGTTTTATTTCAAATCCACTTATTGTTTAATGGAAAACTTTTCTTCCGATTTTCAATTTTATATTCAACACATAAAAATTTTTCTTAGTAGTGAAGTATTTTGTAATTGTGCTTCATTTAAAAATCATTGTACAAAATACTTTAGAGTAAAGTTATAAATAGTCAAAATAGAACAGATAGGTAGAGTAACAGACGGGACCAAGATATTAATGATCGAAAATTAATCGGAATGGTAGGCAATTGTGACAGGTGCATCAACATCAAAAAAGTGTGCTCGCTTTGGTGTTATGACACGAAATCCATTTTTAAATTATTTTCGTCAATAGAACAAATTACCAATTGTTGGAATGCGATGGCCGATCAAGAAAATTGGCCATATATTGTGGAAGCGTTTCGTGCCCGCAAACGACGACGATCATCGCCACACGTTAATATTGATGAACGTATACGAAGATCTAAAAGTTGTAGATCAAATAAAACGTGCAAAAACATCCGGACAGTTCGAATTCCCGTTAAATATTGCCTAGTGTTTTAATTATTTTAGATTCCAATTTTAAAATTGCATTTGGTAATTCACCTGAATTCTGAAAGTATAAGTTGTTAAAGTTATGTTTATGGAGAAAAAGCTTTTAGTATAAAAAAGCGAATAAAGTACTTAAAATGTCTAAACTAAACGACCAAGAAAAAATTGTTGTTATCGCGTTATGGAAGGAAGAACTGTCCGTGCGTGAAATTGATGATAGGAGTGGACATGGGAAATCATCAATTGCCGATCTTATAAAAAAATATAGCACAACGGGGAACACAGAGTGGTCTAAAGAGAACGCAAATTTTAGGGCACACTACTCGCTGCAGAAAACTTTACTTAAGATATCTTCAAAAATTGGTCGGATTTAGCTAGCAAGAGAGCACTCTACATAGACCAAGGAGTTGTGGAATAATGAGGTGTTCTCTGACGAAAGCAAATTTAAACTGTATGTGGGTGATGGATGACTAATTGTGCGTAGACAACCAGGTGAACGCCTCAGCGATGTCTGCATTCAACAAGTGCCTAATAAAATTGAGGGTGTAATGGTTTGAGGCTGTTGTAGTAATGCTGGTATTGGTCACTTGGCCTTTGTCGAAGCAGGAGTAACCGGTATTGTGTACCTGAACATTCTGAAAAGGCGTTGGAAAGCATCAGTTAAATGAAACTGAGAGCTTCATCTTTCAACAAGACAACGCGCCAGCCCACAGATCAAAACAAATGACCATGCACTTTTATTTCTTTATTTACAACTTCTGTATAACTTTCTGGTAGCAAATAATAAATAACTTTGTAACATAACATTTTATTTCTATTTGAAGGTGAAAAAGTACTTGGTTTGTAGTTCCATCTACACAATAAAATGACCCCCTTATAGCCCAGATATGAACCCAATTGAAATAATGAGCTTACCAAGCTCAAAAAAATCGGTTGCCTTTCGATTTACGGACGAAACTATAAGGCGGATAGTTGGATTTAAACCAACCCATGTAAGAGCCATTCTTCCTGCTGGTATCAGTAAACATAACGTGATTTTATAACATGACCTTACGGTCCTATTACAAATGGACTATGAGATTCGAAGGCCAATACCGTAAATTGAAAAAGTATTGCAGCATTAACGACATCTTTAAGAAATATTTGTTACACGATATCTACTACTGCGGCAATTGGAGCGAGAGGTACCTGGTTCGAATCCCGATAGGGGCAGGATGCATAAAGGGACTTTTTACCATCTAATTACGATCGATGGTGTGAAAGAACACATGTATGATCCCCTGTTTGGAATGCAGAATTCGTGGGCCAACCCAACTAATATGTCAGTATTATAGGCACGGAACTTAACAATGCACAGATCGTTCAACGTAAATCGAACCTTTAGCCGGACATCTTCGATTTGGCTAAGTAATGACGTAAAATAGGACATAAATAAACGAACCGCGAAAGAGTTAGGAGAGCGTGGATAGAAACAGCAAGACAGGCAAACAACCGATTAATTGATAACATAATTATAATTTGAAAATAATTTTACTTCAAATTTCATATAAAATATTGGCCATCCGATGTGCAGTTTGAAGAGAAAAACGATTGGCTTATCCGCCTATCATTTCATTCAATCACTGAATAAGAAACTAAAGTCGTATTGATCTTTATCCTATACCACATACTCATAGCTGTAACAATATGCTCTTTTGTACAATGAGATACTGGGTCACATTTTGCATTATATATATTAGCTGTTTTGGCATGTCATACGAACTGTTTTTGTCACATCGCCCAACTAATCAACCAACCAGTGAAATTGAAGTACAAACATCCAACAACAAATCGTATCGATTTAAGTCTAAGATTATGTTTTTATATTACATTTGATTATTTCGCTCTGAAGAAATGCATTGGATCAAAACATGTCATTTTTCGTTTGATAAAATTTTTTTGTGCCACTGTACGCTGAAAATATGGTTTAGTGATTCATGCATATAGCAAAGTTTTCTATTCTTCTGTAGTTCTATTGATTTCTGTGCACAGGCTCAATGAGAAAAGTGAAATTTACTGTTAACTGTTTTCAAACAAGAAAAGTTCTTTCAAAAACTGTTTTTTGTACTTTTTATGCTTCCGAAACTTTTACAAAAATCCTTACTAAAACAACGGTAACATAAACGTTGTTTGCTTACAGTTTTTCACCAATACAACCTCAAAACGAGATTTTGTTTCTTTTATTCTTTAACTGTAGCTAGAGCTGGAATTTTTATCAGAATAACGAAACAATTAAACACAGAATTTGTCATAAGAGTGAGGGTTTTTGAGAGTGTACGAGTATGCTGTTTGGCTGTAAAATCTTGTAGCCGCTGAGCATTATTCATATAATTATTATCCAGAGTTATTCCACGTACATATGGCCTGTAGTGAGTGAATATTATTCAGAGTTATGCCATACCATACGGCCAGCGGTAGCCGAATAATATTTGTGTGAATATACTCAGATATATGCTTCTTTGTTATATTGAACACCCTATGGTTGAACGAAGTGTACGTGTACGCATTGGGTATAATAAAGCCCATTACATTCGACCTTTTCAAGTTTCTTCTTCTTCACCCGCACAAAGTTTTAAGTTTTGTTTAAGAAATTTAAATAAGTGAATAAAAATTGTTATTGATAATATAATTGGCGATATTTACTGTGGTTGGTGAGAACTCTGTGCATTTGGAGAACCCTATACCACTTCAATCTCTTATATAACAATTCGTCAGACACCAATACATTAAAAGGTTTATGTGGTTATGGTGATTAATCCGTTGCTTCGGTAGATGTCAGTCCATTGAGATAATATTGAACCTACCCACCAGTGAACTTACTTCCTTTACCACAACACCAACCTGTTAAATATTTCGGATTACGTTTATATACCATTGCTTTAGCCGCCTATCATCTCAATCAATCACTGCTTTCGAAATATTTAAGTCTACACTGAGAAAACTCATATTCAAAATAGGCACACATATGTGTTCCTAACGAAAGAAATAATTGAACAAAAGATAAGATTAAGTTTATCTTGTTTTGATTTATGTTAAGTTGGTGCTGATTGTATTTGTTTCAGCATTGATCATTGAATGTTTGATTGACAGAAGACGATTGATTTTTTTGTTCGATAAGACAAAACACTTTTTTGATCTAAGAATATTTTTATAGCTTTTGCTTTTCAAACTGCACATCGACGCTTATATTTTATATAAAAAAAATTACTTTCAAACTCTAATTACTACGTTAACTATGAAATTGGATTATTAGAAGGTCTGTCTGTCTTTATCTTTGGAATCTGTTGTGGGGTTCAAGGCTCTCTCAACTCTTCCACGGTTAACTTATTTAAGTCCTGTTTTACGCCATTACTTAGCCAAATCGAAGTCGTACGGCTATAGGTCAGATCTATATAGAACCATCTGAACATTGCATATAGTTCCATGCCAGCCTAAAGTACTGGCATGATAGATGGTTTGGCCTATGATTTTTGTACTCAAACAGGAGGGATGATGCTACATTTAATTCAACATTTAAATTTTTCGGGATGGAAAATTTTCACTTTTGCTCCATTTAAAATCATTTACAAATTTATGTATCAAATCCACATCTACCACAAATCGGAAGTTGTACAAAATCAACTGTTGAACCGACAAAAAACTTACACGTTACAGAATCACCAATTAATTTTGGACCAACGAGTGAAATAAAATTCGGAACGAACCACTAAGCTACATTTATTTTTCACTAATATTATAAATTATTATTAAATATATTAAAAAAATCTCTTAAATTAAATTATTAAAAATTATTTAAACGAAACAAAAAAATATAATTCTTAAAAAACTAACTAAATCTTATTTTTGAAGCTTTTCAATTAAATGGTCGACAGAAGTATTGGGAATATCGTACTTTGTTGTAATATTAAAAAAATACTTTTGAATAAACATCCAAACGGCTAAGGATTGGAATGGAAATTTCAAATTAAAAAAACCTGTGATTGCAAAAATTATTTCAATTCCTCGAAGCACAGAATACATTTGGTATTTAATTCCATCAAAATACACAACAATTTGAGTTGGATTTGGCAAAGTCCCGGTGATAAGAAGCAATGGTTGGATGGAATTATGCATCTCCAACTGGAACATCAGTTGTTCCTCTACTTCCTTGTCTGTAGCACCAACCAGGATGAAAGTTTTTTGAACACCTAGGGGGCTGAATGTCATTGGTATTTTTTTATTGTTTTCGATCGTAACCTCCCATCTTGTTGACCCCAAAATGTGGTATATAAGATAAAATACAGTAGCTGCCAAACCATCTAGAAAAATTAAGAAAATGGATTTTTATGCTATTATTAGAAATAATATGTTTATCTATAATGCATAATATCTGTCACGATTATACTTACTTTCATTATAATTTTCGCGGCATTTAAGTGTTGCTAGTAAATTCAGGTCCGCGACTCCATTGACTTTCTCTTCGAGCATCGGGATGATTCTGTCTAAAAATGGCCAAAACTTGATGTTCATGCTGCACACGTTGGGATAAATTCTTCGAAAATCAATTTCAATCTTGAGAAATAAAAATATATATTATGCATAGCAATTTTTTTACCACCAAACAATAACTTACCAATTTAAAACCTTACGGTTTCTGATATTGCGGCCATTTTGTGAATATTTCGTCTATCGTAGCACCTGAGTCAATAAGTGTTTTCCTAAGTTGATGTGTAATGCCCCAATGGTACTCAATTTCCGGCCAACTGCAGTTATCGGTAACCAAGGCGTTGATACTTATTTTGCAGTCATCTGGACCACCTGTCAAAGAGAGAACGAAACAAACTGTTAATTTATTTAATTTTTAAATTATTATATATTTTATTAAATACCTATTGAACTGTTTATAAGTTGCTCTTGTTCTGGGTAACTTGGCTTAATTGGCAATAAACCAACTGTACGGATGTGTAATGAGTCCAAATATAATTTAGAAAAAAAAAACTAACAAAACTACTGTGTTTAAAGTCTTAAATAATTCTTGATATTTATTCACAAAAATTCTTAATTTTTAATTCACAAAAAAAATGATTGAAATTTTTGATTTTGCTGCTCTGCGGTCAAAAAGTAAGTGGATGAGAAATATAAAGTTCAATAAACATGTAATAGTTGAGCTTATCAGCAGTTAAAAGTGCAGTTATATAGATTCAAATAAATATGCTTATTACTTGTGCTACCAATTATAAGTTACACTCTGCAAACTAGAGCATTGCTTAAAAGATCAACTATCGATAAAACAATCGATAATCAAAAGACGTTTTATCGTCGATTTCATTTGCAAGTTCATAAGTCATTTGAATTTCGCTATTTATAATTTCGATAGCGACCATGTCAACCAACATGGAACGAAGATCACTATTAAATTTGTTCAAAATTTTATAATAATTTTGAATGAATATTCCGTCCACTGAATTATTTAAAATTTCGTCTAAATTAAATGGTTTTTGACTTGCCGGTGTTTTCAGTAAAACTTGAGAGGCCAAACTTTGGTTATCTGGGTTTGAGTTGCCCGTTGTCGTTGTGTTGGAAAGAGATTCCAACCAAAGTTTATGATGCATTGTGAATTTAATTTGAATCCCTAAGTTGAAATGATTCATAAATGTTTTATGGTATTCCCCAAGATACCTAAACGCTTCAATGTCCATGCCCAGTTCTGTAATAAATATAATTTAATTTTATATATTCAGTCATTTATGCCAAGATATGCTTACCAATACATTTCGGATACATTTCGTGTAAGTTCCAAGAATATAGCAATGCGTAAAGTTCATTATCCTCCCTATGAGAAACCGATGGCCCTGCTGGTTGTGGTAGTTTTTGTTGCTCTATAAATGGTTCGGTAGTTGAAGTACTACACCACTGAGTTTGATTCGTTTCGAATGGTGGGTGGTTGTCAAATAAATCTATTTCCATTGATGGTTGTTGAAGAAGTTGATTTGTGGTGTCAGTTTTTTTTTCGGCTTGCAAATACAAATCCATTAATGCATGTGATTCTTTATCCATGTTAAATTTTTATTGATTTAATTTATAAAAATAAACTATATTTATCAACCACTCTTACACAATTAAATTTAAAATTAAATAATTTATTTTTAAAGTTTCATCTATCTACTGAATGAGACAACAAAGATAAATGAGCGAGTTGTTACAAAACGAAACGTATTAATACCAATATCCCTTCCTACAACACTGACAACTAAAATATTAGAAAGTGGGATTCTTAAACTATTTCTTCTCCGTTCTATGCAGATTATTCTAATGAATAATATATTATTATAATATATATGTATATATATATATATATATATATATATATATATATATATATATATATATATATATATATATATATATATATATATATATAAATATATATATATTTATATATATATATATATATATAAATATATATTTATATATTTATATTTATATATATATATATATATATATATATATATATATAAATATATATATATATATAAATATATATATGTATATGTTTGTTTATATATATATATATATATATATATATATATATATAAATATATATATATATATATAAATATATATATGTATATGTTTGTTTATACATATATATATATATATATATATATATATATATATATATATATATATATATATATATATATATATATATATATATATATATATATATATATATATGTGTGTGTATTAGTTCCCAATTTTTTGTTTTTTTTTAAATATTTCTTGAGGCGAAGAAAATTTGTTCCTTGTATAGTTTTTATCATGAAATTTATCATGAAAAATTTTATAATTTATTTCTAATGTGTGTATTTCAGAACTAAGGTATATAGGTTGAAGAGGATAACACCAATAATATATTAGTGAACCAGAATTAAGAATAACTTAAGGGTAGTGGACTAAAATATGGAAATTGTACAATGCAAACCGTTCCTATCTTTACACAAAGTTTGAGATTCGAGTACTTTATGTTCTTTGCAGAAACGACAAAAATGGTAACGAGAGAAAGATTCACTGAAATCATAGACATAATTCACTTCTAAATTATCTCCCATTATCACTGAGGATTTGATACATAATTTGTTAAATGTTCTGGACAATAATTTTTAACCGATGAAAAAGTGGAAATTTTCCTAAAGACACAATTCGAAAATATTTCGCTGCAGTTAAAAAAATTTATGTGTTCAATAAATAATGAAATATAAAAAGGAAAGGGTTTACAAAAACCTTAATTCATTTTATATTCAAATTCGTCAAAGTAATTAAAGTCGTATTGAAATAAAATAAATATACAATCTTCAATTTGAGATTATTGAACTCAGTAATTAAATTATTTAACGAGATGAAATTACTTTATGTATAAAAGGTAAACGATTAACGATATTCGCATTGTTTATATATCGATTGCCTTATATATCGATTGCCTTATATATCGATCTGATTGTTTATATATCGATCCGTCTATCATTTTATTTAATTACTTAATTCTTAATACTTAAATCTTAGTATAAGTCGTATTGATCTGTATCTTGTAAGACGGTAGTTGGTTTTAAAACACAATTGGTTTAATAATTGTATATGCAAACAGATCGCTACAATAGGGTTTTGCACTGACTTATTTGAATCTTGAATTATCGTCATAAAGAAAATTCAACAAAAAAATACAGAAACAGGAATTGTTTCTTAATTGAGTAACATACTTTAACAATAGGTTATATGAACGAAAAGTCTACATGGTGATACTTCAACAATGTGATTTAGTTAATCAGGATTAACCAGATAATCAAAATTACTACTTAATAAAAAAATTATTTCTTATTTAGTAGTCAAAATATATAAAAAAAACCATATGAATTAGAAAATGACACAATACTACTATTTATTATCGATTAAAAAGTTTATTTTTAATTTCAATAATTAAACGAAATTAAATATTATTTTGTTAGATAATTTAACAGTATTTCCCAATTTCCTGAAAAAGAAAATTAATTTTAATATAATGGCCACCTACATGTACGATGGCATAAAATAATATTGGTAATAAAAAAATTTTAAAACAAAAAATCAACTCACCACTGATCAATATGATATCTGTATCTTAAAGAAACTCTAAACAAACTTGAGTAATTTTATTTTGTTGTTCTCTCGATTCGAACTATAAATCTTAAATGCACTTATTTAAATTAAATTCATTTATAAGTTTTGTAACATTATGAAAATTTTAACACAACTAATAACCAATCTGATTCCATCGGTGTCGATTACGAGCAAGATCTTCATACTGTAGGAAGCAGCAACCAGATCAGCAAGCAGCTCACACAGAAAAATTTTGTGGTAAGTGATATCAAGAAATTCGTTCCAACGACCCGAATTACAAATTCAAAATAAAATGCATAATTAGCAAATCAAATATTAATAAAATATTTAAAATTAGGAAATGTTGAAACGATTCCAATTACAAATTGAAAATAAAATGCATAATTAACTAATTAAATAATTAGCCAAACAGAAAACGTTATTTGTAACTCGAACTAGTATAAATACTATTCTTTTACTAAATTACTTGTTCTTTTGACTTAAACCGCGGTGCGCGAATGTATCAAAATTTATTTTGTATTTTAAATTTATTTTGTAAATTTAATATCAAGTTTGAAATAAAATATTATCACTGTAACCTACATAAATAAATATTGTTATATATCAATAAAATCTTAACCCTTCGTGTCACAACCGAAAACCCATATATAACTGGCGCAGTTAAAAGTGAAAGTGAAAATATTAAAACTTATTAAAAATAAATTTAATACAAAAAAAAAATCAAATTTTTGGTGTTATAAAAGGAACCTTAATAAGTTATTAAAAGAAAATTCGGTGTAATAAAATAAATAATTCTCAATTCAAACTTATTGAACCAAAAAAAAATTATAAAAAAAAAGATAAGATGAGTGATTAAAGTGAATAGTGGAAAAAATAAACGTTTTTCGAAATGAACATTTACACAACATATTTTCTGGCAATAAGGTAAAAATTTTATATTCACATTATTAATCCTTTTTTACATCCCATCCTTACTCACAATTGTGGTAATAAAGTCATTAGAAACCAAGAAATTGAACTTGTAAAAACAAACTTTTATTTTTCGTAAATGTATCAAAATTTACTAATTCGAAAATAGCAATTTATTGTATAAAACTCTGCGAATAAAGTGCCAACGACTTTATGAAAATAAAGATCGCATATCGCGAAGTCATATCGATTTCTGTGACAACGTGATTCCAATATAAGTGATCGGATTATCACTGTAAAATAATCCTTATGGGAGAAAATTCAAAACAATACGAACTAACAAAACTTAAGTTAGAATTTGAAAATGATTCAAATAAACTATCAAGAGTTATAGGAAAAATTAATTAAGAGCAAAAACAAAAAAAAACTACAACAGAGTTAGGATTTGAATCGAGTCAAGATATCCAAAACCAGTCAAGAACCAATTCCAAAATTTAGGAAAAATAAAAATGACAAATATCAAAGAAATTTTTGAAATTTTCGAAGTAGATAAGATCACAAAGAATATTCTGCCTTACGATGGTAGTAAAACAGACTTAGTACGAATCATAGATTCTGTAGATAGTACGATTCAAAATTGTAGAAATTCAAACAAACAATCGGAACACTACAAAATCATAATATCAAATATTAGAAGCAAAATTATAGGCATAGCTAGTAACTCTCTAATAAGGCATAATGTAGATACTTAAGATTGGAAAAAAATTAAAGAACATCTGGTAAATAAATATGCTGACACCAGAGATGAGTCTAACTTACAGTTTGAACTCTATAGTCTGGTCAGAAATAATTTATCTCCTCAAAATTTGTTCGATCAAATACAAAATTTGATAACCTTGTTAATTAACCAAGTCAAACTTCATAACGATAGTTCAGAAATTATAACACATCAAATAAATCAATATAACCAAGTTGTATTAACAGTTCTGACTGACTACGGGTCTAAGAGAACCTCTAGGTTAGGAGAATTAGATCAATGCAACCTAAAAATCTTATTGAAGCATATGACTTCATTACCAAGGAACAAAATATTAACAAATTAAAATATAATAATCAACCAACAAGTAACTACAAATATAAAAACAACAATAAAATCAAGCAAGAACCAAATAAAACTACGGATAATTATACTAACAACCATACATCAACTAACAGTAGATATTACAGCTCTAACTATAAACCACATTACACTCCTAATAATAAAAAATTTCAAAATAACTACAAGACCAATAAATCACCACAAACTAAGGAAGAATATAATTCTAACACCCAAACCAAAAGAGAAATAAAAACCGAACAATACAACATTGAAACAGAAATCAATGACGAAATTTTTAATTAATAGCCTTGGAAACCAATCAACTATATTTAATATAGAAAACATATCTAAATTACCCTTTATAACATTGTCAATCGGAAAAAATATTCTTAAGTTCCTAATCGATACAGGAGCTGATAAATCCTATATTAACCCTGACCTCGTAAACCAATACTGTCGAACAGCAACTAATTTAAATATAACCAGTTTGTTCAACTCCACATCCATTAATGAAAAAACAGTAATAAAATTTAACGAGTTCAACCAACCTATAGAATTATTTTTACTAAATTTCCATAAATTCTATGATGGTCTAATTGGATATGAAAATTTAACAAATCTTAAAGCTAACGTTCTATTAGAATCTAAACTATTAAAAAGCCCAAATTTCTCATTAACATTATATGACAAAATACAGTCATGTATCAAACCATTCTTCTTAAACCCACTGGAAAAGGTAATAACTAGAGTACCAGTTTCAATCAAAAATGTTGAATTCTACATAAAACCTATAAAAATACAGGAAAAAGTTTATATCCAAGAAGGGATATATAAAACTCACCGACCAAACTTGGCCTATGTAGAAATAATCAATCAATCAAGTAATAAAAAAGAATTTTTTTTAATTCAACCAGTAATTGTTGAAAAATAAAACCAATATCATGAAATTAATTTTCATACCTCCCAGGAAGAAAATTCCACCCAAAATAATGAATCTAAAATAGATCTTGCTAATCTAACTAGGGAAGAAAAACAAGAAATCAATAAACTTTGTAATAAATTCAAAGATATTTTTCATAACGATAAAAATAAGCTAACATTCACACATAATGTAAAACATAAAATAGATCTGAATAATGAGAAACCAGTGTATGTCAAACAATATCGACATCCTGAATATGAAAAAGCCGAAATCAAAAATGAAATTAAAAAACTTCTTACAAATGGGATAAAACGTCCATCATATTCACCATGGAGTAGCCCAGTATGGCTGGTCCCAAAAAAGGCTGACTCTCAAGGTAATAAAAAGTGGCGTCTCGTAATCGACTATCGCCAGCTCAATAAACAAACGATAGATGATCGCTACCCACTCCCAAATATCTCAAATATTCTAGACAAACTTCTAGACAAAGCTAACTACTTTTCAACTATCGATCTGGCGGCAGGGTTCCATTAAATTCAAATCCACCCAGACGATATACAAAAGACAGGGTTTAGTGTTGATTCTGGACACTATAAGTTCTTAAGGATGCCATTTGGTTTGAAAAATGCCCCGAGCACTTTCCAAAGAATAATGGATAATATTCTTGGGGAACTTCAAGGTAATCATGTTTTGTGCTATATGGATGATATTAAAGTATATTCAACTAGTTTGCAAGAACATATTAAAGACCTTCAAAAAGTATTTATAAAATTGCGCAATGCAAATATAAAAATACAATTAGACAAAACGCACTTTTGTCAAAAAAAGATTGGAATTCTCGGACACATAATTACACCCGAAGGCGTAAAGCCTAATCCAATAAAAATCGAAGCTATAAAAAATATAACCCTACCCAAAAAGAAATTAAATCATTTCTAGGTTTAATTGGTTATTATCGCAAATTCATTATGAATTTCGCGAAAATAACCAAACAACTTACAAGTTGTTAAGTGAACAAATCAAAAATTATAATTGATGATAAGTATAAAAATTGTTTCAAACTATTTAAGTCATTACAAACGAACGAACCAATTTTGAAGTACCCCGATTTCGAAATACCATTCACACTAACAACTGATGCTAGTCATTTCGCCATAGGAGCAATCCTTAGCCAGGGTGAAATTGGTAAAGATTTACCTATAGCACATGCATCACTTACACTATCAAAAACAGAAACAAACTATTCGACTATTGAGAAGGAACTCCTAGCAATAGTTTGGGCTGTTAAATACTTTCGCCCGTACTTGTATGGAAGAAAATTTGAAATAGTTACAGATCACAAACCGTTGGTATGGCTATTTAATGCCAAAGATCCCACGAGTAAAATCGTCAGATGGAGACTTCGTCTCGAGGAATATGATTATGAAATCCTTTACAAGAAAGGAACTTTGAATACCAACGCCGATGCTTTATCTCGAATAGAACTCAACGAATGTTTAGCAAATAAAAAATTCAAATATCCCGAAACAATAGATTCAACAAAACAAATAATTTCAACCGAATATTCTAAGACTATAGAAAATTCATTAGGTACCAAAGTCAGCAAATACAGTAAACAAACAGCAAATGACAGCAAAGACATAAAAAACAAATCTTACGAAATTAACATGATAGAATTTATGAAAAATTTCCAAACTCCGGATATTAAAAACCCATGGACAAAACATTTAATATCCCTGAGACACTAACACCAAAAAATGAATTCAAACGCCAAATCGAAATACTAATTAACTACTAACAGGAAAAAGAAATATACACCTGAGGATATCAAGTATTTAGCTGAAAAATATATTAATAACACAATTTCAGCAATAAAAAGTGATGATGAAACAATTAAAATCATCAATGATTATTTCAAAAAAACCCAAATTTAAAACTAATCAGAACTAGAATTTCATTAGAAGATATCACAGATCATGAAAAACAACAAGAAATAATCAAACAACCCACATACCATATCAAAGAGGTATAATCGAAAATTTTGAAAAAATAAAAAAATATTATTTTTTCCCTAATCTTAAGCAGAAAATCACTACATTTGTGAATAATTGTGAAGTTTGTACACTCAATAAATATGAGCGCAGACCTGTTAATCTAAAATTTCTAATTTTCCCAACGCCAAATGGACCGATGGAAATACTCCATTGTGACACCACATTCCTTACGATTATGGATAAATTTTCCAAATTTATCTCCGTTTTCGAATTACCTAATCGGAAATCTCAAACCATAATCCGAATGTCTAGAAACTTTTTTTCTCGGGAAGGAATTCCAAAACAAATCACAATAGATTCAACCACGGAATTCAATTCAGAAATATTTCAACAGTTCATGAGTATGCACAACATAGAATTGCATACAACCACAGCCAAGTCATCTACAGGAAATAGTCCTTTAGAGCGAGTTCATAACACCTTAACGGAATTAACAAGGATAATTTATATCAAAAATAAAGATATGCCTATTTATGAACTAATGGACGAAGCCACTTTCGCTTATAATAATTCAATCCATAGTGCAACAAATCTTACACCATTTGAATTTAAAAAGCTCTAATGTGAAATATTTCTGTTTTCATTTACTTTCAGAATCATACTATAAAAGATGCCAAATACCGGGTAGACAAAAAAACCGGAGTATTAAATTTTTAATGCATTTAACCATAAACAACTTTCAATACAAATATAATGACTTCTTTCAGATATATTAATCAACAGACGGGAAGATTTTAAAAACGGAACCTGATTCATCTAGTATGCCGTAAACCAGTCCAAAAAGTGGAACCACTTGCATCAAATTACATATGGTGGAGCTAAAAAATGTATTTTTAATTTTTTAACATACCCGTATAAATCTATGTATTTTATAATTAAAAATATTTTAAATAAATAAAATAAAATATATTAACAAATCATATCGAGTTAATTTAATTAATCCGAAAATCAATTCGGTTCACTTCTTTGGTATCGCTTCGTTAACTCCAAATGGTCCAAATAAAAACTTTTTTGGGTGTTCTACCAAATGATTAATTTTGTTAAATCGTTTAACCGAAAATACATTTATCCAAAAATGTAAAAAATTCACTTATCGGATAAAATAAATGTGTCTGTCTGATGTATACAGACTTATTCTTAAAAAGTAATTTTCATAAGTTAGGTGTGAATAATCCAATCCAAAAAAAGTGAAGACTGATCATTCAAAATACTCCGATCGGATGAAGAAAATTTGTATCCGATCGGTGGGATACTATGTGACATCGACTCGTAGTCAGACGAACTCCACTTTATTTTCTGTGTATCTAGAATTGGGAAAGGATCTTTAAATAAACAAAAAATCTTTCCTAATTTATTAAAATTATAATCCATTTCGCCCAAGATTTTTAACACTATCTGCTCTTTGTGGTTTACTAGGCAAGTTGTTAGACTTTTGAAACAATAATAAAATATTTTGTATCGGTGTTCGATTAAGTTGTAAATTATAAAAATATGTTACTAAATCTTATTTTCCTTTCTTCATGTCATCAATCTCATTAAATTCATCAATTAGACGATTCAACAATTTCGTTATCAATTTTATTGCATTCTACGGACCAAAATTAATTTGTGGTTCAACAGTAGCTTTTGTACATAATTTGTAAAATGTTCTGCAAAAAGAAGAAAACCGTTAAAATTTTCGATAAGACATGCATGTAGCACAATTCCAAAATACTTCGTTACGATGAAACATTTTCTTGTGTTGAATATATAATTTAAACTGCGAAGAAAATTGTGTACAAAAACTGATTCGATAAACTATTAAATTCGTATTGAAATAAGAAAAACATAAAATCTTCAATTTGAGTTAATTTTATCTCTCTTATTAAGTTATTTACCGAGATGAATCATTTTTAGCGGTTTGTGTTGATTTTATAAATCACTTATGTAAAAAAAGAGATATTAACGATGTGGGCTTAGTTTATGTCGATCCGCCTTTTATCTCATTCAATCACTGAATTCGAAATATGAATTCGACAAAACGCTCTGCGTGTGCTAGATATTGCTGGGAAAGAACAGAGCTTCACCCGATGATAAACCTTTATCGCATCAATATGGATAACTTGAATTATCGTTGTCCAGTTTTCTAGTTACTGAGCTGGTCGTAACCGGATAATTTTAAACTAGAGGACTAAACGTCTTCGCCGTCCACCCAGATAGGGTGAGGAAAAATTATGAAAAATTTGAACTCAATAAAAGCCAATCAAAATCTTTACCCACACATACACAAAATAAGATTAACAACATGATCGTTACTAATCGGTTCGCCTATACTTAGAATAGAACATATCCTATTATGAGATAGTATCAAGTTTTCCGGGAAAATCTATATTTACCAAAACGTTTTCGTTTACATCTCGATTATGTTGAATGAACATTTGAACTTGTATGACGTCTCATATTCGTATTTGAAACAATTATAAAAGAAACGAAATTATGAGTTGTTGTAATTTTTCACAACAATGAAATGAATGAAAATTAAAATCACGTGTCTTAAATATTTGGTTTATTTTCGCTCTACAGAGAAACGAAAATAGGTAGTTATTGTTTTACAATAATAAAAAGTTGTTGCTATTGTTTACACCCTTGAAAGGAATTTTCGTCTAAATTAAGATGCAGTTACACAATCTTAAATACAGCAAAATTAATTGTGGCCTTGACTATTCAATTAACCTTCAACATATTGGTTAATTGAATTTCAGTGATTTCCTAATACGCAAGGCCGATAATTATATGGTTAAAACCGAGAGTTTTACTATAGCCAAATCGTTAATACCGACCGTATCAATGTACGATTTGTACCAGACTCCTAAACAAGGACCACTGGAACATGGTGTTTATAAACGATTCGACTTATAGTTTAAATTTAAGTTAATCGAATTCATTGAATGAAATGAAAGGCGGATAAGGCAATCGTACATAAACTAGGCCAATATAGTTAACATCAATCGTATTAACATCAAACTTGAACCAAGACCTTAATTGATACAAACAACAATAAATGATGCATCTCGATAAATAATTTTATTAGAGAGTTTCATAAAACTCATATTGAAGATTTTATGTTCCCTTTATTTCAACACCACTTATTGTTTTATGGAAAACTTTTCTTCTGATTTAAAATTTTATATTCAACACATAATAATTTTCTTAGTAGTGAAGTGTTTTGTAATTGTGCTTCATTTAAAAATCATTGTACAAAATACTTAAGAGTAAATTTATAAATTGTTGGAACGTCATCAAACAACACTGATCACTTATCAAAAAAAAAGAAAATTGCATATCTGAAAGTAGAGTAAATTTAATAATGTAAGAAAAACTTACCTGTTGACAAACACAATTTTCACAATTTTTAATTTGACATAAATCTGTTGTTATCGAATTTAGTATACATACCAACGTAACAATATTATATTCGATATTTATTTTAATTTGCATACTGCCCGAAATAAATATAATCGAATAAGCCTGTTTAACGATTCGAATTTGCTGTGAATATCTGCTATGTGTGTGCATATCATAGTTCGTTAAATTAATAAATCCACAGGTGGCACAGCAAAGCAGTTAAGTGAAATGTACTAGATTACAATAAGAGCGTTTAATGCTTAATCAAATTTATGTTAAATGTATGATAGTCTCCTATTAGCTTAATTATGTACCATCGATTAATTTTGTCAAACTTTATTTTGTAATAAATATTTTTCGGGTTTGCTGTTGGGAAGAGACCTTTAAGTGATACACAACTCAATCTTTAAAGCGATACATCATAACAAGTTTAATTACAAATTACTAAAATCAAGTGGATTTTAGACATGGTCCTTCGAGCCGGATTCTGAGCACGAATCGTAAAATAACGGGAATCAAGATATTATTAAAAATTAATGATTATAATTTAATCATGGTGTTTGAGTGTGCAAAACTAAATTTGTGAACAATCAACCACCATTTTGTGACATTAAAGATAATTAATATTAAAGTATTAAAAGTGAGAGTGAATTGTGGCTTATAAAGCTTGTGGGCTAGATACAAACCGTGGTTCACAAATTAATCTACCAATGGCGCCGAAAGTCGATGTATTTATCAGTAATCGTAAGAGAGAAGTGATGATTTTGGAAAAACTTGCCACGTGTGCGAATGCGCTTGACGAAACTTTCAGTCTCGATTTTGTTCAAAGTAAACTAGAAGGCCTTGAACAAAGTTGGGTCCATTTCAACAGAGCTGATGAAAAGATTTTTGAGTTTGGTGAACAAAGCGAATATGCTCAAGGCGAAGAACCGTACTATTTAGCAAAGTCAAAGTTTAAAACATTTTTGCGCGAACACGCTCTGCCAGCCGCAACAAATACAAACCATGACGATTCAAAGTTGAACGATACGATGGGAGAATTCGTCGCTCATCAAAAAACTTTTCTTCAAGAATTGTCTCAAATTCAGAAGGGCAACCAAGAAGTCAAACTACCGAGAGCAAATATTCCGGTGTTTCGTGGAGAGTATCAAGAATGGGCGACTTTCAAAGATTTATTCGTGGGACAAATACACAATAACGCACGACTAAGTAAAGCCACGAAGTTTCAATATCTAAAGGGCTGCTTAGGTGACCGAGCTGCCAAATCCATCGAACACATTCCAATCACAGATGTTACTTACGACCAAGCGTGGGAGAAACTGTGCAACCGGTTTGACAAAAAGGGACACATCGCACATTCATATTTCCAAATGCTTATGGATTTAGTTCCAGCTACCAAAGGTTCTGTCGACCAGTTGCGCAAACTATGCGACACATCTGATGAAATTCTTCGGGGTCTAACAGCTCTCCATGAATCAACTAAAAAGCGTGATTCGTTAGTCATTTTCATACTGCTTCAAAAGGCTGACGTAGAAACGCGAAGAATGTGGGCAGAACACAGTATCGGAAAGGACTTTCCAACTGAGGAATGTTTCCTGGCGTTTCTCACACAACGTTGTGATTCTTTGGAGATGTCACAACTAAAAATAATTAGTGACAAGCAGGAAACTTTGAGACCCTCAACAAGATTGCGAACCCACACAATATCCACGGATGTGAAACTGGCATGCTGTAAATGTGGAAATAATCATAAACTATTTAAATGTTCATTATTTCAAGCCATGGACATTCACTCACGAAGAGAATTTGTTGCGGAAATGTTACTATGCTTCAATTGTTTAATTCCGGGGCATTCATCGAGTAAATGTTTTTCACACCAACGATGTCACAAATGTTCTTTAAAACACCACACTCTTCTGCATATCAATGCGGTTACAAAACCACAACCAGACGGTCATCGTCAAATAACATCTTGTTGCATGAACAGCAATGATTTGATGCCATCATGCTCAACCAACGATATCAATCAACCACGATTAGTCACAAACCAAAATACCATTGCACAGAAGTCCATTTCAAACGACACTACACTCGAGTCTTTAACCAATCAAGAAGCCAGTCAATTAATCAATCCGCTCCAAGGAAGCCAATTAAATCAAAGTGCTCTGGTCACTCAGCCAACTAATTCGTCCAGACACTTATCAAGTAGTAACCAATCATCATTATTACCAACAACAATCGTTTTGGTACAAAACAAATTTGGAGTTTCCCACCCATGTCGAGCCTTGCTAGACTCAGGCTCACAAGTAACATTAATACGAGAAGCTTTAGTTCAGAAACTTCAAATACCGAAGACACATGCTAGAATACCTATTACTGGTATTGCACAAGCTGGAGCAGGATTTACCCGAGGCAGTGTTCAACTACAAATTAAGTCTAGACAGTCTAACAACAAAACACTAGCATGTCACGCATTAGTGTTACCAAATCTAACCGGACATACGCCTGAATACGAAACGAATGAAGAGGTTTACCGACATATTACACATCTTCCATTAGCTGATCCTGAATATACGAAATCTTCCCAAATCGATATAATATTGGGTGCCGGTGAGTTTTTCGAAATATTGTTACCACAAACATTAAAACGATATGACCGAGTAATTGCCCAAAACACAATATTCGGGTGGATTATTTGCGGAAAGGTAAAAATCAAGCCTACATGCAATGAGTCTATCATGACTAATCTTGCGATCACCGACATCGATTTTGCGCTACGACAATTTTGGGAAGTGGAGGAAGTACAAACGACCCGGTTACTCACTGAAGAAGAGAAGTTCATGGAAAGTCACTTCATAACCACCCATTATCGAACTAAGGAAGGCAAATATGTAGTAACTTTGTCGTTTAAGCCAAATCACCAAATACTGGGAAACTCGCTT
This sequence comes from Tipula lateralis, assembly GCA_963932295.1. Taxonomy (NCBI): domain Eukaryota; kingdom Metazoa; phylum Arthropoda; class Insecta; order Diptera; family Tipulidae; genus Tipula; species Tipula lateralis. Next base: position 27,757,269 of record OZ010739.1, read on the forward strand.
TCTGCTGCAACATCTCGATTGAGAGCCATGGAGCGAAAGTTTGATAACAATTCGGTACTCAGACTGGAATATTGCCGATTTATGGATGAATACCTTCAATTGGGGCATATGAAGCCTATACAAGAAACCGAAATGCTAACTGACAACCAGAATACATACTATCTTCCACATCATGCCTTAGTGAAGAAGTCATCAGGGAAAATCAAATTAAGAGTTGTGTTTGACGGTTCAGCCAGAACCAGTTCAGGTGTGTCATTAAACGACAATCTTATGGTAGGAGCAACCCTTCAAAACACACTGTTTTCCAATGTGGTCAAATTCCGAAAGCACACAATCGCTTTTGCGTCGGACATCGAGAAGATGTACCGGCAAGTTCTCATCGCAGCTGAACATCAAGACAACCAAAGGATAGTATGGCGTTAATCAAAATCCGAACCAATAACACACTTCAAATTACAAACCGTAACTTATGGTTTAGCATCGTCACCTTTTCAAGCCATCCGATCCCTAAAGCAACTAGCAAACGACCATCGAGCACAATACCCTCAAGCCGCAGCAATTGTAGATAATGATTTCTACGTAGACGATGTGATGTCAGGAGCTAATGAATTAGCGCAAGCAGTGGAATGTCGAAATCAGTTAGTCAATCTGTTGAAACAGGGTGGTTTCATTCTCAAAAAATGGAAATCCAATTCTCGTGAGCTTTTGCAAGGAATAGACCCCGATTATCAGGAAATCAGTCCGTTAAATCTCGATGAACAAAGCTGCTTAAAGGTACTGGGTTTATTCTGGGATCCTGTTGAAGATTTCCTGTGCTACAAAGTAGACCTACCCGAAGATTTCACTGCAACAAAACGGGAATTATTATCAGAGTCTTCAAGATTATTTGATCCTCTTGGATTGCTAGCGCCTTCTATAATCATCGTGAAGATATTGTTCCAAAGTCTATGGTTGCTAAAACTGACGTGGAACGATCAATTACCACCACACATCACAGCTCAGTGGATGAACTTTAGAAGTGCATTGACTCATGTTACCACCATCCAAATACCAAGGCTAGTTAAGGTACACCAGAATAACCTTCAACTTCACGGTTTCAGCGACGCTTCCGAAAAAGCTTACGCGGCCGCTGTCTACTTCAGATCAGAGGGAATTAATGGAACGTACGAAACACGTTTAGTTGCGGCGAAAACTAAAGTTGCTCCTATTAAGCAATTTTCAGTGCCACGGCTCGAATTATGTGGAGCCTTGTTAGTGACAAAATTATTAAAATCCATTGTAGAGTCAATGTGTATACCAGAAGCAAAAATCATCGCGTGGAATGACTCCACGGTGGTTTTACACTGGCTCACAACCTCACCGAGAAAATGGAAAACATTCATCAGCAACCGAACATCAGAAATCCACACAACATTGCCACAGTGCCAATGGAGGCATGTTAATTCTAAAGAAAACCCAGCCGACCATGCATCACGAGGTGTCCATCCATCGAAACTAAAAGATCTCGATATTTGGTGGAAAGGCCCAGAATTTTTAAATTCAAGTGAGGATTCATGGAAGAAGTCGAAAAGTGCATATCACTCCAATGAAGTTATTACTGAAGAAAAATCCGCGGAAGTACAAATATTGGCAGCACAAGTCCCCAATCAAGAAGATCGTGTTGCAGTCATCATCGTAAAATATTCATCTTGGCGTAAATTATTAAGAGTTTTCTGCTATTTTTTTAGATTCATTCAAGCCGTTAAAACGAAGGTTAGAGACCAATATCAAAGAAAGAGGTTGCCGATTACAACCATCGAGCTTCGGGCAGCTTCAGCTAAGTTATATTGGCAAGCACAAAATCATTCATTCCTAGAAGACATAAAACGAATAACATCAGGTCTAGAAATTTCATCCCATAGTAGACTGGCGTCCATGCATCCATTTCTGGACTACAAGAACATTTTAAGAGTGGGTGGAAGATTGCAGAATGCCAACTTATCATACGATCAAACGCATCCAATTATTTTGCCAGGAAACCATCATATCACTGCGTTAATAATTTCTGACGTACATCAGTACACTTTACATGGAGGGATTTCAATCATGATGTTTCACCTTCGCCAAAAGTATTGGATTTTAGGGTGTCGTAATCTAGTCAAGCAGTTTATTCACAAATGTGTCACATGTTTCAAATTGAAAGTAAAAGCGTCTAAACAATTAATGGGTAATTTACCATCTGCTAGAGTTTTAACCCCAAAGAGAGTCTTTGAAAACGTCGGAGTTGATTACGCGGGGCCGGTTATGCTTAAGACATCCACGATAAGGAATGCACTGTTCGTATGCATGGCAAGCAAAGCTGTGCACTTAGAGCTAGTCACAGATATGACTACGGAGGCTTTCATTGCAGCACTCCGCCGATTCACAGCCAGAAGAGGATATCCAGTCACCATATATAGTGACAATGGCAGCAATTTTGTAGGAGCCGATAAGGAACTTCAGAGACTAGTAAAGCAAGTCCAACAACAACTATGTAATGAACAGGTGGCCAGTCACCAATTAATGCATTTTACTCAATGGAAGTTGATGTGTCCAACGGCAAGTCACATGGGTGGCTTATACGAAGCCGGAATTAAATCTACAAAGCAGCATCTACGAAAATGTATCGGATCGTCTATACTCACGTATGAGCAGTATTCTACCTTACTCTGTCAAGTGGAAGCAGTTCTAAACTCTAGACCATTATGCTGCGCATCAGATGACATTAACGACCTGAATTATTTAACCCCAGGTCATTTCTTAATTGGGGAACCATTATTGGCCGTTCCAGAACCAAACATAGAGAATATCAATATAAATCGTCTCAACAAATGGCAAGTAATTCAGCAAACTACACAAAGATTTTGGAAAACCTTTTCAAGCGACTACCTCAAAACTCTCCAACAACGTCGAAAATGGCAATCAGGAGAAACCAACTTAAAACCTGGAGATCTGGTAGTGGTGATAGAAAATAATCTAGTACCAACCAAATGGCATGTAGCGAGAGTCAGCGATGTTCATCCCGGCGAGGACGGCTTAGTACGGGTAGTCACCATCAAATCGATCCATGGAATTTTCAGACGACCAATTCACAAACTTGCCAAACTCCCAATTGATTGAAAGATAATCTTTCAAGGTGGGGAGTATGTTGAAACGTCATCAAACAACACTGATCACTTATCAAAACAAAAGAAAATTGCATATCTGAAAGTAGAGTAAATTTAATAATGTAAGAAAAACTTACCTGTTGACAAACACAATTTTCACAATTTTTAATTTGACATAAATTTGTTGTTATCGAATTTAGTATACATACCAACGTAACAATATTATATTCGATATTTATTTTAATTTGCATACTGCCCGAAATAAATATAATCGAATAAGCCTGTTTAACGATTCGAATTTGCTGTGAATATCTGCTATGTGTGTGCATATCATAGTTCGTTAAATTAATAAATCCACAGGTGGCACAGCAAAGCAGTTAAGTGAAATGTACTAGATTACAATAAGAGCGTTTAATGCTTAATCAAATTTATGTTAAATGTATGATAGCCTCCTATTAGCTTAATTATGTACCATCGATTAATTTTGTCAAACTTTATTTTGTAATAAATATTTTTCGGGTTTGCTGTTGGGAAGAGACCTTTAAGTGATACACAACTCAATCTTTAAAGCGATACATCATAACAACTTTAATTACAAATTACTAAAATCAAGTGGATTTTAGACATAAATAGTCAAAATAAAACAGATAAGTATAGTAACAGACGGGACCAAGATATTAATGATCAAAAACTTATCAGAATGGTAGGCAATTGTGACTGGTGCATCTTCATCAAAAAATTGTGCTCGCCCTGGTGTTATGACACGAAATCGATTTTAAAATTTTTTACGTCAATAGAACAAATTACCAAGTATAGGAATGCGATGGCCGAGTAGGAAAAATGGCCATATATTGTGGAAGCGTTTCATGCTCGCAAACGACGACGATTTACACACGTTAATATTGATAAACGTATATGAAGATTTAAAAGATGTAGGTCAAATAAAAACGATAGATAATGCGGTGGTTCATCATATACAGTACTGTGCAAAAACATCCGGACAGTTCGAATTCCCTTAAAAATGTTAAATATTGCCTAGTGTTTTTACTTTTTTTTAGATTCCAATTTTAAGATTGCATTTGGTAGTTCACCCGAACTCTGCAAGTATAAGTTGTTAAAATTATGTTTATGGAAAAAGAGCTTTTAGTTTGAAAAAGCGAATAAAGTACTTAAAATGTCTAAACTAAACGACCAAGCAACAAGGGTTGTTATCGCGTTATGGAAGGAAGAACTGTCCGTCCGTGAAATTGGTGATAGGAGTGGACGTGGGAAATCATCAATTGCCGATCTTATAATAACATATAGGACTACGGGGAACACAGAGCGGTCTACAGAGTCTGGCAGACCGCGAAAACCTTCAACAAAGCAAGATAAATATCTGGTTCTTCGTTCCAAGCAGAACCGATTTAAAACTTCACCGAAACTGCAAGACGATCTTGCTACAGCAACAGGTATTTCCAGTTCAACTGCTATTAGAAGGTAACTGAACGCAGATTTTAGGGCACGCCACTCGCTTCAGAAAACTTTACTTAAGATATCTTCAAAAATTGGTCGGCTTCAGCTGACAACAGAGCACTTTAACTAGACCAGGGAGTTGTGGAATAATGAGGTGTTCTCTGACGAAAGCAAATTTAAACTGCATGTGGGAGATGGATGGCTAATTGTGCACAGAAAACCAGGTGAACGCCTCAGCGATATCTGCATTCAACAAGTGCCTAATAAAACTGAGGGTGTTATGGTTTGAGGCTGTTGTAGTTATGCTGGTGTTGGTCACTTGGCCTTTGTCGAAGCAGGGGTAACCGGTAATGTGCACCTGAACATTCTGGAAAGGTGTTGGAAAGCATCAGTAAAGTGAAACTGAGAGCTTCATCTTTCAACAAGACAACGCGCCAGCCCACAGATCAAACCAAATGACTATGCACTTTTCTTTCTTTATTTAAAACTTCTGTATAACTTTCTGGTAGAAAATAATAAATAACTTTGAAACATAACATTTTATTTCTATTTAAAGGTGAAAAAGTACTTGGTTGGTAGTTCCATCTACACAATAAAATGACCCCCTTATAGCCCAGATATGAACCCAATTGAAATAATGAGTTTACCAAGCTCAACAAAACTCGGTTGCCTTTCGATTTACGGATGAAACTATAAGGCGAATAGTTGGATTTAAACCAACCCATGTAAGAGCCATTCTTCCTGCTGGTATCAGTAAACATTACGTGATTTTACAACATGACCTTACGGTCCTATTACAAATTGACTATGAGATTCGAAGGCCAATACCGTAAATTGAAAAGTATTGCAGCATTAACGACATCTTTCAGAAATATTTGTTACACGATATCTACTACTGCGGCAATTGGAGCGAGAGGTACCTGGTTCGAATCCCGATAGGGGCAGGATGCAAAAGGGACTTTTCACTATCTTATTACGATCTATGGTGTGAATAAACACATGTATGACCCCCTGTTGGAATGCAGAATTCGTGGGCCAATTATCTTATATATGTCAGTATTAAAGGCACGTAACTAAACAATGCACAGATCGTTCAACGTAAATCGAACCTTTAGCGTTACGTCTTCGATTTGACTAAGTAATGACGTAAAGAAGGACATAAACAAACGAACCGCGAAAGAGTTAGGAGAGCGTGGATAGAAACAGCAAAACAGGCAAACTATTGATAGCCCGATTTATTGATAACATAATTATAATTTGATTCAAAATATTGGCCAATCGTTGTGCAGTTTGAAGAGAAAAACGATTTCCTTATCCGCCTATCATTTCATTTAATCACTGAATAAGAAACTATAAGTCGTATTGATCTTTATCCTAAATGCTAACTAAATCTAACTCATCTTATCTGATCTGTGGCGATTTTAATGCCAAACACAGTCTCTGGGATAACTTTAAAAGTAATAGAGCTGGAATAGTCTTGTATAACGAATTAGTTAATAGTTATTTTGTCGCCGGATGTAGCTTATTAGTTAAGACAGTTTCTCTTCACGCCGTGGTCTCGAGTTTGATTCCTGCCGTTGACCAAAAATTAACATGCAACCGGACATAAAAACGCGTTTGTGTGTAAAAACATTCGTTGGGCTGACCACCTACAATGTGCACCAATCGTTAAAATGGTTCGTAAGGTCTCTGTTGAGACGTGGTAAGGGCCGTTTATGGCCTCTAAGCCATAGAAAAAAAAATTTGTGATTGAAAACCCTACTGAACCCACTTAGTTCTCTCCTTATTCAAAATACAGCTCTGTACTAGATTTTTTATGAACAACAATAATAGCATCAAATCCGATTTGAAAACTCAATATGAACCAAGTTCAGAACATTTTCCTGTTTTATTCGAAATAAACTATGGTGATATCCAAATTAATAAAACCATCAGTAAACCTATTTACCAGCTAGCTGATTGGTCTTTGTTTAGATATCATATCAACAATAATATTGATGTAACATCAAAGTCACCAATTCTGAATATACAATGTCGGGATCAAATAGATGAACTTATTGAATATTTCAATAATGTTATTTTTAAAGCTAAAGGCTTAGCCATTCCTTATTTTACTTATAAAAGTAAAGAGACTCACCCATTAGCTATCCCTGATCAAATTAAAATGTTAATAAAATTACGCACCGTACGTCGTCGGCAATATCTAAGAACTCGCAATACGTATACCTTAAACCAATCGTTAAAGAATTAAACGAAAAAATCAGGGCTGAAATCCAATATATTAGGAATCTTACATTTCAAAGAATGTTAGCTGATATCCATAAGAATAATAATACAAACAAGATGTGGAGTTTATCCAAGGTTCTGAGAAAACGATCACGACGTTTACCTACACTTTATCATTATGATAAACCTATACTCACAAACCAAGAGAAATGCCATTGCTTCGCTGATAACTTTGAAGCCTACCAAAATAATATCACCGACTGTGGTGTTGTAAGTAACACCAAAAGTTATTTTGATAATAAGTTCTCGACTAGTTTTAATTAGTTAAATGGTTCGATGATAATAGAACCTAAAGTGAAATCCGAAACTACATCCGGAAACTGAAAATAAATACAACACCCGGAGCAGATAACTTAAACAATCGATTAATAAAAAATCTTGCCATAGTATTTTTGACCCAACTTTTCAACTCATGTTTCAGGCTCTCCTACTTTCCTAATAAATGGAAGATAGCCCGTGTAATCCCAATTCATAAATTTGGAAAGGATAGAAGCAGCCCAAATACAGACCTATCAGTATCTTAAGTTCTCTGGGTAAACTGTTTAAACGCTCCATCCTCAAAAGATTATATCAGTTGATTATATCAAATAATGTTCTACCAAGATAACAATTTGGATTTCGGGATAAACATTCCACCACCCATCAATTAAATAGACTGACGACTACTATCAGTAATAATTTATCCAATTAACTTTCTACTGGGCTTCTTCTATTTGATATAGAAAAAGCATTCGATAGAGTCTGGCATAACGGTTTAATATATAAAATGATAATTCTAAATTTTCCCGCCTATATTATTAAAATAATTGAAAGCTTTATTAGCAACCGCTTCTTCTTCATATCTATTGATGGTAAAACATCAACATTTCGAAGTGTAATTAGCGGAGTTCCACAAGGCGCAGTTCTGTGTCCTACACTCTACAGTATCTTCGCTGCTGATATTTAATCTATTTTTAGAGTCGATTCAGATTACGCATTATATGCAGATGACACTGCAATATATACATCATCAAACTGTCCTGCTACTATTATTAATGGCATATTAACTTAAACTATGAAAAAACAAAAGCTATATTTTTCACGAGAAGAAGAGCAGCTAGATATCTACCCAATAATAATATATTAAAAGTCAATAATTCAGTTATTCAGTGGAATGAAAACGTAAATTATTTAGGTATCAATCTCGATAAAAAATTAACTTTTAAAAATCATGTTGACTTGGTTATAGAAAATTCACAGCAAATAATTAAGATGCTCTATTCACTAATCAACAAGAAATCTAATCTATCTAAGAAGAGTAAATTGCTACTGTATACGTCAGTAATACGACCTACTATTACTTATGGTTTCCGGCCTGGAGTTTCTGTGCTAATTCCCATCGCAAAAAATTACAAATAATACAAAACAATTGCTTAAAAATTATACACGGTAACCTCGATATTTCTCAACTCGGCGTCTCCATATTATGTCGAATGTTTCATCTATTAACGATTACATAAATCATAAAATACACATCTTGAATTAAGTCATCATACTAACTCACTTATAAGTGTTTTTTCCTCCTAAAGTCTACAAATAAGCTGACCATATGTCAGTCTTAACAAATATTATATTAAATTATATTTATATTTATTTGTTTGTTTATATTGTCTTAGTATAAGGATAAGGTTAAGTCCCAAATATTAGGTTTTTCTTTTAGTTTTTCCTAAAAGACTGATCTCTAGAATAATTGTACTGCTCAAGTTGCTGTTGTTGCTAATAAATAAATAATTTTTCATTCATTCATATAATTATAATTATTTAAACTTAATTTTATTATTATATAAAATCATATTTATTTTGGAACTTAATTAAATTATAATAAAATGGATTTTATTGAATTTAGGAAATAAGTTTATAAAACAATTACCACATATTATCACGTTCAAAAGCAATCCCAAAAAAATGATGGCAGTATAATGCTCCAGTCGTCAGTGTTTTTTTTGAGTATAAGGAACAATTAGCCGAACTATTTCAAGATATTTTGAACAATCCTTTCGATTGGGAAGTTCATTAAACTCAGATTTTTGACATGGGTACGAGATTTTAAATTTAATTTTATTTATTTGTTTTTTTTTTCAGAAAGTTTGTCGTATTCAGATGGTAGCAAAATTAATAATGGTAGTAAAATTTACAAAACAGTCCAATGAATTCAAACAAAAGTCGTTGAAGTAAAATTCATTACGGAATCGAATAGCTACTACACATTATGTAATCTTATTACATTCATCATGGAATACTACTACAAGTGTTAACAAGTTTAACTACTACCAATAATCTATTTTTTGTTGGTTTCTGAAACGTTGTAAAACTAACCGCACATGCAGTAAAACTGCACTACAATTACATATGATTACACCTGTAATAAATTTTACTACTTTTTTAGTATAATTGACAGCGTATGCAACTAAATTTACTGCATAAACATTAATTTTATTTCGTTTGTAGTATTTTACAGTTTACTAAATGAAACACAAATTGAATTGCGTTTAATCAATCATTCGTTAGTTATTTCTCGTTTAGTGCTGGTGCTATGACTGATTATTTCAGTAAAAATTATATGTAATATAAATTAGATTCTAATGAGGCATCGAAAGTCCTTTAAATGTAAGTACTTCTTAAACACTTTCTTACATGCGTATTATATCTAAATTAATTGAGTACTTTGAATAAATTTTTTAGATCAAAACATTGCTTGTCTAGAAAAAATTACATTTTCTGACATGGATACCGCCACCATTAATGCGTGTCAGAAGAATATTCAAATCCATACAAATGAAGTGGTGAATTTCTGAGGTAAACGATTTCTTCCATACGTTATTAAGTACACTTAAAATACTATTTGACTTTTTAGATTCTTCCTTCGAGATCATCAGCAAATATATTTACACTGGGATCTCATCAAACGAAAACACATCCAAAAAAAATTTGATATTAAATAAATCTCGGGAATTAGTAAGTATATGTAGTTAAGTATGAAGTGCAATTGAAAAAAATATTAATTTGAAATATTTCTTTCGTTAAAGGACCAACGACTCGAAATAATTGTGGATAAAATAAAATACAAGGTTTTCGTTCATCCTCAACTCTTCACTTTTACGGTATTTGCAAGGCTTTAAAATCAAAAACACAACATCTCTGATATGAAGTAGAAGCTTCAAAGATCTAAAAAAATGATGTATATATATATATATATATATATATATATATATATATATATATATATATATATATTTAAAATGATTTAAACTGTATCGGGACCTCCTTTAAATCAGGATTATTTATACAAGAAATGACAGCATGTACTTATTATATAATGGTACTGCTTTTGATTGGTTCATAAACAGAAATATTATTAATTTTTTCAATAAAATATAAACTTAATACTTAACATGTGTTATTATTTAATTGTTACAACACCCTTTACTTTACTTCATTTGAAATAAATTCTACTACAACATACTACTAGTTTTGTAGAACAATATATCCACCTTAGTAATAAATAATATTACTAAGGTGGATATATTGTAGGTGTGTATATTCTACTACAAAAAAAGTAGTTTATTGTATTACTTTGTGATATATTTTACAACATTTGTAATTATTTACACTCCATCATTTTACTACGACGATGATCACAAACATTATAGTATATTCTATTACACTTGTAATGGGTTCGAAATTCCTTGTATTTGTAATGAACTTCATTGCACTTTTTGTTGAATTTCATTGCAGTTTTTTCTCTGTGTGAGTGTCTACAAAAACAAAGTACTTATATTAATATAGCAACAAAACTAAAACCTATCAGACAATACTTAATGATTTTCGGGATAAATTTGAGAGTTTTTGGTAGAAAACTTAAGCTTTCGTTGATATCAGTACCACTCGATGGAGAATTGATTTCGTCCATGATTTAAAAACGTCTTATATAGAAAATTTAATTTTTTGAAATAATTGATAATGTTTCTACCGAAATAAGAACTAAATTTAAATGAATTTTCTTGAGCAACAATTTTAAAAACTTCAAGAATTTTATGGTAAAGATTCGATTTTCCAAAATTGAGAAGTGAATTAATTATTGTATATATAAGCGTACAATATTAGAGATGTTAGAATTTCTCAAAGAGTTCATTAAATGAATTATCAACCTTATGTCAACTGTTCGAACGGTTTCATTTACAATTGTATCATCCGAAAGAAGCTTTTCTGCCTTACGAAGAATTAAAATTAATTTAAGAAGTATACTGTTGGAGATGAACGGTTTTTCTCATGTTTCATTAACATAAATAAATTATTGTCTCAGATTTAAATGTCACCAGATGTCTGTACATTAATTTGTAGTGAATTTAAAAAAAAGAATCGTCGAATTGAATTAAATTTTAAATAAATCTTGTAAATAAAACAATTTTAAATTTTCTGATATAAGTTTTCTGATACTTTTTATACAATACTTTTTATTGTAAAAACCAAGAAAATTTAAATTGCATTTTATTAAGGCAAAGGTTCTGCTTCCTCTTGTTTATTGTTCACGAGTCGCCTATGATATATTATATTGGACTCTTGTCATTGTCCAATACTTGTTCGATGAATTGTATTTTTCGGTACATATTCCTCATCAGAACATCTTCTGGTGAGCAGCTTCTGGTTGATACAAGACGCATTTTTGATTGGGGATTAACAATTGTCAAGCTACTGTTGATATTCCATACTTCTGCCGGTCTTGTTGCTGTCTCATTATTTGACAGTTGTTTTGTTGTGATGGTCGAAAAGGTGCATGCCTTTCAGACTAGAAAATGGGGTTGATAAATTTGCTGTATGTTTCGGCAGTTATTTTCCTTATTCCTTTATACTGATGATCCTCTTTTAAAGGAGAATCTATCGCTATTATCTGGTAATCTAGGGCAAGCAATGCGGAGTATAATTTATTCAATTTTTCTATCTTTTTTTGAGATAGGTGTTGGTTTTTCGACTACCTCCATCTTTGAAGTAACATCTGTCAAGTGTTGCTTCATTGTGGTTATCTTTCCACCTGTTTCCTCGCGTTTCTCCATCACCTTCTCCATTTTTTAGGGTTGATGTAAGTAGATCTAGAATTTCCTCCCTTGAATCATATTTTTACAATACTTTGAACTATGTTAAATTCGTCAATTTGGTGTTTTAATGGCTCGAAGTACGATATAAATTCTAGTTTCTGCTTAGAGTTAGTGAAGTAAGTGTTAATTCTGATTACCGCTGGTGAAGCCCGAATTAATAATTTACGTTGAAAGTATTAATTAATTACTGCGAAACTTATTTAGTTTTGCGGTTCATAAACAATTTACAAATTGCTGAGGTTACAATGTTACCATTCAAGTCAAGAAAAGCTTATATGATATAAAATTTGAACTATAAGTTTTGTAAAGCTAGCATATCTTGAACGTGGTCATGCATAGCAAACTCGTTTCAAATAGTCTGTCTGTTAGTTTCTCGTTTGGCTATTTGCGCTTAAATCTTCGTGATATATCATATCTTTCACGATTATTATTGTCATTTTTTATAGACAACTGAATATGGCTTAATATTCCAGATTTTGATCGATGTCATATCATTTTCTGCCTCCTCTTTATATTTCTTGATTATCAATCAGGTTTTAATTTAAATGAAAATTCACTTCTATTGAATCACACTCATAACAGCTATTCCCAAAATAATCGCACCTTGTATCGAGAGTTTATTTCAGATGTGAACGATTCCAGAAGGAAATTTAAGATAGTCCACAATGCCCTCAATATTTACAAAAACAAATTTAGATCAATTCACCAAATTATTTGATTCACAATTGAGGTCACTCACTTTCAGCTCGGTTAAACTTCTTCATCAACATATATTCCATCGAGAACAGTGACAACTACAAAGCAGGGTACTTACTGGCAGATCAACAAAAGTCTATCAAATAGATGTCACAACATCAAGAAATACAATGGAAGTCTTTTGAACTCTCAAAACAGCTCGATTGAACTTCAAGGGACATTTGAGTTGAGCAAAGAGTATCTAGAGCCGAGCGTTGAACATCTTTTCGTTAGTTGATCGCTTACACTCCACTCTACTAAGATATCCCTATGAAATTCTCTGTACTGAGACTTTCCGACAGCGCACAATAAGATGTGAGCGTGAAGCGTTTATCAAACTGAACGAAATTGTAAAAGAATTTATACATAATAGATTTGACCATACATCGACGGATGAGATATCAGATTCATCACCGCACTCATGCAATATCAAATGTCCATATCATCGACGTTCATCAAACATTTTCACAACAAGAGGTTTCAGCTCATCCAGCCTAGAAGTAGAGGATGAGCTTGAAATGTATCAAGTTGAAAGAAAACGCAAAGCAAAACATAGTACTGAATTGTGATTGCATTTAAGAAAACAGTGCTACCTGTTTCCAACTAAATACAGTTCGGTTACTTCCATTATTAAGTACTCAGCTGTGGATGACTACTGTAAACGTTTTCGATGTTCAAGTATACGATTTGTTACCTTCATCTGCAATCGGGATAATTCGTACAAAGCAGACAAAAGATGTACTGGAATGGTGAAGCAACAACAAGACAAATACACAGGCGAATCCAAAGTTCCGCGTCTGATCTTTAAAGCTTGATGTATGTAGGGGACAAGTGACCCAAAAAATCGTCCGTAAATCTGTTCTTATCGACATTTTGAATAAGGTTAAATATTTACCATATATGGTAGGTAGTCTACATAACTTTGTGATCAAGGTTTAGAGCTTGAGGATAACGCTGATTGTCGTATAGGTAAGTAAGGACTGGGTGGTCCAATGAGAGTTTAAAATCCGTAAATGTATCGGTTATTTTTCGGGTAATTATCGATTCGAACCTGAGGCCAATATCGCGATTTAATACATTCCTCCCTACAAAATGTAAATTCTTCGCTTCGCTACAATAACGTTGGTATTTGTGTTTAAATACCAAGTTATACCAGCCGAGCAGAAAATCAAAGAAGGATTTTTTTATATTTTTAATTCACTCAGGCGCAAAATTCCAACAATTATAAAAACGGTTTCCCCATCTTAAGGAGAAACATATTACATTCATTCTCATTATAATTTCCCTTAGGTAGGCGTGGTATATAAAATAATTCAATTACGCCTGAATGTTGATTAAAAAATAAAAATTTCTGATTTTCTGCTCATGCAAATTTTGACTAAAAAATCTTCATAATGTTGTTTTTGTAGCGGAGACACGTTTTACCTTTTTGTAATAATTGCATTATTATCAATATTTTTTGTACTGATGATGATTTTTTAAACATAAAAAGAAGTATCCTTAAAATTCAACTTTGTCCAATGTCAAAGGCCCATAGGTCCATTGTTGTTGGTTAATTAATATTAATGTTGGACTCGTCGAGAAAGTGTCTACTGAAAGTGTCTTCTGATGGTAACAAATTCAAATCTTATGTATAAATATAATAAATGTTTCGCATGTGAGTGATTGGATGATGATTTTCGAATGGTTGCTGCAACTGGTTGTTTCTGTGAATTAACAACATAATTCTTGTGGAAATTCAGGTTTTTTTAGTAATACCCTGACTGAAATAAAAAAAATATTGCATTTCTCAGGCGTCTTCCAGTTTTGGCCATTAGTTTACATAACTTTGTCAGACACTTAACTGTTTTCTTTACTGGAACAAAACCTAGAAAATATTCCTCCTTCAGTATGTATTTGCCACATATTCGTAGAATACTTCCACTTTCCCCTTTTCTAAGATCCTCTCGTCCGTTCTTCTTCTCGGTCATCCATCTTTAAAACTGTTTTGTCGATAAAGAGTTTTTACCAAATGTTGCTGAACAATCTTTTGTTAATTTGTTGTTCTTCCGCGGTAGCCAAAACTGTTAATTTGAAACTGTGAGTCGTATCAGTCCTTAACCTTAACCTTGTCCTTATGGCCCAATAAATAAGAGTTCAATTCAATAATCAAATCCACACCTAATTTTTAATTTAAAATTCTTTTCAGGGATGTGAACAATAGCAAAGCATTTAGCCCCTGTGGATGGGGGTATTCGAGTTTCGTAAATTTTACAAACGAAACATGAAATCCATTTAATACCACCACAGTATCCAGAGCTAGTCGAAGAAGGCGAGGTTATCTGGTTAGATCGCTGGGCTGACGATCCGCATCCGTAAAAAATTACAAATGTTAAAAATGTCAACAAGTCAAAAAAATCGGATAACCCCAAAACAATAATGACCCCCCCATTAAGTACCCGGGAACGAAAATGAGGATCGGTACGTGCAGTCACTTAGAAAACCTGGCAAGCTAATCATGAAAGAGAATCGGCTGGAACTCGTAGTGTTCTAAGAAACTCGATTGCCTAAAAGTGGAGACCATATGTCGCAAGGCTATACGTTGCTACACAGTAGAGATAACTTCGGAAATCTTGGAGTTAGATTCCTCATTGGGCCACAGATAAACAAGGCTGTACTGGATTTTCAGGCAGTCGATAATCGAATGTGTAAACTTCGCATGCACATGAGATTAGCCAACCTGTCAATTGTCTGCGTACATGCGCCCACTGATGTAAGCTAACCCTAAGATAAAGATTCATTTTACAATAATTTGGATAATCTGATGGGCTCTATACCTGAGCACGATATCAGATTGGTGACTTTAATACTAGATCTGGCAAAAATCAGACCGACTAATGTGATAATATAGGTCCGAACTACGACCGAAAATGGGGAAAGAATGTTGTACTTGCGCATTATCTCAAAGTTTCAAGTACATTCTTTCCTCATAAAACATCCATTTGAAAACATGGACACATCCACGTAAAACATACCGAAGCCAAATTGACCATGTGTTGATTTCTAAACGGCGGGCTCGGGTTGTAAAAGATGTGAGATCGTATCGGTCGTCAACAAAAATCGTAAGCAGTGTTCATTATCTGGTCACTGCAAAGCTACGATGGAGACTTTCGAACAAGGAAGGAAGGAGAGCGGAATTGAAATCGCGATTCTCCTATGAAGGTCTGATAAATGAAGAAACGCAACGAAAATATCAAGATCTTGTCAGCAATAGCATTATGCAATCCAATTACCAATCTGATGATGTGAACAGTGTCTGGGAAGTATTGAACACCTCGGTTGTCCTAAGAGTGCAACAACTCAGTAATGAGCACAATTCGCGTGGTTTCTTTAAAGGAATCACCGAATTGCACCATACCTTAAGATCTCGGTCAACTGCTATTTGGTACCAGGATGGAATCCTCTGTCTAGACGTAGATGCGGTACTCGATACATGGCGTGAACATTTTCTGATTTACTAAATGTTCCACATGTATCACAAGCTGTATTTGAATACCCTCAAGTACAGACCGCAGAGATGTTAATTGAGGATCCATCCTATGAGGAATTCACAATGGCCATGCAGAGACTAATGAGAAATCATGAACACCAGGAGTTGATTGCATTAATTCAGAGCTCTTGATATTCGGAGGGCTAACTTTGTGGAACTGTCTTTTCGACCTTGTTCTATTGGTATGGCGAAATGAAGTTATGCCCGAGGAATGGAAAGTGGCCGCGTTATGCCCAATTTTTAAAAGAGGTTATCGCTTGAAATGCAAGAATTATCGCGGTAAAGCTCTCCTTTGCACAGTATATAAGTTACTGTCATACATTATCTTTGGAAGAATTACTCCTTTTGCGGAGGAAATTGTCGGTGACTACCAAGGAGGATTCCGTCCAAATCGGTCAGTCACTGATCAAGTTTTTTCGCTGTGGATGATTCTTTCTAAATATTACGAAACAACTCGCGATGTACACCAGGTATTCCTAGATTTCAAGCAAGCCTATGACTCGATCAATCGAGAGAGATTATGGTATGCGCTTGAATATTTAGGAATACCGAAAAAATATGTACATCTGTGTAAAATGACAGTGACGCAGTCACAATGCTGAGTTAAAGTTGAGAACAGGCTATCGAGAACTTTTGCAATCAATTCCGGTGTTCGACAAGGAGATGCGCTGTCCCCGATACTTTTTAATCTCATGTTGGAATACATCCTTCGTAAAAATCAAACACCTCAGGACAACATCTTATTCCGACAATCCAATCAACTTCTTTCGTATGCAGATGATATCTGTGTGATTGGATTAAATAGCAACGGAGTGAAAGAGATACTTGATCCACTGGAACAGTGTTCAGCTTCCGTTGGTCTCAAAATCAACGAGTCAAAAAACAAAATATCTAATCTCGCGTTTTCGAGACCAAGACGCAATTGGTTTCAGTAGTGGCAACCACACGTTTGAAGGAGTGATGAGATTCAAGTATCTTGGATGTCTCATCACTCACAATAATAGTGTGGCCGAGGATATCAAGGTCCGCCTTGCCGCTGGCAATAGGGCTTTGTATCCTCTACGTCCACTGCTGAAATCAAAATATCTTGCAAATACGGATAAGCTGAAGCTGTACAGAGTGTTGATCAGACCCGTTGTCATGTATGGATGTGAGAGTTGGACCTTGACGGATGAGTACGAAAGATGGCTTCTTACATTCGAGAGAAGAATCATGCGTGTGATATATGGTCCAAAACGCGACGTCGATGGCACTTACCGAGTTCTTTTCAATCACGAGATCATTAATTTAATGTAAATTCCTGATATCGTACATGAAATTAAAGGACAGCGAGTATGCTGGCTCGGTCACGTTCTGCGTGCTGATCCAAACCGAATGATTCAGCGAACCTTTAAGGGAGAACCTCCTTTCGCTAGGCGAAGAGGTTGCTGTCGGTGACGATGGCTCCACGGCGTAGAGAGCGATCTGGCATCTTCAAACTGCCAACAACGGTTTGAAGAGTTGGCTCGTGATCAAAACCGATGGAGTCAGATTGTTGACACGGTACGGGCCAATAATGGCCTGTAAAAACCGCAAAAAAAAAACAACTAATATATTAAAAATCCAATCAAGGTTGGTTAAATTCCAACTAAACACTAAATTCTTTAATTCATGTTCATGCTCCAAACTATTGTATTTTGTTCACTACATTCGACTCATTAAAATCAATTTTTAAAGAATTCCTAGGTGCGTAGTTTAAGGCAGGTACTACAGTGGCATGGTTTGATGATGGTGAAGCTCTATATTTTCGCTCCACACAACTAAAGCCGAAGCTCTAATCTTCCTCTGTACATTTTGATACATCTTGTTATGAAATATAAATAATCGATATTATAGTCACATAATATTCGTATAAAAATGCTGAATACCACGCACCGAATTTATTTTATATACATTTTATTAGGATTAATCACCCAAAAGACGCTTTTGAATTGTTTCAACATTTATAATACTCTATTATTAAAGAGTATTAAGAAAAATATTGCGAATATTCACTTTATTGCTTAATATTCACTGTATTGACTTTCTTAATTTTGTATTCGATATTTATTAATCACATATAATATGCATTAAAATGACCGTTAGGACCAAACACTTCATTGCAACTAAAATTCTATAAATGTGTTTGACAAAAATAAAACGGTTTAGTTTCCAAGACGGGATAGTTTACGAACAAAATTATGTTTCTTGATTTGAGACAATCGAACAATGTCATTAAAAAATTATATTTCATAACAAGGCGAACCCGCTTTAATTTTTGAATTTAAACGATCATCGTAATTTTATGAAACGATAATTATAGAAATGAGATTTTGCAGTTCTTGATTATAATTGTAAAAGCGATTCTTCAGTAATTTGAAACTATTTGGATTAATATGCTTATCACAAGAACTATAATTTTAGTTTTCAAAATATCGCCTCTTTTGATACAAAGTGAATTTCTTGATATCGCTTACCACAAAATGTTTCTGTGTAATCTACTAGCTGCTTGCTAATCTGGTGGCTGCTTCCTACAGTATGAAGAGCTTACTCGTAATCGAAACCGATGGAATCAGATTGATTATTAGTTGTGTTAAAATTTTCATAATGTTACAAAAATTATAAATGAATTAAATTTAAATAAGTGCATTTAAGATTTATAGTTCGAATCGCGAGAGCAACAAAAAAAAATTACTCAAGATTGTTTGGAGTTTCTTTAAGACACAGATCTTAAAGAAACTCCAAATCAAGTCGAATGCAGGAAGCTTCCTTCATAACTGTGGTGAAATTATTTTTTGTTTTTAATTTTTTTATTCCCAATATTATTTTATGTCACCGTTAATGTTATTGGCCATTTTATTTAAATTAATTTTTTTTCAGGAAATTGGGAAATTTTGTTTAATTTTGCAACCAAACTAAAATTAAATTTCGTTTAATTATTGAATTTAAAAATAAACATTTTTATTTACTAATAAATAGTGGTGTTGTGTTATTTTCAAATTCATATGGTTTATTTTATATATTTTGACTACTAAATAAGAAATAATTTTTTTATTAACTAGTCATTTTGATCGTCTGGTTAATCCTGATTAACTAAATCACATTGTTGAAGTATCACCATGTAGACGTTTCGTTCATATAACCTATTGTTAAAGTATGTTAATCAAGTAAGAAATAATTCTTGTTTCTGTATTTTTTTGTTGATTTTTGTTTATGACGATAATTCTAGATTTAAATAAGTCAGTGCATAACGCTATTGTAGCGATCTGTTTGCATATACAATTAGTAAAACCAATTGAGTTTTAAAACCAACTACCGTCTTACAAGATACAGATCAATACGACTTATACTAAGATTTAAGTATTAAGAATTAAGTAATTAAATAAAATGATAGACGGATCGATATATAAACAATCAGATCGATATATAAGGCAATCGATATATGAACTATGCGAAAATCGTTAATCGTCTACCTTTTATACATAAAGTAATTTATAAAATTAGAACAAACTGCGATAAATGATTCATCTCGTTAAATAATTTAATTACAGAGTTCAATAATCTCAAATTGAAGATTTTATGTTTATTTTATTTCAATACGACTTTAATTACTTTGACGAATTTGAATATAAAATGAATTGAGGTTTTTGTAAACCCTTTTCTTCTCACTTTAAAATATTTATTGAACACATAAAATTTTATTAATTGTGTAACGATATGATCGGTTTGCATTGTACAATTTCCATATTTAAGTCCACTACTCTTAAGGTATTCTTCATTCTGGTCCACTAATATATTATTGATGTTATCTTCCTTAACCTTTATGCTTTAGTTCTGAAATACACACATAAGAAATAAATTAAGAAAATTTTCATGATTAATTTCATGATAAAAACTATAAAAGGAACAAATTTTCTATTACACAAACACACACACACACACACACCACACACACACACACATATATATATATATATATATATATATATATATATATATCTATATATATATATATATATATATATATATATATATATATATATATATATATATATATATATATATATACACATATATTATAATAATATATTATTCATTAGAATAATCTGCATAGAACGGAGAAGAAATAGTTTAAGAATCCCACTTTCTAATATTTTCGTTGTAAGTGTTGTAAGAAGGGATATTGGTATTAATACCTTTCGTTTTGTAACAACTCGCTCATTTATCTTTGTTGTCTCATTCAGTAGATAGACGAAACTTTAAAAATAAATTAAATAAATTATTTAATTTTAAATTTAATTGTGTAAGAGTGGTTGATAAATATAGTTTATTTTTATATAATAAATTAAATCAAACATATATATTCAACATGGATAAAGAATCACATGCATTAATGGATTTGTATTTGCAAGCCGAAAAAAATACTGACACCACAAATCAACTTCTTCAACAACCATCAATGGGAATAGATTTATTTTACAACCACTCACCATTCGAAACGTATCGAACTCAGTGGTCTAGTACTTCAACTACCGAACCATTTGTAGAGCAACAAAAACTACCACAACCAGCAGGGCCATCGGTTTCTCATAGGGAGGATAATGAACTTTACGCATTGCTATATTCTTGGAACTTACACGAAATGTATCCGAAATGTATTGGTAAGCATATCTTGGCATAAATGGCTGAATATATAAAATTAAATTATATTTATTTCAGAACTGGGCATGGACATTCAAGCGTTTAGGTATCTTGGGGAATACCTGTAACGACCTTCCGCGGTATGAATTGGTCCAGCTATAAAAATTATATGGCCTTCCCTATGAATACCGGATCGTTATCAGAATTAGTTTTAGTAATTCATCACTAAGAGGCTTCGCGGCGGTTTTCTGAGATCCCAGCTATGGCTCAGTGGATGGGGTGGGTTGTGCGAAGCATTAGTAATCGAGCTTTACCGCCATGGAATGCTTCACGAAACTTTTATTTAATAGGATTTGAATGGGACAGAAGAACCCAAAACCCGACAATGATACTAACCTTGATCAAACTTCGTACTTACCACACAGCTAACATCCTCCTATAAAGTTCCAGACTTATTTTATTACACTAAATTTCAGAAGCAGAAATAAAAAAAACAACAATGACCACGATAAGAGGAATCCCCATATTTGAATTAAATTGTAAAAAAAATAAATAACACCATTTAGTATGGATAAATATACAAGAAAATAACCATTTTTATTAATTTCATTTGGAGATCAAACTTATGAAAAAAAAATATTTAGTAATTAATGCAAGAAAAAAAATGAATAATTGAATAAAAAAAATGTACTTAACCTAAAAAAAAATATGTTTTTAGCAACTCATTCATAATAATGAAAACTTAACAATAATAATAATAATTCTTATTATAAATAATTTACTAAAGAAAAATATATGTAAATCTAATCAAAAAAAAATTTCTTAAATTAAATAATCAATATATAATAATAACTAATAATAATAAAAAAAAATTTAACTTGCGCAATTTACGAAGCCAGTGTACACTGTATAATCGTTCATGACCACCATTTTATCTTTCCAAATTTGGTCTTTAATTTTCCGTAGTCCAACAATCCAATAAATTAATTAATTTGTACACGCTATTTAAACTTTAAGCAGATCACATTTACCATATTTTGTTCTTAACTTGTCCACTGTATGTTTTCATTCAATATGATCGTTAATTCATAAGGATTGTAATTTCGTTTTTGTTTTTCACTTTACAATCCGATTTTCGTTCATTCAATATTTCAAATTTTATTTTATTTAGTCTTTTAACTTATGTAAGTGCATTGCTTGTTATGGTTTTATTATTACTATATTATATATATATAAATATAAAAATTGTTTTTAGTGCATATAGCATTAACATTTATCACATTTTAACTTGCATGCTTCATACAGTAATTTGCTCTTTAATTTAGGTTGTCGCATGTTTACTGTTCACTATAGTTTTTAAACACTCGTAGTATATATTTATTTTAGCTTTTAATACACAATAATTTTCATGTTACTTAAGGTTAATATTTTAGTTTAATTTAATGAATGTATTTATTATTATTATAATTTTAATATTAAAATTAACAAATTTAATATAATTTTTCATAGACTTTTTTTCCACTCCATTTTTCTTATGTTTTAAAATTAAAAGTACTTAATTCAATTCGAATTTCCAAATGTCACTCTCTCCGCATGGTCATTATTTTCCTTTTATATCTTCCCAACCAAAAAAAACCCGTTCGTAATCTTTATTTTTTTTTTTTTATTTTTTTATTTACATTTACTCTCCGTTGAATTTATTCGCTGGACCAATCAACTAATTACACATTTCGAAGAGAAACGAGATCTCTTACCACAAAAATTGGCAGGGGTCATCAACCCAAAAAAAAATTGTAGCGGACGTTACATACCATAAAACTTTTATGAATCATTTCAACTTAGGGATTCAAATTAAATTCACAATGCATCATAAACTTTGGTTGGAATCTCTTTCGAATACGGGCGGCAACTCATACCCAGATAACCAAAGTTTAGCCTCTCAATTTTTACTGAAAACACCGGCAAGTCAAAAACCATTTAATTTAGACGAAATTTTAAATAATTCAGTGGACGGAATATTCATTCAAAATTATTATAACATTTTGAACAAATTTAATAGTGATCTTCGTTCCATGTTGGTTGACATGGTCGCTATCGAAATTATAAATAGCGAAATTCAAATGACTTATGAACTTGCAAATGAAATTGCCGATAAAATAGTTGAGACGTTTCCAACGGAAAGTAAGGTAATTACCAATTCGAAAACCATTTTAAATATTATAAAATTTTAATTATTAAATATGCTTTTATAGGTAACATATTATTACAAATCAAAAGGGAAGGCACCAAAGGGAAAAGTATACGAAAAATATTTCAAAAAATTAAGGACGTTAAGGAAAGTTGGTTTATTGCCAATTAAGCCAAGTTTCACAGAATCAGAGCAACTTATAAACAGTTCAATAGGTATTTAATAATATATACAATAATTTAAAAATTAAATAAATTCACAGTTTGTTTCGTTTTTTCTTTGACAGGTAGTCCAGATGACTGCAAAAGAAGTATCAACGCCTTGGTTACCGATAACTGCAGTTGGCCGGAAATTGAGTACCATTGGGGCAACACACATCAACTTAGGAAAACACTTATTGACTCAGGTGCTACGATAGACGAAATATTCACAAAATGGCTGCAATATCAGAAACCGTTAGGTTATAAATTGGTAAGTTATTGTATGGTGGTGAAAAATTGTTATGCATAATATATATTTTTATTTCTCAAGATTGAAATTGATTTTCGAAGACTTAATCCCAACGTGTGCAGCATGAACATCAAGTTTTGGCCATTTTTAGACAGAATCATCCCGATGCTCGAAGAGAAAGTTAATGAAGTTACGGACCAGAATTTATTATCAACACTTAAATGCCGCGACAATTATAATGAAAGTAAGTATAATCGTGACAGATATTATGCATTAGATATAAACATATTATTTCTAATAATAACATAAAAATCCATTTTCTTAATTTTTCTAGATGGTTTGGCAGCTACTGTATTTTATCTTATATACCACATTTTGGGGTCAACAAGATGGGAGGTTAACAACCGCAAACAAACGATCGGAAACAATAAAAAAATACCAATGACATTCAGCCCCCTAGGTGTTCAAAAAACTTTCATCCTGGTTGGTGCTACAGACAAAGAAGTAGAGGAACAACTGATGTTCCAGTTGGAGATGCATAATTCCATCCAACCATTGCTTCTTATCACCGGGACTTTGCCAAATCCAACTCAAACTGTTGTGTATTTTGATGGAATTAAATACAAAATGTATTCTGTGTATTTTGATGGAATTAAATACAAATGTACTCGAGGTATCGAAATAATTTTTGCAATCACACGTTTTTTAATTTGAAATTTCCATTCCGATCCTTAGCCGTTTGGATGTTCATTCAAAAGTATTTTTTAAATATTACAACAAAGTACGATATTCCCAATACTTCTGTCGACCATTTAATTAAAAGGCTTCAAAAATAAGATTTATTTAGTTTTTTAAGAATTATATTATTTGGTTTCGTTTAAATAATTTTTAATAATTTAATTTAAGAGATGTTTTTAATATATTTAATTATAATTAATAATATAAGTGAAAAATAAATGTTTATAAACTTTACAAATAAATCAAATTATTAAAATAAATAAATATTTAAAACTAAATTTATAATGTTTTAATTCATTTCATAAATTTGATGCTTTCGCTTTGCTTTTGTATCTAGATGTAGGTAAGTGGTTCGTTCCGAATTTTATTTCACTCTTTGGTCCAAAATTAATTGGTGATTCTGTAACTGGTAAGTTTTTTGTCGGTTCAACAGTTGATTTTGTACAACTTCCGATTTGTGGTAGATGTGGATTTGATACATAAATTTGTAAATGATTTTAAATGGGGCAAAAGTGAAAATTTTCCATCCCGTAAAAATGTAAATGTTGAATAAAATGTAGCATCATCCCTCCTGTTTGAGTACAAAAATCATAGGCCAAACCATCTATCATGTCAGTACTTTAGGCTGGCATGGAACTATATGCAATGTTCAGATGGTTCTATATAGATCGGCCCTATAGCCGTACGTCTTCGATTTGGCTAAGTAATGGCGTAAAACAGGACTTAAATAAGTTAACCGTGGAAGAGTTGAGAGAGCCTTGAATTTCAAAACAAATTCCAAAGATAAAGACAGACAGACAAACAGACTTTTTGATATTCCAGTTTTATAGTTAACGTAGTAATTAGAGTTTGAAACTAATTTTATTTTATATAAAATATAAGCGTCGATGTGCAGTTTGAAAAGCAAAAGCTATAAAAATATTCTTAGATCAAAAAAGTTTTTTGCCTTATCGAACAAAAAAATCAATCGTCTTCTGTCAATCAAACATTAATTAATGATCAATGCTGAAACAAATACAATCAGCACCAATTATACATAAATCAAAACAAGATAAACTTAATCTTATCTTTTGTTCAATTATTTCTTTCGTTAGGAACACATATGTGTGCCTATTTTGAATATGAGTTTTCTCAGTGTAGACTTAAATATTTCAAAATTAGTATATGAACGTATTCCGAAATATTCAACAGGTTGGTGTTGTGGTAAGGGATGTTAGTTCACTGGTGGGTAGGTTCAATATTATCTCAATGGACTGACATCTACCGAAGCAACGGATTAATCACCATAACCACATAAACCTTTTAATGTATTGGTGTCTGACGAATTGGTATATAAGAGATTGAAGTGGTATAGGGTTCTTCAAATGCACAGAGTTCTCACCAACCACAGTAAATATCGCCAATTATATTATCAATAACAATTTTTATTCACTTATTGAAATTACAATATAATTTTATCTTCACCGTATTCAATACAGTTTGTGATGCGTTTCAATCGAAAGAAAATTGTTATCTTATAAAAAATATACATAAAACTTTGTGCGGGTGAAGAAGAAGAAACTAGAAAAGGTCGAATGTAATAGGCCGAAAACAACTTTATTATACCCAATGCGTACACGTACACTTCGTTTAGCCATAGGGTGTTCAATATAATATAGAAGCAGTATTTGGCTGCCGCTGGCCGTATGGTTTGGCATAACCTTCAATAATATTCAGCTACTACAGGCCATATGTACGCGGAATAACTCCGGATAATAAACATATGAATAATGCTCAGCTGCTAC
Source organism: Tipula lateralis (assembly GCA_963932295.1). Lineage (NCBI taxonomy): Eukaryota > Metazoa > Arthropoda > Insecta > Diptera > Tipulidae > Tipula > Tipula lateralis. Next base: position 27,783,350 of record OZ010739.1, read on the forward strand.
AAGATTTTTCAACCAAACAACATACTGGTACTCTCTCAAAAACCCTCACTCTTATGACAAATTTTGTATTTAATTGTTTCGTGCTTCTGAGAATTCCAGCTCTAGCTACAGTTAAAGAATAAAAGAAACAACATCTCGTTTTGAGATTGTATTGGCGAAAAAACTGTAAACAAACAACGTTTATGTTACCGTTGTTTTAGTAAGGATTTTTGTAAAAGTTATGGAAGCACAAAAAGTACAAAAAACAGTTTTTGAAAGAACTTTTCTTGTTTGAAAACAGTTAACAGTAAATTTCACTTTTCGCATTGTGACTGTGCACAGAAATCCATAGAACTACAGAAGAATAGAAAACTTTGCTATATGCATGAATCACTAACCATCTTTTCAGCGTAGAGTGGCATAAACAACTTTAATCAAACGAAAATCAAATGACATTTTTTGATCCAATGCAACTCCTCAGAGCGAAATAATCAAATGTAATATAAGAACATAGTCTTAGACTTAAATCGATACGATTTATTGTTGGATTTTTGTACTTCAATTTCACTGGTAGGTTGATTAGTTGGGTGATGTGACAATAACAGTTCGTATGACATGCGAAAACAGGTAATACAATGCAAAACGTGACCCAGATTCTCATTGTACAAAATAGTATATTGTTACAGCTTAAAGTATGTGGTATAGGATACAGATCAATACGACTTATAGTTTCTTATTCAGTGATTGAATGAAATGATAGTCGATTAAGCCAATCGTTTTTCTCTTCAAACTGCCCAACGGATGGCCAATATTTTGTATGAAACTTAAAATAAAATTATTTTCAAATTATATTTATGTTACCAATAAATCGGGCTATCAATAGTTTGCCTGTCTTGCTGTTTCTATCCTCTCCTAACTCTTTCGCGGTTCGTTTTTTTATGTCCTTCTTTACGCCATTAAATATTCAAATCAATGATATACGACTATAGGTTCGATTTACGTTGAACAATCTATGCATTGCATAGTTCCGTGCCTATAAAACTGACATGGAAGTTGGGTTTGCCCACGAATTCTGCATTCCAAAGAGGGGGTCATACATGTGTTCATTCACACCATGGATCGTAATTAGATGGTAAAAAGACCTTTTATGCATCCTGACCCTATCGGGATTCGATATCGTCTAACAAATATTTCTTAAAGATGTCGTTAATGCTGCAATGCTGTTCAATTTACGGTATTGCCTTTCGAATCTCATAGTCCATTTGTAATAAGACCATAAGGTCATGTTGTAAAATCACGTAATATTTACTGATACCAGCAGGAAGAATGGCTCTTACATGGGTTGGTTTAAATCCAACTATCCGTCATATAGTTTCGTCCGTAAATCGAAAGGCAACCGAGTTTTGTTGATCTTGGTAAACTCATTATCGGGGTTATCTTTTTCTAATACCATGGAAAGATTCTTGAACTGAGATGAACTAGTACAAAATATTTTTTAAACAAAATAAAATGTTATGAGATTTAATTTTACAACTTATTTATACAGGAATACCTCGAATAGTACGCTTCATCGGTTCCACCATGTAGCCGTACTATTTGAAACCGTACTAATCGAGGGACTAAAAACAAGTTGATTTAGAATTATAAAAAATAGTAGATAACCACCAAAAAAATCACTTTAAATTTTTATGTTTTAACTGCCAAAAAATTGCAATAACGATGTCTGGATCATTTTTGGTCGTTTCTCCTCATACAATTCTTTGTAGCAATGAATTGCATTGTTTATTGTTCGACGAATTGTAATGCTACGTTCGATATTAGGATCAACTTCCATAATATGATCTGACACATTTTTGACCATTCCAATAATTGTTGAAAACTGTTCAGCCGTTAAATCTTTTTGCCCACATTTCAGCGCAGTAATCGTTGTCTGAGTTGTCATTTTGTTCTTCATAAGCTCGTTGCTGGTCTTTGTTAATAAGCGTTACATTATCGAGCTCGTTCGTGCAAGATTGGATGCATTCAATTATGTTCTCCGAATCCAAATCTTCAAAACCAAGTTGCTGTCCAAGCTCAACTATGTTATTGGTAACTTCTGAAAATTGCTTTTCAAAACCAATGAAATCATTAGCACAATGTAGTATGATATGTTTCCAAACGGATCTCATATTGCTTGGTGTTACTTCATGCCTTGTTTCGCATATATTTTTGATAACATTTCTGATGTTGTAACTCTTCTAAAATTCTATTAAAGAAGGCGCATTTCCACCTGTTGTTGTTTTGTAAAAAAGTGCGGCGCAAATAATAGCTTTTAAATGTTGCAATGACACCTTGATCCATTGGTTGAATGATCGATGTCGTATTTGGTGGAAGAAAGGTTATTTGAACATTATCATTTAAATCGCCAAGACCAGTGGGATGGCCTGGTGCGTTATCTAAGACCAATAAAATCTTAAAATTCAACCCATTTTCTCGACAATACTTTTCTGTTGTAAGGCAAAAATAGTTCGTGAACCAATCTTTAAATGAAGTTTTTGTGACCCATGCTTTCTTATTTGATCGCCACAACACTGGAAAATTGTTTTGGATAAGGCTTTAAGAGCTCGAGGATTTTCTGCACGGTATACAAGCATCGGTTTAAGTTTTAAATCTCCTGCTGTATTTCCACCTAATAAAAGTGTAAAACGATCTTTTGAGATTTTAAATTCAGAGCATAAATGTGCGTGACTTCAACTTTTTCCAATATAATCCCGTTTCGTCAACGTTGAATATTTGTTCATCTTTGTAACCACCTTTTTCTATAATTGCAGATAATTCTTTTGGATATCTTAAAGCAGCCTCTTTATCTGCTATCTCAAATTCACCAACAATACGCACATTGTGAATAGCAGTTCGTTCTTTATAACGAAAAAACCATCCACGACTTGCTGTAAAAATTTCACTAGTTCCCGCATCTCCGTTTTCTACTTCATCAATCTTTGTAAAGACATAGTGGTTTTGCTTGAATTTCCATTTGACTAAGTGGAATACGTTTTTGACTAAGGTTTTCTATCCGTCTAGATAAAAACCAATCCATGTTTATCATTCGAGCGCTTCTAATTTTGGTCATTACTTTTGAAAAATAAGATGCTGTAGCTATACCTAGTACTTTGTACTGACGCCTCGTTCATTCCCTTTTCTCTTCCTATTTTAGCAAAAGAAGCACCTTCTTCATGAAGTTCAATAACATTAAGCTTCTGTTCTGAAGTGGGCCATTTGCGTTTTTTGGTGGCAGGGTCACTTTCACACTTTCTTTTTTCGCTCATTTTTTCAAAAGAGTAACTAATTCAAATATAATTATCAAAAAATCAACTTTACTCTAAAATTGCGAATTTACGAAAAAACTAAATGCCATACGATTTTGGTCTGCTCGTATGTTGTCATAAAATGGGAAAAAACCAAAAATTTTTTTATAAAAATAATGTATTATAATTTTTTCCAAGAAATTTTTTTCACTTCTTTTAAATTATTTTTTTTTGAAAATTTCTAAACCGTACTATAGTGAATCCGGACTAATCAAAGCCGTACTATGCGAGGTATTCCTATACAGTACTGTGCAAAAAAATCCGGACATCTAACATTCTTTAATTAAACCAATTTTTTTCAGAACTGCAATTATTTTAACACCAAATAGAATTTTTTTTTATTATTTAACTCATTATTTATTCAAAATGTCATTTGGTTTTAAATTTCATGCTCCCAGTAAAATAATTTATGCGAATTGAGAAAAATTGTCATTTTTTTTTTAAACCAATTAATTTTAAAAAATTTTAAAATAATACATTAATTTCGTAATATTTCAAAATATAAAATGTATAAATCCACCAAACTATAAATTTAATATTTGGTATGACCGCCATTTTTTCTTAATTACGGCTGCACACCTGTTGTTCATGTAGTGAATCAAATTTTTAATCACGTCATTGCCAATATCATCCCACGCAATTTGGATTTGGTGCTTCAGTTGCTGGATGGTTTCTGGATTACTTTGACGGACTTAATGCTTTAAAATAGCCCAAATTTTTTTAATTGGGTTCATATCTGGGCTAAAAAGGGGATCATTTTATTGTGTAGATGGAACTACCAACCAAGTACTTTTTCACCTTTAAATAGAAATAAAATGTAATGTTACAAAGTTATTTATTATTTTTTACCTGAAAGTTATACAGAAGTTTTAAATAAAGAAATAAAAGTGCATAGTAATTTGTTTTGATCTGTGGGCTGACGCGTTGTCTTGTTGAAAGATGAAGCTCTCAGTTTCACTTAATAGCTCTAAAACTGATGCTTTCCAACGCCTTTCCAATGTTTGAATGTTTAGGTACACATTATCGGTTACCCCTGATTCGACAAGGTCCAAGTGATCAAAACCAGCATTACTACAACAGCCTCAAACCATTACACCCTCACTTTTATTAGGCACTTGTTGAATGCAGATATCGCTGGTCGTTCACCTGGTTTTCTACGCACAATTAGCCATTCATCTCCCACATGCAGTTTCAATTTGCTTTCGTCAGAGAACACCTCATTATTCCACAACTCCCTGGTCTAGTTAAAGTGCTCTCTTGCCAGCTGAAGCCGACCCATTTTTGAAGATATCTTAAGTAAAGTTTTCTGCAGCGAGTGACGTGCCCTTAAATTAGCGTTTAGTAACCTTCTACGAGCAGTTGAACTGGAAATTTCAATACCTGTTGCTGTAGCAAGATCGTCTTGCAATTTCGTTGAAGTTTTAAATCGGTTCTGCTTGGAACGAAGAACCAGATATTTATCTTGCACTGTTGTGGGTTTTCGCGGTCTGCCAGACTCTGTAGACCGTTCTGTGGGGAACATAGTCCTATATTTTTTTATAAGATCGGCAATTGATGATTTCCCACGTCCACTCCTATTACAAATTTCACGAACGGACAGTTCTTCCTTCCATAACGTGATAACAACACTTTTTTCTTGGTCGTTTAGCTTAGACATTTTAAGTACTTCACTTTTTCATACTTAAAGCTTAAAGTTTTTAAAGGAATTCGAACTGTCCGGATGTTTTTGCACAGTACGGTTTTATTTGATCTACAACTTTTAGATCTTCGTATACGTTTATCAATATTAACGTGTGACGATGATCGTCGTCGTTTGCGGGCACGAAACGCGTCAACAATATTTGGCCATTTTTCCTGATCGGCCATCGCATTCCAACAATTGGTAATTTGTTCTATTGACGTAAATAATTTAAAAATGGATTTCGTGTCATAACACCAGGGCGAGCATATTTTTTGATGAAGATGCACCTGTCACAATTGCCTACCATTCCGATTAGTTTTTGATCATTTATATCTAGATCCCGTCTGTGGCTTAACCTATCTCTCGTTTTATTTTGAGTATTAATAACTTAACTATTCATTTCTTCTTTAATTCTTAATTTTTTTCTTACATTCCCATTAAATTGTAACACAAAATCACCTGATGCTTTAACTCTTTCTTTATAAATTGTATTGCACTCTTTGAACCAACATTAATTAGTGATTCTGTTAATAGTTAGTGTTTTTTCGGTTCAAGAGTTTGTACAACTTTTGATTTGTGATAGATGTGGTTTCGATACATAATTTGAAAAATGTTTTGTACAATGCTTTTTAAATGAAGCAAAATTCCAAAACGCTTCACTACTAAGAAAAAATTGTATGTGTTTAATGTAAAATTTAAAATCAGAAGAAAGGTTTTCATAAAACAATAAGTGGTGTTGAAATAAAAGGAACATAAAATCTTCAATTTGAGTTTAATGAAACTATCTAATAAAATGATTTATCGAGATGCATCATTTATTGTTATTTGTATTAATTTAGATCTTGGTTCAAGTTGGATGTTAATACGATTGATGTTAACGATATTGGCCTACTGTATGTACGATTGCCTTATCCGCCTTTCATTTCACTCAATCACTTAATTCAAATTACTAAAATCTAAACTGTAAGTCGATTTGTTTAAGTTTTATTAAATCGGATCCATAACCAATACCATGTTCTAGTGGTCCTTTTATAAGAGGTCCAAATCGTACATTGATACGGTCAGTATTAACGATTTGGCTATAGTAAAACTCTGTTCTAACCATATCGGCCGTTCCTATTAGGAAATCACTGAAATTCAATTAACCTACACCATGTCCTTATGCCTCAATACGTTGAAGTTCAATTGAATAATCAAGGCCACAATTACTTTTGCTGTATTTAAGATTGTGTAACTGCATCTTAATATAGACGAAATTTCCTTTCAAGGGATTTGAACAATAGCAACAACTTTTTATTGTTGTAAAACAAAAACTACCTATTTTCTCTTCTCTGTAGGGCGAAAATAAACCGAATCTTTAAGACACGTGTTTAAATTTTCATTCATTTCATTGTTGTGAAAAATTACAACTCATGATTTCGTTTCTTTTATAATTGTTTCAAATACGAATAAGAGACGTCATACAAGTTCAAATGTTCATTCAACATAATCGAGATGTAAACGAAAACGTTTTGGTAAATATAGATTTTCCCGGAAAACTTATAATTATCTCATAATAGGATATGTTATATTCTAATTATAGGCGAAACGATTAGTATCGATCATGTTGTTAATCTTATTTTGTGTATGTGTGGGTAAAGATTTTGATTGGCTTTTATTGAGTTCAAATTTTTCATAATTTTTCCTCACCCTATCTGAGTGGACGGCGAAGACGGTTAGTCCTCTAGTTTAAAATTATCCGGTTGCGACCAGCTCAGTAACTAGAAAACTGGACAACGATTATTCATTTAGATGATGTTTGCAAGATTTGACGGTTGCTTCCCACAATCCGCCAAAGTTACGAGCAGCAGGTGGAATAAAATGCCATATGATGTGATGATCAGTACACCAAGCTTGTATTTTAACTTGTTGAATATCGTTGAGATACTGTTTGTAAAATTCGTCGAGTTGACGCTTGGCACCAACTAGATTTGAACCATTATCACAATGGATATGATGTGGTACTCCTCTTACAGCACAAAATCTTTTGAGCGCTGCAATAAAGGTGTCAGATGACATATCGGTTGATAATTCAATTGAAGTAGCCTTAGTAGCCATGCATACGAAAATGACTATGTATGGCTTGAAAATCTTTGCACCACGAGAATTAGTTGTCTTCAGCAAAAACGGTCAAGCAAAATCAATCCCCACTTCAATAAACGGTCGAACTGAAGGATTCACTCGACATGAAGGAAGTTGGCCCAACAGGAAGTTGTTGTTCTTCTGCTTTAAAGCGCCGGCAAACGAAACACATGTGAATGACTCTTCGAATTATATCTTTGTTTGAGTATGGTGTTTACCATCTTAGGTCCAGCGTGCAGATTCTTGTGATGTGTTTCTCGAACTATCATTGCTGTTATCGGATGGTCATTTGGTAGTATCATCGGGTGTTTGGTGTCGTGGTCCATTTTTGCATATTTTAATCGTCCTCCAACGCGAAGTATACCATAATTGTCGATATATGGATGGAATGATAAAGTTTTTGAATCATTTGGTAATTGTTTGCGATTTAGTAACAAATTGATATATTTACTATAAGCTTCGTGTTGAACGAAACGGAATATTATACTTCCGGCATTTGTTATGAATGTTTCGATGACAAATTAAATTTATAACGAAGTATGTAGGCTAAAATGTGTGTAATCGTTCGGAAATTTGCATATTTGGCAACTAGTTCATTGAAAATGATAAAATTTGGTTGGGTAGTGGCATGGTTACATATGGTGTCAGTTTCACTAGTTTCAATTTCCATTATTGGTAGATTAAAGAGTTCAAGTGGATTCTCTTGCAGAAATTCTGGGCCATTAATCCATGTTTTGTTTTGTAATATTTCCTCTGGTGTTATTCCACGAGTGGCATGATCCGCCGGATTGCTTTCGATTGGTACAAAGTGCCATTGACTTATTTTGGAAGATTGCATTATTTTGGATACTCGATTCGCTTGAAAGGTTTTTAATAGTTTTGGTGGTTTAAACAGTCATTGTAAAGTTATGGTAGAGTCTGAATATAAATATACTTTTGGTTCATTTGATTTTAATGATTCTAGTACGGTATTCAATAAACGAATCAGCAAAGTTGCAGCACTTAACTCAAGTTTAGGCATACTAAGTGATTTAATTGGTGTTACTCGAAATTTTGCTATAAGAAGGTTCACCTTTGATTGCCCATTGATAATAGGTCTTGAATATATAACAGCTGAGTAGGCATGTAGTGATGCATCTCCAAAAACCATGCAACTCTATTGGTTGATTAGTCATATACAACCATCTCGGAAATTTAAGTTGGGTTAGCTGATGCAGTTGATCTCTTATTTTTAAATATGACTGAACGATGTGCGAAGGTAACTCATCATCCCAAATTATACCATGTAACCAAAGTGACTGGAATAATATCTTTAATCCGACAGTCACGGGGGATAACAAACCCAGTGGATCGTAAATCCTTGCGATTTCTGAAAGAAACAACCGTTTTGTGAATTGGCGTGCTGGTGGTAATGATATCTTGAAAAAAAAGTAATCTTGAATTGGATTGTATTTAATCCCAAGAACCGAAATCATCTGACTATCCGTAATTTCCCAGGATGACAATTCCCGATTTTCGATAGGTATATTTTGTAACAGTTGAGGGTGGTTTGATGACCATTTCCGGATATTAAATCCTCCAAGCTTCAATAATTCTATAATCTCACTTTGTAACGACTGTGCCAATGACAAATTGTTATCCCCAGACATTAAATCGTCCATATAAAAATCCGATTTCAGAATATAACTTGCCCTTGGGAACAATTCGCTGTATTTATCTGCCAAATAATGAAGTGCTGCAGTGGCTAGAAATGGAGCAGATGCAGTACCGTAGGTTACGGTTTTTAAACGATATTGTCTTAGGTTTGATTTTGGGTCATCTCTCCAAATTATCCTATGGTAATCTTTATCGGAATTTGAAATTTGAATTTGCCGAAACATTTTCTCGAGATCAGCAGAAAATACATATTCATGCTTACGGAAACGAATAAGTAGATTTAGCAAACTATCCTGAATAGTCGGTCCGACTAATAAATTATCGTTTAGTGATTGATTGTTGGTGGATTTGGCCGATGCATCGAAAACAACACGAACCTTTGTGGTGCTGCTGGATTCCTTTATTACAGGATGATGTGGCAAATAAAACACCTTGTAATTAGGCTGGTCAGTTTCATTTCGTGGTACAACTTCCATATGACCCAATGTAATGTAACCGGCCATAAATTGATGGTACGATTTCTTTAACTTCGTATCTCTCTCTAAACGTTTTTCCAAACCATAAAATCTTCGGATTGCTTGAGAATAACTTTCGCCCAGCTTTGGTGGAATCTGTTTGAAGGGTAGGCAGACTGTTATTCTATTCTCTAGTAGTGTAGACGTTTTGTTAAATAGATCAATCATCATTTGTTCTTTCTCGCTCAATTGATTGATCGGTAACACTTCTTCAGTTTTCCAAAACCTTTCAATAGCCCCTACTACTCATGAATTGTCATCATTTACTTCACAATTAGCTGAATAAGCCAAGCAATCAGTTGGTTTGGTAATGGGTGCTGAGTTATTAATGATCAATTGGCCTGCTATAATCCAACCGAACTTTGAATTGATAGCAAGTGGACTAGTTCGAGTGCTTGGTTCTAGTTATTTGCTTCACTAGAGATAAGCGTGTTGATTTTATTTGGAGGTATTGAAAGATGGTTAACAGTTGAAGCCGAATTTTCTGGTACAAAATAGAGTAAGGTGTTGAGGCACTTTGAACATTTTCTGCAATGCTTAGGATATTTGCAGTTAGTAATAAGGTGCTCGTCACTAAAACAATTATAACATCTATTTGATTTATTTATAAACTCTCGACGATCCAACACAGACATCGAACACGGCGCAATCGAATAATTTATGATGTATCTGGTAAATTGGGCATTTTGGTAACTCAGAAAATCTCGAATATAGGTTTTGACAATAGGCTTCTTTTTATCGTATTTTTTGCTAAGTCTTTTTAACGCTTCACAGTAGTTAGCATCATCGACTTGGAAATCGCATATTGATGTATAAGCAGCTCCCCTTAATTGACCCAGCAAGTACTTGAATTTTTGTGCAGTTGATAAACTTGCATTTTCATGCACCGTCGACATGAATATATCATAAAACGCTTGCCACTGTTTTACGTTACCATCAAAGATTCGTAGATTAAAACGTGGTAGCTTGAAGTCAGATCGAAAATTTTGGTTCATACTGGTACCTGCATTTGTAATATTTGTTTCGGCAGGATCCACATTTTCAATTGCACTCGTTCGAATTAGTTTTTGAATTTTTGCTACTAATGGGAAATACATTTCGTCTAACAAATCCATTTCCGATACTACACCTTTATAAATTGCGAAAATTTGATCTTCTACTTCAACGAACGATTTGTATAACTCTTGAGTTTTCGATAATCTTGCCTCTAACTCTTCGATGGGCGCATCTTTACCTTTGGTATTAATATAGTAAGTAAATTTGGTGAATTGTCCTTTTATAATACCCTTTTTCGTTTCAATAATTGATCCATAATAGATGTCTGATAATCGGAAATTTGATGATATACACAAAACTTGTTCAAGAACATTTGTAGTTTTAAATTTTCAATGAAATGCCACAATAACGTTAACAAATGCCAAAATTAAAATGATGTATAGTTGTTATAGAAAGTAAAACAATACCATTCACAAATACCAATCTCAAATTTATTTAATTATGTATATCACTATAGTTGAGTTTCCAATATGTATGTCAATTAACAATTATTTACCTTAAGCCTGAAAATTTAGGAAATTAATTACTTAATTAATATTTTCGTAAAATATATTTCATTTTTAAAATACTTATCTTATACGATTCCAATTAGATTATCTGTTATATTTGTAAACATTTCACTTAACAATAATTGTCAATCATAAAACCAAAATGTCGACAAATGTTGTAATAGAATACTAATTAAAACGGAGTGCGGTACTAATCGATATTATGCGCTAATTTTAAATTTCCTAAGCCACACTAGTTGCTAAGTAAATTTCCCTTTAAGTAATACAACGATGACAAGTTGATAATAATTTATAATTCTATATTTATAATTCTCTTTAATTCTCATTCGTTTTCGTGATTTAGCGTTGATCGGACGTATTATTACAATAACTAGTACAATTATTTTTTATTGTGTCATTATATATACATATATATATATATATATATATATATATATATATATATATATATATATATATATATTTTTTTTTTTTTTAAAGTGCGTTTTACTGCTAACTAGTATTCATCATATTGTGATAAATAAACATTTGCTGATTTTTTTTTTTATATTTCTTACCGTGGTGTATCTGTTCAATATTATATAGACTAACCTTTTTTTTATGACAATTAATTTTATTCCACAAAAACAACTGTGAATTTAATACAAAAATACTAAACCCACATACTATAGTTTTATACAAGTAATACGAGTATTATATTTTTGTGCTATGGTTTAAACGATTTAAATTCCTAAAACGATTAATCAATCATAAAACTATCACTGGTGCTTTGTGAATTCTATCTTTTAAAATGCTTTACTTAAAAGTTAATAAATTAAACATTTCATCAAAGCTGTTGTGTAATACATGTGGCAAGGACTTTGCGGTTTGCAAAGGTTATTTGAGGTGTGATAATTGTGATGGAATGTTTCATTCAAGCAGCAAGAGGATTTTTGGGGCCAATCTAGTTGCTGCAGCGTCAGTTGCTACTTGGTACTGTTGCGCTGAATGCAAAAATTTATGCTGTGGAGCTAATCTAATAGATGACGGTAGCACTGAATCTGGAAATGTCGAAGATGAATTAACTGCTCTTGCGTCTAGTGATATGAGTGACATGAACTTCTTAAAAACCGCGTTAACTCAGCTTACCACTGTACTTTTGGAAGTCCATAAATCACAAAATTTTTTATCTTTGAAATATGATGAAACTCAAGCATCATTTCAGCAATGTATTGATGAGAATAAAATTTTGAAATATCGTGTAAATAAACTCGAAAAAGATAGTCAAGTTATTTTCAAGAGGCTGTATGATCTTCAGAATAATAATGGAGCAATTAATAACGGAAATTCAATTGTCATCAGTGGATTACCGGTTTCTTCTGATATAACTCAACAAGTGGTTACTGTTTTTAAAAACATAGAATTTGATGTTCCAAATGATGGTATTGTTGAGTGTAGTAAAATGGTGACCAAGTCGGAAAAAAATTTAATTGTTGTGAAATTAAAAACAGAAGATTTAAAATATAAATTATTTGAATGTAAGAAGCAAAAGAAAACTATAATCACAACTGATTTAAATTTGCCTGAAGGGAGGAATGTTTACATACGTGAATTGGTTCCAACATCAAAAATGGCGCTCTATACTGAATGTCAACAATTTAAACATCACAACAATTGGAAATACTGCTGGTACAGGAATAATACCGTATTTTTAAAGAAGGATGATAAGCTGAAACCATTGTTCATTAATAACTTTTATGATTTTGATAAATTTAAGTTAAGTGTTGATACGAGTAGTAACAAGTAGTTCTTTCTAACGTTCTTATTAATTTTACTTTCTGTTTTCTTACATAGATTAGAATATGATTGATAACCACATGAATTTTGTACATCAGAATATAAGAAGTTTAAGAAGGAATTTGATGAATTCTTGTGCCAACTAGAGGTGTTACACTATAAACCTAATATAATTTTCTTCTCTGAAATTTTTATTAATGATTCAGAGGTATCGTTGTATAATAATGTTGAGGGCTATAATTTTGTTGCGAATTGTAATTCTAAAAATCGGAATGCAGGCGTGGGGGCTTATATTGATATGGTATTGGATGCAAAGGTAGAGTATTTAAAATTTCAAAGTGCTGATGGTATTAAGATTACTTTTCAGTCAAACAGAATTGATTTTACTTTTCTGGGATTTTATAGATTGCATGCTTTCGCTACTGATTTATTTATGAATGAATTAGATATTTGTCTAGACAAGATTAATTGTGATGTATAACGCTAACCAATATTTGGCTAACGTTAACAAAAAAAAATTAATTGAAAAATAATTTTAGGGATGCAGTGATACCAGAGTACGCCATTTCCTCTGCCGCTAGCTCAGACTTCGAGGTTAAGTTTGTCGTGGGGTTGTACCTGGCATTCGTAGAATCACTGTTATGGCATACAGAAAAAAAATCAAACAAAGAATAGAAAATAATGCTCACTCATATCAAACTCACCTGAACTCACTACACTCCATATGGTTTGTACTCTCTTAGAAAATCATCGTAATTAAAAGAATATTATTTCTTAGCAAATATACATTAAATATAAAATATTTATTCAAATTGTTCGAAAAAAAATGATTAAGCAAATGAATTCAATTTTACAAGCAATAATAAGAAAAAAAACAATTAATATTAGTTCATTAATATTAGTTAGAATGGGTGTGCAATATAGAGGTACCCATTCATACAACAAAAATAAAAAAAAATAAAGATCGTTACCTTTAAGTACGCAAGTACGAAGAAAGCGCTTCCAACGACCTTGATATACTGCAATCTAAAAATTTAGCTTCAAGAAATAAAAAAAATAATATTAATCAACTAATTATTAAAAAAATAAGGAAAAGAAATAATGATTATAAATCATAAAAAGACAATTTGAAAGATCATTAAGAATTAATAATAAGAAGTAAAGAAAATTAATTATATAAAAATAAGAATAAAATACAAAACCATTCTTGATAACTTCAACAATATGAGCACATTGATAATGAATGTCCGTCCTTGAAATTCCGTTTGAACACGCCGACCCAAATCACGTGATAAGCTCCAACCGGTACTTCGAACCACCTGGTTCACCAAAAAAAACTTGATCTCCTCCCAAATAACGTTGTTCTGCTCGACCGCGCTTCACACCAAACAGCACCCGCAAATAAAGCCGCCAATAATCTTGATTTAACTGCAACTGCAACAGCACGTGTCAATCCGCAAACGTTCACTGATCCGTTATTAGCTCAACCGATGTAATATCCGCCAACGCCAAATCAATCGATATGCACAATGTACTTTTAACTCGACTTAAGTTTTCACAACCAACTAACTTATAAGTAGTACAGAGCACAGTATTAATCGGGTTATTCACTATAATATCGCACTTTCACAATGTCTGCATTTATATAGTTTTAAGATGTTTAATTAGACAGAAATATACCGTTCATTGCAACTTTCTTACTATTGTACAATCAACACAGTATTATACCACGTTTCCATATCAACACAGAAACTCAAACTTTTATAAAGATTCGTGCTACAATCTTTTATCATACGATAGCTAATATATGATTAAGTAGCTAATTTTACACCAAATGCTGGTCACACACTTTAAATTCGTCCAAACAAAAAACCCTCTACACTCAATCAAAAATATGTGTACCCACTCGAAAAAAAAATTAGCACGTAATTCGAAGGAAAATCAGTTCACTGTTCAAAAGAAACTATACACCAAAAACGAGTGAACTTAATAGAAAAAAAATTTCTTCACTCTTCGACACCTGTGTAGTCACTTTGAGATTTCTCCCTCGTCTGTCCAAAATCCGATCGTCTACACCAAAAATCTAATTTTTCAGAAAAAAAAATTCTGGTTTTCGTGTGGCTTTCCCGCCAACAGAAAAAAAAACATATAAATATTTTATCTACAATAGGAAGAAATGTAACCCTTGTATCACCCGGTTCGTAGTGAAAACTCATATGGACTTTGTGATACGTATAATTACTATTTCCAGTAATGTATATTTGAGTATCGTATTAGTATTTCCTTCAATGTATGTCGATAAAATAGTATGAATAACAAAGCAATAAAATATTTTTCAACATACAGTCAGCACATAGAAATCAAATCTTATTGCAGCGGCGATAAAATGGAACGGATGTTACAGATGTGTTAATTGTTATGGGAGACATGAATATTGATTTGAATTCCCAGTGTCGATCTTCTGTAGATTTCATGTTACTGATGTCTTCATATGGCGTTTTATCACTTGTCGATCAGCCTACTAGAATTGCAAATACTAGTGCTACTATCATTGACTATATATTTCTGAGAATCAGGCCAACTCTGGATTCATTATCGTATTCAGCCACTGTTACGGATTTACAAGTTACTGATCATTCTGCTACCTTTTTAAAATTAATGATACCAGTTGTACCTGTCAGAATATCATCTCCTAGTTATACTAAGCGAATTAATTTTGTAAAGCTTGAACACTGTTTAAATGCTGAAAAATGGGTTGATGTTTTTGATGGTAATGAAGCAAATATGGCTTATGATAGATTCATCTTTACATTCTCGAAACATGAAACTTCATGTACCGAATCAGTTGAACGCCGTTTACCTGATAATAAATTGAAAGCATGGTTTGATATTAAACTCTTAAATTTAATAAAACTTAAAAATAATATGGGTAGAAAAGCTAAAAAGCATCCTCAAAACGTTAGATTACTCAATAGATACATAAATTTAAAATCTAAAGTTAGAAAAGCAATTCAGAATGCAAAATTTAATTATTTTAGAAAATTGTTTTTAAATTCTAATTATAGCATTAAAAAACAATGGAAAATAATTAATGATGTTACTGGTAACTTTAAAAATTCTAAAAGCCAAAATTTATTCATTTTCGATGATTCATGCGCTGTCTTATTAAATGACTCTAAAAATATTGCCGATGTTTTTAATAGGTTTTTTGTTGAAATTTCTGGTAAAATTAAAGATAAATATATTTTACAGCAATCATATAGCTTAAGTGATGAGAAAACATTTCTATATTCAAACAGATTTGAAAATAAATCGTTCTTTTTAACTCCCACTTGCCCAATAGAACTACCACATTAATACAATGAAATCTACTAATTCTTGTGGATTTGATGGTATTTCTAACATGTGTATCAAAAGAATAGCTATTTTTATTGTGGAGCCGCTATCATTTATCTTTAATTTAAGTTTGTCTAGTGGTATATTTCCCAATAGTTTAAAATTGGCAATTGTAATACCAATTCATAAAAAAGGTGATCTAACAAACAAGAATAATTATCGACCTATAAGTCTTTTATCTGGTTTTTCAAAGATTCTGGAAAAACTTGTTAAGTCAAGAGTGTTAAATTTCTTATATGATACGAAATTTTTGAATCACTGTCAGTTTGGCTACTTGGAAAACTCCAGCACTGAAGATGCAATTATAAAGATGCTTTCCTCAATTTACGAAGGGATTAATTCCAACAAAGTCAATTTGGCTTTATTTATTGACATTATGAAAGCATTTGATACTGTGGATCACTGTGTCTTGCTTAATAAAATGTATTATGCTGGTTTCAGGGGTATCACTCTAGATTTATTCAAATCGTATTTAGAAAATCGGCATCAATCTACTAGGGTTGATGATATACTAAGTGAAAAGCTGCCAATCACATTTGGTGTTCCGCAAGGCTCGGTTCTTGGACCAATATTATTTCTGATTTATATAAATTCTTTATTAACATTAGATCTCCATGGTCAAATAACAGCATTTGCTGATGATACAGTAATTTCATATTCAAATATATCTAATGTTGGATTATTCAATAATATGCAAGATGATTTAACTTCTTTAATTAAATGGTTTAACATGCACTCATTAGTGTTAAGTGATAAAAGCGTTTTTATGATATTCAATACATATAAAAGTCGTGTTGATTCTTTTGTCCCTTTAAATTCAGTGCAGTTTCACAGAGAAGATTGTAATAATATTACTTGTAAAAGTGCCTGTATTGAGATCAAAAGGGTTGACCATTATAAATACTTAGGAGTATGGGTTGATCAGCAGTTAGATTTTAAAAAACATTTTAAGGAAACACAGACTAAGAATTTTATTGGTATTAGGAAACTTTATGTCTTACGTCGTATTGTGCCCGGAAAAATTTTAAATTATTTATATTATCCTTTAATTAATTGTCATTTGGAGTATGGAATTACAGCTTGGGGTGGTTCATTTTTAAGTAATATTGGTATGCTAATCAATATGCAAAGATATGCAATTAGAGTAATTCATTTTAAAAAGCGAAATGATTCAATCTCTATTTTTTTTGAGAAAGATAATATTATACCGTTGCGAAAGCTTTATATTTATAAAGTTTTAAAAATATTTTAAAAACGATCGGGATATTTAAAATATATAAAACCTAGAACTTATTGTACTCGTTCTGTGGAATTATTTGTTCCATTTACAACTAAGGAACGGTATAAAAAATTTTATAATTATAAGGCGCCATATTTATATAATAAATTACCAACGACAATAAGATCTGCACCTACATTTTTAAACTTTTCAAGAAATCTTAGAATTTGGTTAATGGAAGTTTCTGATGTTGAATGTTGGTTATAATACAGTTGATTCAAGGTCCATCCAGTTAACTTAGAACTCTTTATTATTTGTGTTTATTGTGATTTGGTTTTATTTTAACTTCACAGTTAAATCAAGAATATTTTAGTATATTTAAATCACTTAATATGAATCAGGATTTTTGCTCAAAAACTACTTGTTGGTTTCTAAAAATTCTTACTTTTTATTTTATTTTTGTTATATAATGTTTTTTTTTACGATAATATCATTTGTACATAGAATAAGATAAAAACGAAATAAATAAATAAATAAATAATAATAAATAAATTTAACTTTGGCGATCAACAAGAAAACAACTAAGGAACTTTACATTATTGTACTAATAATTAATAATAAAATTATAAACAATTTTCAACAATTTTGTACTTCATTTAAATTCTTTGAAGTTCAATTAATTTTCATCTACATAATTTTGGTGCCGAAACCCGGGAATATTTCCCACAAATCAATCAGATAAGTAAAATTTATCTTTATATAAACTAAAAACTACAATCGAACATTTTGTTCTGTGACTGTGACCAAAAATTTAGTGATAACAGAACATAAATTGTTAACCGAAAACGAAATCAATTAAACTGAAAGTGCGTGATAACAAACATTGAAATCAATTGTGTGAAAAGTATTAAATAATTAGAATCATCAAAGTGAATTCAAAATCATATCATAATGTCTGATAGATTAATACGGTTACGCGATCGTATAATCAAATGATTCAAATATCGCGGTTTTCAGAAAATATAACCGAAGCATATAATATAACCGTTGAAAATATAATTTCTACGAAATCAAATACGAAATCAAATAATACACTAGAATGTGTAGCCTGTTCACAAAATGACCAATTGTTCCGCTGTCCAATCTTTAAAAATATGCCTGTGGAGGGCCGAGCAACTCTAGTGCACGAGAAACGTTTATGCCAAAATTGTTTAAAGAGAAACCATATCAGTGCAAAATGTTTCACAAAGTCATCGTGTCTCATCTGCAATGGGCGACATCATACACTTCCCCACACAAAAAACT
Source organism: Tipula lateralis (assembly GCA_963932295.1). NCBI lineage: Eukaryota > Metazoa > Arthropoda > Insecta > Diptera > Tipulidae > Tipula > Tipula lateralis. The sequence goes on from OZ010739.1 coordinate 27,801,907, forward strand.
ACCAATCGCAATTAGATACCAGTACATTAAAACCACCCGTTTCGTTAACACATGAACCAGCACAAACTACCAATTCTAGCCATACTAAAGTTCCTCATTCATTTTCTGCATCGCCTACTACGGTACTACCTACAGCTGTCGTCTACGCCAAAACACGTACCGGAGATCTTCAGCTAGTTCGAGCCTTATTAGATTTCGGTTCACAATCATCATTCGTGACCGAATCATGTGCCAAACGCCTTAACCTTAAGCGAAGCCCAACTTCCACAACAATTTACGGATAAGCATCAATTGCAGCTGGAACAACCACAGAACAAATCGATTTGACATTACATTCTCGTATAGACAAACAATATACGTTAAACATTTCAGCTCATATTATTCCGAATATTACAAATATTCTACCTACTGAACCAATCAATGTTAATACGCAATTCATAGCGGGTTTAGATCTAGCTGATCCACAATTTTTTAATCCTAGTGAAATAGATCTGTTACTGGGTGCAGACATATTCTTTAAGGTATTGAATCCAAAGAAATGGTCAATCAACAGACAGCCCACACTTCAATCATCAAAATTGGGCTGGTTAATTGCAGGAGCATGGGATCCACAATCAACAGGCAACTCCAACTTCCACGTCACCACCGAACCAGAATTACCACCAGTAAACAAAGATATTCATAACTTACTTAAAAAAATTTGGGAGATCGAGGAAGTAGTCAAACCTGAAACACATCACAGCTCAATCAACGCTTGTGCCGAGTACTACGAAAAAACAACCACAAGAAATTCTGATGGTCGATTTATTGTCAGGTTGGTTCAAGGCATCCAGATCAAAATTGGGTAGTTCATTTCAAGCAGCACATCAAAGACTCTTGGTAATGGAAAGAAAATTTGTAAAGATGCCAGAATTCTTTGAATTGTATAATACATTCATGAAAGAGTACATTGAGTTGGGCCACATGACCTATTTATCACCATCTAAAATTCCTGAGAGTACTTTCAACCACACCATGCAGTCATGAAGGAAAGTAGCAGCACTACTAAACTAAGAGTCGTGTTTGACGGCTCATGTAAGACTAGCTCAAATTACTCATTAAATGACATCCTCCTAGTTGGTCCAAATATTCAAACGGATTTTACAACCATTCTATTACAATTTCGACGTCCTGCAATTGCCATTGTTGCTGACGTAGAAAAAATGTATCGTCAAATCTATGTACACTCAGACGATGCGAATTATCAACTAATCCTTTGGCGTGAACATTCCAACGAACAACCCAAGATCTATAAGCTAGATACCGTCACATATGGAACTGCAAGTGCACCATATTTAGCTGTAAAATCGCTCCACAAATCCACTGAACCTTTTCAATATATGTATCCTCAGGTAACCCAAATCATCAAAACTCAGTTCTACATTGATGATTTGCTCACTGGAAGTGACAGCATTGTGGAAGCAATACAATTAAAGAATCAAATGTATATTAGGCAAAAGTGGATTCAACTTGCGAAAATGGAACTTCAAACTCACCCGAATTTCTGAATACGTTTTCCGAAGAGCAGATCGAAACTATTACAAAATTGATTGATTACGACACATCAATTAAAACATTAGGAATTATTTGGAATTCAATAACGGATACATTTTCATTCACAGTACAGCGAGAGACAAACATAGTAAACTGGACCAAACGCAAGATACTGTCTACAGCATCTAAAGTCTACGATCCGTTAGGATGGCTGTCGCCTACTACCATATTATTCAAAATGTTACTGTAAACAATTTGGCTGCTTAAAAGTGAATGGGATACTAGTTTACCAACTTATATTATCAATTCTTGGTTAAAAGTATACCAATCATTCATTACCTTCACTCGAAAAAATTAGAATTCCTAGACGCCTAACAACACTTTCAAATACAAAAGAGGTTCAGTTACACGCATTTTGTGATGCGTCAGAAGCTGCATATGGTTGTGTTATTTATCTACGAGCAGTCAACGAAGTGGAAGAATGTACCACCAATATTGTTTATGCCAAAAGTAAGGTTGCTCCAATCTAACAAGTAACACTTCCTAGGTTAGAGCTGTGTGGCGCAGTTCTTTTGTGTAAGGCTGTAAGGTTCTGCCAACAATCTTTACACTATCAAAATATTAAACTTTTCGCATGGAAAGATTCTATGATAGTCCTACATTGGCTTTCCGATGTTCCAAGAAGATGGAAAATTTTATAGGCAATCGAACATCGTATATTTTAGAATCCTTGCCGCGAAGTAAATGGCATCATGTACCATCTAAGGAGAATCCGGCGGATATTATATCAAGGGGGCTTAAACCATAAGATTTAGTGCAGTCAAAGCTTTGGTGGAATGGACGCAACTGGTTGCATGAAGAAGATTATAACTGGCCAAAAGCAACAGCAGTAATAGAATATAAGGGTCCACCCGAGGGTGCCACCCAGACAAGCTTTGTCACCGAAACATGTGTTCAACGGTTACGGTTAAAAAAACAAAATGCGCGCATACCAATAAATGGATTAGGTCTGTCGGGATGTGGAATTTCCAAGGGCATAGTTCCAATAAAAATCAAAGCAGACTCTGGACACGAATTCACCATTGAAGCTCTGGTAATGTCGAAAATTACCAACCTACTTCCACCAAAAAAACTACCAGTCAATTTAAACTCGTACACCGGATTCAAACTGGCTGATCCGCGATTTGATAAACCAAGTCCCATCGATATATTGATTGGTGCTGACCAATTTTTCAACGTCATTAGAAATGGTCAGATAAAAATTAGTCCTAACGAACCAGTTCTTCAAAACACCATATTCGGCTGGATAGTTTCCGGGCAAATTGATTATCCTGACCATCATTCGCCAGCTTCATTTCAAACCTCGTCAACATCAGAATCCGAAATGGTAAATATTGATCAAAGCTTACGCAAGTTCTGGGAACTAGAATCCGTCGATTTTAGAAGCAAAATTCTATCTCCAGAAGAGACTTTTTGTGAAAGTCATTTCGTGAAAAACTTGAAACGGAACACTCAAGGTCGGTTTACCGTCATACAACGTCAGAGATCGATGGAACGGCGATTTATTCGTGATCCAAATTTTGCTAAGTTATATCGCGACTTTATGGATGAATATGAAAGGCTTAATCATATGGTAGAAATTCCAGCACCTACTAAATCGAAACCAGGATTTTATTTGCCGCATCATGGTGTACTCAAATCCTCGAGTGGCGTCGACAAAATAAGAGTAGTCTTCGACGGATCGGCCAAATCAAGCACCGGCCTATCACTCAATGATTGTCTAGCAATCGGGCCCACAGTACAATCAAGCTTGTATGCTGTAATTCTACGTTTCCGAGAACACAAGATCGTTTTTTCCGCCGATGTGGAAAAGATGTATTGCCAGGTCGACGTTTCACCAGAAGATACCAACTATCAGCGAATTGTATGGAGACCTAATCCATCAGATCCCATCCGGCACTTCCGTTTGACAACTGTTACATACGGTCTAGCTTCCGCATCGTTTCTCGCCACCAGAGCTATCCAGCAAGAATCCAAGGAAAATGAAACCTTCTCACCTGCAGCTGCTAATGTCATAGCCAAAGACATATATGTAGACGATATCATGACTGGAGCGGACAATGAGTATGCAGCAATGAAGTTGAAAGAAGACATAACATTAATACTAGCTGGCTACGGCTTTTGCCTAGAGAAATGGAAATCAAACAGCAAACAAATACTATCCACAATTCCACGTGAGCATAAAGAACATGATTTCAAAGAAATTCATGACCAGACATATACACACGATGATTCCGTGAAAGTTCTGGGCATTAAATGGAATCCAGAATCCGATTGCTTCATGTTCGCCTGCCAGTTACCAGATAACACAAAAGTCACAAAGCGCTCAGATTTGTCGGAAGCAAGTAAATTATTTGATCCGCTGGGTTGGCTGGCTCCTGTTGTGATAACTTTCAAGATTTTTCTGCAAATGCTATGGGCAGATAACTTGAGCTGGGATGATCCCCTTCCACATGATAAAGGCGATATTTGGTTAAAAATAAGGTCTAATTTTCAAGCACTTAATTCTATATCTATTCCCAAATACATACAAGCCGACCACGGGTCAATCATTGACGTTCACGGTTTCTGCGATGCCAGTCAATCAGCCTACGCTGCCGTGGTATTCTTTCGAACGACGAAATCGGATGGCACAACTCATATCCACCTCGTTTCATCTAAAACAAGAGTGGCACCTATTAAGCAGCAGTCGCTTCCCCGTTTGGAGTTGTGTGCCGCTCTACTTTTAGCCAATCTCGTGGAGACCATTAAAGGAGAATCCAGTCTAAAAACAAATCAAACGTATCTGTGGACTGATTCTCAAATCGTGTTGGACTGGCTCAACAATCATCCACGTCGCTGGAGTACCTTCGTGGGTAACCGAACGGCGGAAATAATCAACACCTCATCCCGAGAGAATTGGAGGCATGTTCAGTCAGCCGATAATCCAGCGGATTGCGCCTCCAGAGTTCTTTCTCCAAGCGCATTCAAATCGCATTCGATATGGTGGAACGGACCAAATTGGCTCATCAAATCAGCGGAGTTTTGGCCATCCCAGCTTAAAGATTATGGGTATAATGAGGAAGTGTCGAACAAACCTATAATACTCAGCTTTAAATGTGTACAACAAAATCCATGGCTCATTGATCTCATTAGTCAATATTCGTCGTTTCGAAAACTGGAAAGAGTTCTTGGATACGTCCTACGATTCTTGGGAAATGCCAAAAAGTCCAAGGAAGACAGATCGAGAGGCATTCGTCTTCGGCATTAGGAGTTGACTCATGTCATACGCCTAATTTGTCAACATGAACAACGACGATTTTATCAAGACGATATATTGGCACTCCAAAATACGGGAACTGTGAGCAAGAGCAGCACCCTAAAGTCATTAGATCCATTTCTGGACAGGTCTGGATTAATTCGCGTTGGGGGTCGGCTTCAAAATAGCTCAGCTCCGTATTCAATGAAGCATCCACTAATTCTCCCTCCAAATTCAACAGTCACGCTACTGATTCTTCGTGATGTCCATATAGATCACAAGCACGTAGGCCCCTCCCATCTGCTGTCGATTATGCGTCAAGAATATTGGATCCCAAATGGTAAACAGAAGGCGAAAGAAGTAACCCGTAAATGTGTTATATGTACCAGGTTTAAGGCGGAGAGCCAACAACAGTTAATGGGTAGTTTGCCCAGCTCCCGAGTCGAGTTAGTACGCCCGTTTCTCAAAACTGGGGTGGACTACGCCGGGCCCATTTCACTCCACTTAATAAAAGGAAGGAGTCAAAGAACATACAAAACATACATATGTCTCTTTGTATGTTTAAGCACAAAAGCAGTGCACTTAGAATTAGTGGGTGACCTCTCCAGCGACGCCTTTCTAGGAGCTCTGAAAAGATTCACTGCTCGCCGCGGCATTTGCTGTGAATTTCACAGCGACAATGGCAGCAACTTTGTCGGAGCGGATAGAAAATTAAGGGAAGAGTTTGCAAAGAAATTGTACAATGCAAACCGTTCCTATCTTTACACAAAGTTTGAGATTCGAGTACTTTATGTTCTTTGCAGAAACGACAAAAATGATAACGAGAGAAAGATTTACTGAAATCATACACATAATTCACTTCTAAATTATCTCCCATTATCAATGAGGATTTGATACATAATTTGTAAAATGTTCTGGACGATAATTTTTAACCGATGAAAAAGTGAAAATTTCGAAAAAAATCTTATGTGTTCAATTAACAATTTAAGGTGAGAAGAAAAGGGTTTACAAAAACCTCAATTCATTTTATATTCAAATTCGTCAAAGTAATTAAAGTCGTATTGAAATAAAATAAACATAAAATCTTCAATTTGAGATTATTGAACTCTGTAATTAAATTATTTAACGAGATGAATCATTTTTCGCAGTTTGTTCTAATTTTATAAATTACTTTATGTATAAAAGGTAGACGATTAACGATATTCGCATAGTTTATATATCGATTGCCTTATATATCGATCTGATTGTTTTTATATCGATCCGTCTATCATTTTATTTAATTACTTAATTCTTTATAATTAAATCTAAGTATAAGTCGTATTGATCTGTATCTTGTAAGACGGTAGTTGGTTTTAAAACTCAATTGGTTTTACTAATTGTACATGCAAACAGATCGCTACAAAAGGGTTATGCACTGACTTATTTGAATTTTGAATTATCGTCATAAACAAAAATCACCAAAAAAATATAGAAACAAGAATTATTTCTTAATTGAGTAACATACTTTAATAAAAGGTTATGGACGAAATGTCTACATGGTGATACTTCAACAATGTGATTAAGTTAATCAGGATTAACATGATGACCGTTAGTAAATTCATAACAACACCAAAATGACATCAAAATGACTACTTAATAAGAAAATTATTTTTTAGTAAGTAGTCAAAATATATAAAAAAAATATATGAATTTGAAAATAACACAATACTACTATTTATTAATAAATAGAAATTTTTATTTTTAAATTCAATAATTAAACGAAATTAAATTTTTATTTGGTTGGATAATTTAACATAATTTCCCAATTTCCTGAAAAAGAAAATTAATTTAAATATAATGGCCACCTACATGGACGGTGGCATAAAATTATATTGGGAATAAAAAATTTAAAACAAAAAATAAACTCCCCACAGTTATGAAGAACGCTTCCGTCATTCGACTTGATATCAGTATCTTAAAGAAACTCCAAACAAACTTGAGTAATTTTATTTTGGTTTTCTCGCGATTCGAACTATAAATCTTAAATGCGCTTATTTAAATTTAATTCATTTATAATTTTTGTAACATTATGAAAATTTTAACACAGTTTATAATCGCCAATCTGATTCCATCGGTTTCGATTACGACCAAGCTCTTTAAACTCTGGCAAGCAGCTACAAGTTGTCAGATTGCTCTCTACGCCGTGGAGCCATCGTCGGCAACAGCGACCTCTTCGCCTATCGAAAAGCGGCTCTCCCTTCACAAATTGCAGTATCATTTGGTTCGGTTCAGCTCACAGAACGTGATCAAGCGTATATGCTTTCGTTTGATTTCATGCTCGATATCAGGAATTTGCATTAAATTCGGTATGTGCCATCAACATTGCGTTTTGGGCCATATATCACACGCATGATTCTTCTCTCGAATGTTAAAAGTCATATCTTGTACTCATTTGTCGTACTCATCCATCAAGGTCCACTCTCAGAAGTGGACGTGGAAGATAAAAAGCCCGATCGCCAGCGACAAGGATTGTCGGAATAAGATATTTCCTGAGGGTTTCACTTGAACGATGGATGTATTGTAACATGTGATTAAAAGGGACAACGCATATCCTTGTCGAACACCAGAAGTATCTGCAAAAGTTCTCGATAACCCGTTCTCAACTTAACACAGCATTGTGACTGCGTTACTGTCATTTTACATAGATAAAATTGTTTTGGGAATTCCTGAATATTCAAGCGCATACCATAGCCTCTCTCGATTGATCGGGTCATAGGCTTGCTCGAAATCTAGGAATACCTGGTGTACATAGTGAGAGGATTTTAGTACTTGAGAAGAATCATCCATAGCGAAACCACTTGATCACTGACTGACCGATTTACACAGAATCCTCTTTGGCAGTCACAGAAAATTTCCTCCGCCAGTGGAGCAATTCTTCCAAGATAATGTATAACAGTACCTTTTTTTTTTACGTTTTGTTTTAGTTGGGTGCAGGGCGGACTTTCAGACTGACCTTGCTCCTTGTAACTGTAATAGCTCCTGTACCCGACACGCGATCCTTCAAGTAAAGGTTGATAGCTGCCTTAAACTTGTGCATTTTATACTTCAACGGAAACTGAAAACCAGTCAACGAATTCCACTTCTTAGATGTTCGATAAATAAATTCGCGCTTTGCATCTTCTGTTCGAGGTTTCGGCAGCTTCACCGTAAACCTATGCGCATTAATCGTTCCTCGTGTTACCCGTCCTGGCGTAAAAAATGGTGGTATTTTCTCCTTTAATTCTGCAGAACATTTACCATTTATTAATCTATAGAACACGCAGAGTTCTGCAACATCTCTGCGGTGCTGTAGACTGTCTAGATCTTTCGTTGGTCTGGGGTTTCGTATTATTCGGATGGCACGCCGCTCAACTCTATCCAGCAACTGAAGATCCAGTGCCATATGCCCCACCCCAAATTTGACAGCAATATTCTATGACCGGTCTAATAAAGGTTTGAGGTTCTGCATCTATTGAGGAACCCGAGTTTACGTGAAGCTGATTTGGCTAGTGCGATAATGTGTGCATTCCATTTTAGATTGTTGGTAATCTGAACACCAAGCAGACGAATTGAGTCACAACTCACGAGATCGTGTCCTTTTACCACAAAAAAGGTATTCGTTGTGACTTCTTTTACGCGAGAATGTGCATATTTTTGTTTTTTTCTCGTTAAATTTGACCTGATTTTTAACTCCCCACTCAAATATTGTACTCAAATCGGAATTAAGCGAAGTGACAACTTCCAGCCGTTAACCGTTTAACTCTGAAGGAGTAGGCTCGACCTCGAATGAAATAGAAGAGTGCAATGTTGCATCATCGGCAAAACTGTGGATAGGGTTCACACAGTGCTATCCAACATGTCATTAATGTATAACAAAAATAAAGTTGGTGACACACCAACTTGGATATATCCAAGGCGATTGCAAAGGCTTCTCCGTGGTGCTCAAGGGTGAGATTCCATTTGTTTGTAACATACGTCAAGAGATCGGTTGTGGAGCGGCTTTCGCGGAAGCCATATTGTTTATCTGAAATTATTTTATTAATCTCAAGATAATGCACCAGTTGTTGGTTAATGCATTTCTCAAAAACTTTAGCCACGGATGACACAATTGATATTGGCCGGTAGTTTGAAGGGTCAGTTTTATCACAACCACGTTTAAGAACCGGTTGCACCATCGCACTCTTCCAGGCGTTTGGTTATTTACCTTGCTTATAAGATGTAACGATGTGTATTACATCGTTCCATTATTTGGTTGGTTTGGCACCCCGTTTTCACAAAATAATTATGCTTATATATGTATAAAATATAGACCGGTCATTGAAATGAGATAGGATTACGGTTGTCGAGTTAAAAATTTGAGAAAATTTGAAATGGGACTTGCAATTAGATTGTTGAACTGGATAGATCGCAAAAAGTTGGTATGGCTAAAAAGTTCACGTGGTTATTAATTATGAATTAGAAAAGTATAAAAATCACATGAGTCTGATGTTAGTGTTAAATAAAGTGTGACTATCGATATATTTATAGTTTATATTATATGTAGTTACTTAAATATAAATTTTAATTAATACCTTCTTATTATAAGAATTGAAATAATAAAATCTGTTAATCATAGACAATAATATTAACTAGTTGGGCTATGTGAGAAAATATAATATTATGAATATAGCGATATTCTAATAAAATTATAAAATCTAATTATAATAAACTAATCGTAAATTAATCAAATATTGATGACGTTGTGATTGCGGATTTACGTTTACAACCGTTGTGGTAGTCACCACGTTTTTGATGGACCACGTTTTTGATGGAAAATGTTTTTGAATATGAACCAAGAATGGCGGACAAACAACGTTTAAGATAAGATTTTTCTTTTATTATTATTTTTATTTCATATTTCTTAATTATTTTTCTAATTATTATTATATTTTATTATTTAATCTTAAATATATAGTTTAGTATATGTACTTCATAAACAAATTTCAAACACTTAAATTCATTATCTTATTGAATTCATTATCTTATATTTATTGTTTGAACTTTGCGGATGAAGGAACTATTACTTCATAATTTTAGGTGATCGATCGTTAGATTTATTTTAGTTTAAGTATATATTTTCATAATTTTGCACCGAATTTATCAGTTTGGTTATTGGACTAAATATTTTATTGTTTTTTTTTATATAATAGAGTCTGAATAGAGGGTGCAAATATGTTGTTTTTCCCTTCTTTTGTTTATAATAATAAATTGTAAGATATTATAAATTGTTGGTATGTGTTGTAACAGTGATGGTGTTCGGTAAGTGTATGTGGCGTTCGTCTAAATCAGTCCTATCCCATCATTTCCAATCTTTCCTTTAATTTCCTTTAACTCCCTTTCCTACAGCGGTCTAGCATGTTTTACTCAGACTTTGGGAAACCCCACGCCTTACCCTGAGCCTTAGCCGACCAAAGATGACCGCCCCGAAGTATCTGAGTGAAAAATTTCTGATAACAGGACAGATTTACATCCATCCTCGTTACAGTGGCGCCCAGGGTACAGCAATATTCCTTTCATTAATCAATAGATTTATTTTTAATTTTCTGTAATGAATTTACTTGTTCGCGGCTGCATCCAGTTATCATTGGTATAATTGTTGACTCAGTTGTTCGATAAACAAGTTATTCATTATTTAATTTTTTTTAGACATCATGGCTATCGCAATTATTTCCATTGTTTTACAATGTAGATTTTAATTGTCAGGGTTTGCCATGTGTTTTCATTTCACCTCTCGCAATGTTTTCCATGTTAATGTTGATTACAATGTTAGTTTATGGAGGTTGCTATGGTATTGTATATTTTGGACATTAATACAGATGAATCTAATATATTCTATGTATTATTGAATCATACCGTTCAGAATGCTCAAAATATAATTTCCCTATTTCCTATCATTTTCCTCCAAATTATTAAGACGTATGTAACATTATGCTTACCAACATCATCCTTTTCAATTATACTCGCATTAATAAGAGATCATTTTATTATTTTGATTGTTATTTTGGTTTAATTTAAGTCATTCTGAAATACATTTTACGCAAGTTTTTTTTAAAATTCATATCAAATTTTCTCATATTTACTACAACTACAACCATATTCTTATAAATACATTTTTATCTTATTATAATATTAATGGAATGATATTTTAAATTAAGTGGTATTTAAACTTAAGTTACATATTTTTTATTACCAATTATATACATATATATCTACCATGACGGATCCAAATGTTTTAGAACCCGACGAATTCATTATAGAGTGTGAAATCCGAAAAATATATGGTTCCTTGTTAAAACAGTTAACTGAACTCAAAGAAGCTTTAGATTTTGAATCTAAACAGCCCATAAAAGTCCAATTTGATGTTCATCCAAAAGCTTACAAGAATCCAAAATATGAAGTAAATATTTGTTACCAAAAACTTACACAAATTCATGAATCGTTACAAGACACGGCAACACTAGAATATACTGTACGAGTTCAAGAACTTAATATTTTTGAAACTAGAGTATTACACATTAAAGGACGATTAGAACGAATAAGTGTCTCAAAGACTATTGCCTTGCGAACCGTGAAACTTCTAAAGCTTTCTAATAAACTGTTGGCGGTAATTGAAAATCTAAAGGATCCTTCTATGGACTAAGAAAATTCTGTCAAATCAATTAAAGAAATTCAGCAACAGAGTCTCGGTCAACTGCTATTCGGGACCAGGATGGGATCTTCTGTGTTAACGTCGATGCGGTACTCGATACATTGCGTGAACATTTTTCTGACTTACTTAATGTTCCACATGTATCACAAGCTGTATTTGAATACCCTCAAGTACAGACCGCAGAGATGTTCACTGAGGATCCATCGTATGAGGAATTCACCATTTAGAAAAATCATTTACCGGGAGTTGATTGCATTAATTCAGAGCTCACAAGTTTCTGTGATACATTATCTTGAGAAGAATTACTCCACTGGCGGAGGAAATTTTCGGTGACTTCCTAGGATGATTCCGTCCAAATCGGTCAGTCAATGATCAAGTGGTTTTGCTATGGATGATCTTTTCCAAGTACTACGAAACATATCACGACGTACACCAGGTATTCCTAGATTTTAAGCAAGCCTATGGCCCGATCAATCGAGAGAGGCTATGATATGGACTTGAATATTCAGGAATTCCCAAAACAATTGTACATTTGTGTAAAATGACAGTAACGCAGTGACAATGCTGTGTTAAAGTTGAGAACGGGCTATCGAGATCTTTTGCAGTTACTTCTGGTGTTCGACAAGGAAAAACGTCGTCCCGATACTTTATAATAACATGTTACAATACATCCTTCGTTCAAGTGAAACCCTCTGGAAATATCTTATTCCGACAATCCTTGTCGCTGGCGATCGGGCTTTTTATCTTCTACGTTCACTTCTGAGAGTGGACCTTAAAGGATGAGTACGACAAACGAGTACAACATATGACTTTTAACATTCGAGAGAAGAATCATGCGTGTGATATATGGCCCAAAATGCGATGTTGATAACACATACCGAATTTAATGCAAATTCCTGATATCGAGCATAAAATCAAACGACAGCATATACGCTTGATCACGTTCTGCGAGCTGAACCGAACCGAATGATACTGCAATCTTTGAAGGGACAGCCGCCTTTTGATAGGCGAAGCTCTCGCCGACGATGGCTCCACGGCCAAGAGAACGATCTGGTATCTACTAGCATCTTGCAACAGTATGAAGAGCTTGATCGTAATCGAAACCGATGGAATCAGATTGTGGATTATCAGTTGTGTTAAAATTTTCATAATGTTACAAAAATTATAAATGAATTAAATTTAAATAATTGCATTTAAGATTTATAGTTCGAATCGCGAGAACAACAAAATAAAATAAATTAAGATTGTTTGGAGTTTCTTTAAGATACTGATATCAAGTCGGATGCAGAAAGCTTTCTTCATGGCTGTTCAATTTCAATATTCAACCTAAAATAGAAAACAATTAAAATTAAAATTATATTCATAATCGATTTGATAGTTATCTTATATAATATTCTGTTGTATAACTCAGATTGTTTATAATAAGTTGACATTTTTTAATCATTGTTTCTAAAACTTCCATTTGAATCGAGTTCTTCAAGTCCATCACCACTCAAATTCTGCCATAAAAAATTATTAATTTTGCCTATGTGTTCTGTGTCCAATTTATTTTTATCGTATTTGGGATGCATATAGAAAGCGGTTAATGCATATACATTCAAGGCCATTTTAAGACGAAATTTTAACGACCTAATAGTAGATTCCATTTCAAGCGACAACCATAAGTTAACCGCGTCTGCTAACGAAGCATCCGATTTCTGACAAAAGTTTATTAGTTGACAAATCGGGTCTAAAACTAATATATCTGCTTTAATTTGTTCTATAAATTCCTCATCAAAAATTAATTTTGATACGATTACTTTTACTTTCCTCGGATGTTCATTAATAATAATCTCTTTCATATATTGCAAATTTGAAATTAAATTTTGATATGCATCCCGATGGGAACACCACCTAGTGTCACACGCAAGCTTCATTTAAGAACCACTTTTATTAACGATTAGATTTTCAAAATCAGCATTTTTGAATTCCTTCAAAACGGTATTGACATTTTCTGTCAACTTCAAATCTATAATATCTTTTATTAATAAATTCCCAATGTGACTATGACACGTACTGTGCCATAGATAGTAATTCACATTTTTGCCCATTCTGACCATCGTCGCTGCATTGTCCGATACAACAGCATATATTTCTGTATTATATAATTGCCTGACTATCTCAGCAGATTCTGCAACAATTTCAGATTCCCCACTCAAATCCCATGCATTAATCAACGCTTTTGAACCATCTGCATTATGGACCATGCTAACCACTGTTTTTGAATTTGGCGATGAGTTCTTCCAACCATCTATCAAGAGAACTGAATGAGCTGTAAGTGTCTCCTTCGTGTTTAGTAGACACCGTTTGTATGTGTCTTCTAAAATACTAGTTGATATTACTCGTCGATTTGGAATTAATTTTGTATATGATGGTCTCAACTTCGTAATCAAATTTTTAAAATGGTTTGATTCTATAACCCGTAGTGGAATATTACAGCCATAAAAAAAATTTCCAATAGCAGTTGTAATATCAGCTTTTTCTCTTGACGTTACTACATCTACAAATGTTGATAAAGAATGTCGTCTCGCCGCAGTTTTCGATACTGTTGATGATAAAATCGTTGATTTGCCACTAGTACATGATGTACTACTGTGTGGTGTATTTGAATTGAAAATATAGCAGAATTGAATGATATATTAGAGCTTGATGGTGTGTCACAGTTTGATGATTTGCCATATCTTAATAACGTATCACAGTTGTAGTTTGAAGGAATGTGTACATCGTGGAATGAAATTGTAGCGCCGGATGATATACAAGAGCCGGTTGGTTTCTCACTTTCTATGCTGGGAGTAGGTGTAACTATTGTTCCAGTACTAGAAGAAAACATTCAAGTAGTAAGTTTCTCATTAACATCTGGTTCTATAAGTGTATTTTCTTGTGGAACATCTATAAACTCGACCTCGACCTCATTCAATACAATTATTTACATGTAAATAATCGTGTATTTAATGTAACGTAATGTATCTGCACAACACTGAAACTATGCGGAAATCGTTAATATTCTATATTTTATACATAAAGTAATTTATAAAATTAGAACAAACTGCGATACATGATTCATCTCGTTAAATAATTTAATTACAGAGTTCAATAATCTCAAATTGAAGATTTTATGTTTATTTTATTTCAATACGATTTTAATTACTTTGACGAATTTGAATATAAAATGAATTGAGGTTTTTGTAAACCCTTTTCTTCTCACATCAAATTATTTATTGAACACATAAGATTTTTTTAATTGCAGCGAAATATTTTCGAATTGTGTCTTGAGGAAAATTTTCATTTCGTCTTCAGTTAAAAATTATTGTCCAGAACATTATACAAATTATGTATCAAATCCCGATTGATAATGGGAGATAATTTAGAAGTGAATTTTGTGTATGATTTCAGTAAATCTTTCTCTCGTTATCATTTTTGTCGTTTCTGCAGAGAACATAAAGTACTCGAATCTCAAACTTTGTGTAAAGATGATCGGTTGGCATTGTACAATTTCCATATTTTAATCCACTACTCTTAAGTTATTCTTCATTTTGGTCCACTAATATATTATTGGTGTTATCCTCCTCAACCTATATGCTTTAGTTCTGAAATACACACATTAAAAATAAATTAAGAAAATGTTCATGATAAATTTCATGATAAAAACTATAAAGGGAACAAATTTTCTTCGCCTCAAGAAATAATAAAAAAAAAACTAAAAATTGGGAACTAATACACACACATATTTATATATATATATATATATATTTATATATATATATATATATATATATATATATATATATATATATATATATATATATATATATATATGTATATATATATATATATACACATATATATATATATATATATATATATATATATATATATATATATATATATATATATATATATATATATATATATATATATTATATATATATATATATATATATATATATATATATATATATATATATATATATATATATATATATATATATACATATACATTATAATTATATATTATTCATTAGAATAATCTGCATAGAACGGAGAAGAAATAGTTTAAGAATCCCACTTTCTAATATTTTCGTTATAAGTGTTGTAGGAAGGGATATTGGTATTAATACCTTTCGTTTTGTAACAAATCGCTCATTTATCTTTGTTGTCTCATTCAGTAGATAGATGAAACTTTAAAAAGAAATTAAATAAATTATTTAATTTTAAATTTAATTGTGTAAGAGTGGTTGATAAATATAGTTTACTTTTATAAAATAGATCATATATAAATTTAACATGGATAAAGAATCACATGCATTAATGGATTTGTATTTGCAAGCCGAAAAAAATACTGACACCACAAATCAACTTCTTCAACAACCATCAATGGGAATAGAATTATTTAACAAACACCTACAATTCGAAACGTATCAAACTCAGTGGTCTAGTACTTCAACTACCGAACCATTTGTAGAGCAACAAAAACTACCACAACCAGCAGGGACATCGGTTTCTCATAGAGAGGATAATGAACTTTATGCATTGCTATATTCTTGGAACTTACACGAAATGTATCCGAAATGTATTGGTAAGCATATCTTGGCATAAATGGCTGAATATATAAAATTAAATTATATTTATTTCAGAACTGGGCATGGACATTCAAACGTTTAGGTATCTTGGGGAATACCATAAAACTTTTATGAATCATTTCAACTTAGGGATTCAAATTAAATTCACAATGCATCATAAACTTTGGTTGGAATCTCTTTCGAATACGGGCGGCAACTCAAACCCAGATAACCAAAGTTTAGCCTCTCAATTTTTACTGAAAACACCGGCAAGTCAAAAACCATTTAATTTAGACGAAATTTTAAATAATTCTGTGGACGGAATATTCATTCAAAATTATTATAAAATTTTGAACAAATTTAATAGTGATCTTCGTTCCATGTTGGTTGACATGGTCGCTATCGAAATTATAAATAGCGAAATTCAAATGACTTATGAACTTGCATATCAAATTGCCGATAAAATAGTTGAGACGTTTCCAACGGAAAGTAAGGTAATTACCAATTCGAAAACAATTTTAAATATAAAATTTTAATTATTAAATATTCTTTTATAGGTAACATATTATTACAAATCAAAAGGGAAGGCACCAAAGGGAAAAGTATACGAAAATTATTTCAAAAAATTAAGGACGTTAAGGAAAATTGGTTTTTTGCCAATTAAGCCAAGCTACCCAGAATAAGAGCAACTTATTAACAGTTCAATAGGTATTGAATGAAATATACAATAATTTAAAAATTCAATAAATTCACAGTTTGTTTCGTTTTCTCTTTGACAGGTAGTCCAGATGACTGCAAGAGAAGTATCAACGCCTTGGTTACCGATAACTGCAGTTGGCCGGAAATTGAGTATCATTGGGGCATTACACATCAACTTAGAAAAACACTTATTGAGTCAGGTGCTACGATAGACGAAATATTCACAAAATGGCCGCAATATCAGAAACCGTTAGGTTTTAAATTGGTAAGTTATTGTTTGGTGGTGAAAAATTGTTATGCATAATAGATATTTTTATTTCTCAAGATTGAAATTGATTTTCGAAGAATTTATCCCAACGTGTGCAGTATGAACATCAAGTTTTGGCCATTTTTAGACAAAATCATCCCGATGCTCGAAGAGAAAGTTAACGGAGTAGCGGACCAGAATTTATTATCAACACTTAAATGCCGCGACGATTATAATGAAAGTAAGTATAATCGTGACAAGTATTATGCATTAGATATAAACATACTATTTCTAATAATAACATAAAAATCCATTTTCTTAATTTTTCTAGATGGTTTGGCAGCTACTGTATTTTATCTTATATACCACATTTTGGGGTCAACAAGATGGGAGGTTACGATCGAAAACAATAAAAAAATACCAATGACATTCAGCCCGCTAGGTGTTCAAAAAACTTTCATCCTGGTTGGTGCTACAGACAAAGAAGTAGAGGAACAACTGATGTTCCAGTTGGAGATGCATAATTCCATCCAACCATTGCTTCTTATCACCGCGACTTTGCCAGATCCATCTCAAATTGTTGTGTATTTTGATGGAATTAAATACAAAATGTATTCTGTGCTTCGAGGAATCGAAATAATTTTTGCAATCACACGTTTTTTTAATTTGAAATTTCCATTCCAATCCATAGCCGTTTGGATGTTTATTCAAAAGTATTTTTTAAATATTACAACAAAGTACGATATTCCCAATACTTCTGTCGACCATTTAATTGAAAGGCTTCAAAAATAAGATTTATTTAGTTTTTTAAGAATTATATTTTTTTGTTTCGTTGAAATAGTTTTTAATAATTTAATTTAAGAGATTTTTTTAATATATTTAATAATAATTTATAATATTAGTGAAAAATAAATGTTTATTAACTTTACAAATAAATCAAATTATTAAAATAAATAAATATTTAAAACTAAATTTAAAATGTTTTAATTCATTTCATAAATTTGATGCTTTCGCTTTGCTTTTATATCTATATGTAGCTTAGTGGTTCGTTACGAATTTTGTTTCACTCTTTGGTCCAAAATTAATTGGTGATTCTGTAACTGGTAAGTTTTTTGTCGGTTCAACAGTTGATGTTGTACAACTTCCGATTTGTGGTAGATGTGGATTTGATACATAAATTTGTAAATGATTTTTAATGAAGCAAAAGTGAAAATTTTCCATCCCGAAAAAATGTAAATGTTGAATAAAATGTAGCATCATCCCTCCTGTTTGAGTACAAAAATCATAGGCCAACCCATCTATCATGCCAGTACTTTAGGCTGGCATGGAACTATATGCAATGTTCAGATGGTTCTGTATAGATCGGACCTATAGCCGTACGTCTTCGATTTGGCTAAGTAATGCCGTAAAAAAGGACTTAAATAAGTTAACCGTGGAAGAGTTGAGAGAGCCTTGAACTTCAAAACAGATACCAAAGATAAAGACAGACAGACAGACAGACTTTTTGATATTCCAGTTTTATATATTACGTAGTAATTAGAGTTTGAAAATAATTTTATTTTACATAAAATATAAGCGTCGATGTGCAGTTTGAAAAGCAAAAGCTATAAAAATATTCTTAGATCAAAAAAATTTTTTGTCTCAATCGAACAAAATATCAATCGTCTTCTGTCAATCAAACATTCAATGATAAATGCTGAAACAAATACAATCAGCACCAATTATACATAAATCAAAACAAGATAAACTTAATCTTATCTTTTGTTCAATTATTTCTTTCGTTAGGAACACATATGTGTGCCTATTTTGAATATGAGTTTTCTCAGTGTAGACTTAAATATTTCGAAATTAGTCTATGAACGTAATCCGACATATTTAACAGGTTGGTGTTGTGGTAAGGGATGTTAGTTCACTGGTGAGCAGGTTCAATATTATCTTAATGGACTGACATCTATCGAAGCAACGGATTAATCACTTTAAACACATAAACCTTTTAATGTATTGGTGTCTGACGAATTGGTATATAAGAGATTGAAGTGGTATAGTGTTCTTGAAATGCAAAGAGTTCTCACCAGCCACAGTAAATATCACCAATTATACTATCAATAACAAATTTTATTCACTTATTGAAATTTCTTAATTTACAATATAATTTTATCTTCACCGTATTCAACACAGTTTGTGATGCGTTTCAATCGAAAGAAAATTGTTATCTTATTAAAAATATTCATAAAAAAAACTTTGTGCGGGTGAAGAAGAAGAAACTTGAAAAAGTCGAATGTAATAGGCTTTATTATACCCAATGCGTACACGTACACTTCGTTCAGCCATAGGGTGTTTAATATAACAAAGAGGTATATATCTGAGTATATTCACACGAATATTATTCAGCTACCACTAGCCGTATGGTATGGCATAATTCTGAATAATATTCAGCTACTACAGGCCATATGTACGCGGAATAACTCCGGATAATAAACAAGTGAATAATGCTCAGCGGCTACAAGATTTTACAACCAAACCGCATACTCGTACACTCTCAAAAACCCTTACTCTTATGACAAATTCTGTATTTAATTGTTCCGTGATTCTGAGACGAATTCCAGCTCAACTGCAGTTAAATAATAAAAGAAATAAAATCTCGTTTTGAAATTGTATTAGCGAAAAACTGTAAACAAACAACGTTTATGTTACCGTTGTTTTAGTAAGGATTTTTGTAAAAGTTTCGGAAGCACAAAAAGTACAAAAAACAGTTTTTGAAAGAACTTTTCTTGTTTGAAAACAGTAAACAGTAAATTTCACTTTTCTCATTGTGCCTGTGAACAGAAATCCATAGAACTACAGAAGAATAGAAAACTTTGCTATATGCATGAATCACTAAACCATCTTTTCAGCGTACAGTGGCATAAAAAACTTTAATCAAACGAAAAATGACATCTTTTTGATCCAGTGCAACTCTTCAGAGTGAAATAATCAAATGTAACATAAAAAAAAATCTAAGTCTTAAATCGATACGATTTATTGTTGGATTTTTGTACTTCGATTTCACTGGTTCATTGATAAGTTGGGCGATGTGCAATAACAGTTCGTATGACATGCCAAAACAGCTAATATATAATAATGCAAAATGTGACCCAGTATCTCATTGTACAAAAGAGCATATTGTTACAGCTTTAAGTATGTGGTATAGGATACAGATCAATACGACTTATAGTTTCTTATTCAGTGATTGAATGAAATGATAGGCGGATTAGCCGATCGTTTTTCTCTTCAAACTGCACATCGGATGGCCAATATTTGAATTGTGTTATCAATAAATCGGTAGTTTGCCGGTCTTGCTGTTTCTATCCACGCTCTCCTAACTCTTTCACGGTTCGTTTATTTATGTCCTTCTCTACGCCATTATATATTCAAATCAATGATATACGACTATGTGTTCGATTTACGTTGAATAATCTATGCATTGCATAGTTCCGTGCCTATAATACTGACATGAAAGTTGGGTTTGCCCACGAATTCTGCATTCCAAACAGGGGGTCATACATGTGTTCATTCACACCATCGATCGTAATTAGATGGTGAAAAGTCCCTTTTGCATCCTGCCCCTATCGGGATTCGAACCAGGTACCTCTCGCTCCAAGTGCCGCAGTAGAAGATATCGTGTAACAAATATTTCTGAAAGATGTCGTTAATGCTGCAATACTTTTCAATTTACGGTATTGGCCTTCGAATCTCATAGTCCATTTGTAATAGGACCGTAAGGTCATGTTGTAAAATCTCGTAATGTTTACTGATACCAGCAGGAAGAATGGCTCTTACATGGGTTGGTTTAAATCCAACTATCCGCATAATAGTTTCGTCCGTAAATCGAAAGGCAACCGAGTTTTGTTGAGCCTGGTAAACTCATTATCGGGGTTATCTTTTTCTAATACCATGGAAAGATTCTTAAACTGAGATGAGCTAGTACAAATTAGTTTTTAAACAATATAAAATGTTATTAAATTTAATTAAACAATTCATTAATACAGGAATACCTCGAATAGTACGGTTCATCAGTTCCACCATGTAGCCGTACTATAGTAGATGATCACCAAAAAAATCACTTTAAATTCTAATGTTTTAACTGCCAAAAAATTGCAATAACGATGTCTGGATCATTTTTGGTCGTTTCTCCTCATACAATTCTTTGTAGCAATGAATTGCATTGTGTATTGTTCAACTTCCATAATATGATCTGAAACTTTTTCGACCTTTCCAATAATTTTTGAAAGCTATTCAGCCGTTAAATTTTTTGCACACATTTCAGCGCAGTAATCGTTGTCTGAGTTGTCATTCTGTTCTTCATAAGCTCGTTGCTGGGCTATGTTAATAACCATTACATTATCGAGCTCGTTCGTGCAAGATTGGATGCATTCAATTACGTTCTCCGAATCCAAATCTTCAAAACCAAGTTGCTGTCCAAGCTCAACTATGTTATTGGTAACTTCTGAAAATTGCTTTTCAAAACCAATGAAATCATTAGCACAATGTAGTATAATATGTTTCCAAACGGATCTCATATTGCTTGGTGTTACTTCATGCCATGTTTCGCCGATATTTTCGAAAACATTTCTGATGTTGTAACTCTTCCAAAATTCTATTAAAGAAGGCGCATTTCCACCTGTTGTTGTTTTGATGGCTTGTAAAAAAGTGCGGCGCAAATAATAGCTCTTAAATGTTGCAATGACACCTTGATCCATTGGTTGAATGATCGATGTCGTATTTGGTGGAAGAAAGGTTATTTGAACATTATCATTTAAATCGCCAAGACCGGTGGGATGGCCTGGTGCGTTATATAAGATCAATAAAATCTTAAAATTCAACCCATTTTCTCGACAATACTTTTCTGTTGTTGGGGAAAGTTAGTTCGTGAACCAATCTTCAAATGAAGTTTTTGTGACCCATGCTTATTCTTATTTGATCGCCACAACACTGGAAAAATGTTTTTGGATAAGCTCTTAAGAGCTCGAAGATTTTCTGCACGGTATACAAGCATCGGTTTAAGTTTTAAATCTCCTGCTGCATTTCCACCTAATAAAAGTGTAAAACGATCTTTTGAGATTTTAAATTCAGAGCATAAATGTGCGTGACTTCAACTTTTTCCAATATAATCCCGTTTCGTCAACGTTGAATATTTGTTCATCTTTGTAACCACCTTTTTCTATAATTTCAGATAATACTTTTGGATATCTTAAAGCAGCCTCTTTATCTGCAATCTCAAATTCACCAACAATACGCACATTGTGAATACCAGTTATTATGAGTTATTAGACTTTATGACGAAAAAACCATCCACGACTTGCTGTAAAAATTTCCCTAGTTCCCGCATCTCCATTTTCTACTTCATCAATCTTTGTAAAGACTTAGTGCTTTTGCTTGAATTTCCATTTGACTAAGTGGAATACGTTTTTGACTAAGGTCTTCTATCCGTATAGATAAAAGCCAATCCATGTTTATCATTCGAGCGCTTCTAATTTTGGTCATTACTTTGCTAAAAAAATTTTAGCAAAAGAAGCACCTTCTTCATGAAGTTCAATAACATTAAGCTTCTGTTCTAAAGTGTGCCATTTGCGTTTTTTGGTGGCAGGGTCACTTTCACACTTGCTTTTTTCGCTCATTTTTTCAAATGAGTAACTAATTAAAATATGATTATCAAAAAATCAACTTTACTCTAAAATTGCGAAAAGACAAAAAAAACTAAATGCCATACGATTTTGGTCTACTCGTATGTTGTCATAAAATGGGAAAAAACCAAAATTTTTTTTATAAAAATAATGTATTATAATTTTTTCCAAGAAATTTTTTTCACTTCTTTTAAATTATTTTTTTTTGAAAATTTCTAAACCGTACTATAGTGAATCCGGACTAATCAAAGCCGTACTATGCGAGGTATTCCTGTACAGTACTGTGCAAAAAAATCCGGACATCTAACATTTTTTTAATTAAACCAATTTTTTTCAGAACAGCAATTGTTTTAACACCAAATAGTATTTTTTTTTATTATTTAACTCATTATTTACTCAAAATGTAATTAGGTTTTAAATTTCATGATCCCAGTAAAATAATTTATGCGAATTGGGAAAAATTGTAATTTTTTTTGAAACGAATTAATTTTAAAAAATTTAAAAATAATACATTTATTTCGTAATATTTCAAAATATAAAATGTATAAATCCACCAAACTATAAATTTAATATTTGGTATGACCGCCATTTTTTCTTAATAACGGCTGCACACCTGTTGTGAATCAAATTTTGAATCACGTCATTGCCAATATCATCCCACGCAATTTGGATTTGGTGCTTCAGTTGCTGGATGGTTTCTGGATTACTTTGACGGACTTTATGCTTCATAATAGCCCAAATTTTTTTAATTGGGTTCATATCTGGGCTTAAAAGGGGGTCATTTTATTGTGTAGATGGAACTACCAACCAAGTACTTTTTCACCTTTAAATAGAAATAAAATGTTATGTTACAAAGTTATTTATTATTTTTTACCTGAAAGTTATACAGAAGTTTTAAATAAAGAAATAAAAGTGCATAGTAATTTGTTTTGATCTGTGGGCTGACGCGTTTTCTTGTTGAAAGATGAAGCTCTCAGTTTCACTTAAAAGCTCCAAAACTGATTCTTTCCAACGCCTTTCCAATGTTTGAATGTTCAGGTACACATTATCGGTTACCCCTGATTCGACAAGGTCCAAGTGACCAACACCAGCATTACTACAACAGCCTCAAACCATTACACCCTCACTTTTATTAGGCACTTGTTGAATGCAGATATCGCTGGTCGTTCACCTGTTTTTCTACGCACAATAAGCCATCTATCTCCCACATGCAGTTTAAATTTGCTTTCGTCAGAGAACACCTCATTATTCCACAACTCCCTGGTCTAGTTAGAGTGCTCTCTGGCCAGCTGAAGCCGACCCATTTTTGAAGATATCTTAAGTAAAGTTTTCTGCAACGAGTGGCGTGCCCTTAAATAAGCGTTTAGTAACCTTATACGAGCAGTTGAACTGGAAATTTCAATACCTGTTGCTGTAGCAAGATCGTCTTGCAATTTCGTTGAAGTTTTAAATCGGTTCTGCTTGGAACGAAGAACCAGCTATTTATCTTGCACTGTTGTGGGTTTTTGCGGTCTGCCAGACTCTTTAGACCGCTCTGTGTTCCCCGTAGTCCTATATTTTCTTATAAGATCGGCAATTGATGATTTCCCACGTCCACTCCTATTACAAATTTCACGAACGGACAGTTCTTCCTTCCATAACGTGATAACAACACTTTTTTCTTGGTCGTTTAGTTTAGACATTTTAAGTACTTTATTTGCTTTTTTCATACTTAAAGCTTAAAGTTTTTAGAGGAATTCGAACTGTCCGGATGTTTTTGCACAGTACGGTTTTATTTGATCTTCAACTTTTAGATCTTCGTATACGTTTATCAATATTAACGTGTGACGATGATCGTCGTCGTTTGCTGGCACGAAACGCGTCCACAATATGTGGCCATTTTTCCTGATCGGCCATCGCATTCCAAAAATTGGTAATTTGTTCTATTGACGTAAATAATTAACAAATGGATTTCGTGTCATAACACCAGAGCGAGCATATTTTTTGATGAAGATGCACCTGTCACAATTGCCTACCATTCCGATTAGTTTTTGATCATTTATATCTAGATCCCATCTGTGGCTTAACCTATCTCTCGTTTTATTTTGACTATTTATAACTTAACTATTCATTTCTTCTTTACTTCTTGATTTTCTTCCTTCATTCTTATTAAATTGTAACACAAAATTACCTGATGATTTAACACTTTCATTATAAATTTTATTGCACTCTTTGAACCAACATTAATTAGTGATTCTGTTAATAGTTAGTGTTTTTTCGGTTCAAGAGTTTGTACAACTTTTGATTTGTGATAGATGTGGTTTCGATACATAATTTGAAAAATGTTTTGTACAATGCTTTTTAAATGAAGCACAATTCCAAAACACTTCACTACTAAGAAAAAATTTTATGTGTTTAATATAAAATTTAAAATCAGAAGAAAAGTTTTTCATAAAACAATAAGTGGTGTTGAAATAAAAGGAACATAAAATCTTCAATCTGAGTTTAATGAAACTCTCTAATAAAATTATTTATCGAGATGCATCATTTATTGTTGTTTGTATCAATTAAGGTCTTGGTTCAAGTTGGATGTTAATACGATTGATGTTAACGATATTGGCCTAGTTTATGTACGGTTGCCTTATCCGCCTTTCATTTCACTCAATCACATAATTCAAACTACTAAAATCTAAACTGTAAGTCGAATCATTTACGTTATATTAAATCGGATCCATAACCAATACCATGTTCTAGTGGTCCTTTTATAAGAGCCAGGTCCAAATCGTACATTGATATGGTCAGTATTAACGATTTGGCTATAGTAAAACTCTGTTCTAACCATATCGGCCGTTCCTATTAGGAAATGACTTAAATTCATTTAACCTACACCATGTCCTTATGGCTCAATACGTTGAAGTTCAATTGAATAATCAAGGCCACAATTACTTTTTCTGTATTTAAGATTGTGTAACTGCATCTAAATTAAGACGAAAATTCCTTTCAAGGGATTTGAACAATAGCAACAACTTTTTATTGTTGTAAAACAAAAACTACCTATTTTCTCTTCTCTGTAGGGCGAAAATAAACCGAATGTTAAAGACACGTGGTTTTAATTTTCATTCATTTCATTGTTGTGAAAAATTACAACTCATAATTTCGTTTCTTTTATAATTGTTTCAAATACGAACAAGAGACGTCATACAAGTTCAAATGTTCATTCAACATAATCGAGATGTAAACGAAAACGTTTTGGTAAATATAGATTTTCCTGGAAAACTTATAATTATCTCATAATAGGATATGTTATATTCTAATTATAGGCGAAACGATTAGTATCGATCATGTTGTTAATCTTATTTTGTGTATGTGTGGGTAAAGATTTTGATTGGCTTTTATTGAGTTCAAATTTTTCATAATTTTTCCTTACCCTATCTGGGTGGACGGCGAAGACGTTTAGTCCTCTAGTTTAAAATTATCCGGTTGCGACCAGCTCAGTAACTAGAAAACTGGACAACGATTATTCATTTAGATGATGTTTGCAAGATTTGATGGTTGCTTCCCACAATCCGCCAAAGCTAGGAGCAGCAGGTGGAATAAAATGCCATTTGAAGTGATGATCAGTACACCAAGCTTGTATTTTAACTTGTTGAATATCGTTGAGATACTGTTTGTAAAATTCGTCGAGTTGACGCTTGGCACCAACTAGATTTGAACCATTATCACAATGGATATGATGTGGTACTCCTCTTACAGCACAAAATCTTTTGAGCGCTGCAATAAAGGTGTCAGATGACATATCGGTTGATAATTCAATTGAAGTAGCCTTTGTAGCCATGCATACGAAAATGACTATGTATGGCTTGAAAATCCTTGCACCACGAGAATTAGTTGTCTTCAGCAAAAACGGTCAAGCTAAATCAATCCCCACTTCAATAACCGGCCGAACTGAAGGATTCACTCGACATGAAGGAAGTTGGCCCAACAGGAAGTTGTTGTTCTTCTGCTTTAAAGCGCCTGTAACATTCGTTCCAAGTTAATTTCATCGCAACGTAAGGTTTGTTGTTTTTGTGGGTCAACTGTATCAGATAATTATTTTTCTTCGCAGTCTTCTTTTTTTTCTTTAAATATATACAGTGGACGAAACAAAAATGTATTCGGTATATTATCTAATAATCTATACGGAATAGAATTCATTTTATTCGAGGGGTATCTTACTTGAGTGTACAAGTTTTGTGATTGATTAGGTGTATTGTTTTGGCGGGAAATTGTACAGGTACCGAAATTGTTGCCGTTTTTTTTGGTTCTCGATGTTTCACTCGAGGTAAAAAGAAATAATTTTTTTTGGAGAGTTGAATATTGTTTCTCGAGTGGATCGGATACGAATATCAATTGTAATCCAAATCTGGATATATAATACAATAAAAATATAATATATAATATAATACATATTGAATCCAGAATTATACTAAATAAAACTTAAATAATCTAAGTTCAGTTATTTGTAATTAAGAAATTATTGTGAAATTAATAAATTAACTGTGGAAATTATTACCAACTAGTTTAGGATTAATAATTTAGTTAAAACTAAACGTGTGACTTTCATATAACATAGTATAATTGTATGAAGCACGTTTAAGGAAAATTATACTCGTTTTATGCCGCATCTTTAGTGAAAAATAGACATAGCGTTGTTCACTATTATCTATAACAAAACATGCATAGCTTATGAATTTACGGAACTTATGAATGGAATTTGCTGTTTACGAGATTGGTTGCTGATTGTATAAAAGCTTTGTTAAGATTTTGGCGAATTATAATGGCGTTGCGGATTTTTTTTTTGAATCACGAGTCTTTATCGTAATCTTCACATAGTTTGTATTCTAGTGTTTATTTTATTTTTTTTTAAATTAAATTACTTGATTGTATATTAAGCCTAATTTATGGGATAAAATTATATATATATTTTTTTTCTTTCATTTAGAAAATATTTCTTTATTCTATTAAGCTTGTAGTATCAAGGCCGTTGGAAGCGCTTTCATCATAATTGTATACTCAAGGTAACATTTTATTTCTATATTATAATTTTTTTTTTGGAGCTTTCCATTTATACCTAATATAAATTATCCCTAATAATTGTGGTAATTTTCTTTATTTTTTTTCTTATATAATCTATTTTTGAATAAAATTTAAAATTATTGTTAACTTTTTATAATTTATATTTTGTTATTTTTATTTAAAATGAAGTGGTAAATTTTCACACTAGGAGTAAGGTGAGTGAGACTGATGAGTGATTTCTTTATTTCGTTTCGTATGCCATAATGGTGATAGTTATCTCCAGAGTACAAACCCCACGACCAATTTCACCTCACCAACGAGCCAGCGGCAAAAATATGGCGTACTCTGGCAATCACGTGTAAAATTCCTAAACATTTTTTTTGTTAACGTTAGCTACATAAACAGTGCTATGCAAAATGTGGTGGTTAGCGTTACACGCCGGCAAACGAAACACATGTGAATGACTCTTCGAATTATATCTTTGTTTGAGTATGGTGTTTACCATCTTAGGTCCAGCGTGCAGATTCTTGTGATGTGTTTCTCGAACTATCATTGCTGTTATCGGATGGTCATTTGGTAGTATAATCGGGTGTTTGGTGTCGTGGTCCATTTTTGCATATTTCAATCGTCCTCCAACGCGAAGTATACCATGATTGTCGATATATGGATGGAATGATAAAATTTTTGAATCATTTGGTAATTGTTTGCGATTTAGTAACAAATTGATATATTTACTATAAGCTTTGTGTTGAACGAAACGGAATACTATACTTCCGGCATTTGTTATGAATGTTTCGATGACAAATTAAATTTATAACGAAGTATGTAAGCTAAGATGTGTGTAATCGTTCGGAAATTTGAATATTTGGCAACTAGTTCATTTAAAATGATAAAATTTGGTTGGGTAGTGGCATGGTTACATATGGTGTCAGTTTCACTAGTTTCAATTTCCATTATTGGTAGATTAAAGAATTCAAGTGGATTCTCTTGCAGAAATTCTGGGCCATTAATCCATGTTTTGTTTTGTAATATTTCCTCTGGTGTTATTCCACGAGTGGCATGATCCGCCGGAGTGCTTTCGATTGGTACAAAGTGCCATTGACTTATTTTGGAAGATTGCATTATTTTGGATACTCGATTCGCTTGAAAGGTTTTAAATAGTTTTGGTGGTTTAAGCAGTCATTGTAAAGTTATGGTAGAGTCTGAATATAAATATACTTTTGGTTCATTTGATTTTAATGATTCTAGTACGGTATTCAATAAACGAATCAGCAAAGTTGCAGCACTTAACTCAAGTTTAGGCATACTAAGTGATTTAATTGGTGTTACTCGAGATTTTGCTATAAGAAGGTTCACCTTTGATTGCCCATTGATAATAGTTCTTGAATATATAACAGCTGAGTAGGCATGTAGTGATGCATCTCCAAAAACCATGCAACTCTATTGGTTGATTAGTCATATACAACCATCTCGGAAATTTAAGTTGGGTTAGCTGATGCAGTTGATCTCTTATTTTTAAATATGACTGAACGATGTGCGAAGGTAACTCATCAACCCAAATTATACCATGTAACCAAAGTGACTGGAATAATATCTTTAATCCGACAGTCATGGGGGATAACAAACCCAGTGGATCGTAAATCCTTGCGATTTCTGAAAGAAACAACCGTTTTGTGAATTGGCGTGCTGGTGGTAATGATATCTTGAAAAAAAAAGTAATCTTGAATTGGATTGTATTTAATCCCAAGAACCGAAATCATCTGACTATCCGTAATTTCCCAGGATGACAATTCCCGATTTTCGATAGGTATATTTTGTAACAGTTGAGGGTGGTTTGATGACCATTTCCGGATATTAAATCCTCCAAGCTTCAATAATTCTATAATCTCACTTTGTAACGACTGTGCCAATGACAAATTGTTATCCCCAGACATTAAATCGTCCATATAAAAATCCGATTTCAGAATATAACTTGCCCTTGGGAACAATTCGCTGTATTTATCTGCCAAATAATGTAGTGCTGCAGTGGCTAGAAATGGAGCAGATGCAGTACCGTAGGTTACGGTTTTTAAACATTATTGTCTTAGGTTTGATTTTGGGTCATCTCTCCAAATTATCATATGGTAATCTTTATCGGAATTTGAAATTTGAATTTGCCGAAACATCTTCTCGAGATCAGCAGAAAATACATATTCATGCTTACGGAAACGAATAAGTAGATATAGCAAACTATCCTGAATAGTCGGTCCGACTAATAAATTATCGTTTAGTGATTGATTGTTGGTGGATTTGGCCGATGCATCGAAAACAACACGAACCTTTGTGGTGCTACTGGATTCCTTTATTACAGGATGATGTGGCAAATAAAACACCTTGTAATTAGGCTGGTCAGTTTCATTTCGTGGTACAACTTCCACATGACCCAATGTAATGTAACCGGCCATAAATTGATGGTACGATTTCTTTAACTTCGTATCTCTCTCTAAACGTTTTTCCAAACCATAAAATCTTCGGATTGCTTGAGAATAACTTTCGCCCAGCTTTGGTGGAATCTGTTTGAAGGGTAGGCAGACTGTTATTTTATTCTCTAGTAGTGTAGACGTTTTGTTAAATAGATCAATCACCATTTGTATTTCTCGCTCAATTGATTGATCGGTAACACTTCTTCAGTTTTCCAAAACCTTTCAATAGCCTCTACTACTCGTGAATTGTTATCATTTACTTCACAATTAGCTGAATAAGCC
Source organism: Tipula lateralis (assembly GCA_963932295.1). Classification (NCBI taxonomy): domain Eukaryota; kingdom Metazoa; phylum Arthropoda; class Insecta; order Diptera; family Tipulidae; genus Tipula; species Tipula lateralis. The sequence goes on from OZ010739.1 coordinate 27,832,429, forward strand.
AAGCAATCAGTTGGTTTGGTAATGGGTGCTGAGTTATTAATGATTAATTGGCCTGCTATAATCCAACCGAACTTTGAATTGATAGCAAGTGGACGAGTTCGAGTGCTTGGTTCTAGTTTCACATCTTGAAGCGACTGGAAGAATGGTTCACACCCCAACAACATATCAACCTTTAACGGAATGTTGAACTCTGGGTCAGCTAATGGCCTGTATTCATCTATTCCAGGAACTTGTGATGTGATTCGGACTGATGGCAAAGTTGATGATATTTTTGGTATGACTAAAGCTTCTATTTCGGCTATATAACTATTATCTGCACAAGATCTAAATTTAAGTTTGATTTTTCTTTTGAATATCCAACCACTGAACTGTTGAGTGTGTTTATTTTTGTTTCGGATTTATAACTAGGAATCTTCAATGTGCTGATAAAATCTTCAGAAATATATGAGTGTGTCGATCCTGAGTCAAGTAGAGCTCGACACTTAACCCAGTTCCCGTTATGATCTTGAACCTCGATTGATGCAGTTGGCAAAATTGGAACGCTTGTTCGTCTGCTTGATGATATCTGGCTATGTAGTGATACGTTTGGATTAATCTTTGGTTGGTGTTTAATTATTGTGCAATGGGTATTTGCTTCACTAGAGATAAGCGTGTTGATTTCATTTGGAGGTATTGAAAGATGGTTAACAGTTGAAGCATAATTTTCTGGTACAAAATGGAGTAAGGTGTTGTGGCGCTTTGAACATTTTCTGCAATGCTTAGGAGATTTGCAGTTAGTAATAAGGTGTCGTCACTAAAACAATTATAACATTTATTTGATTTATTTATAAACTCTCGACGATCCAACACAGACATAGCCCGAAATCTTGCGCAATCGAATAATTTATGATGTATCTGGCAAATTGGGCATTTTCGTAACTCAGTAGCAGAGTGAAACATTTTAGCTGTAGACTGCCTTAAATTATAAATTGGTCTCGGTGACGCAGTTTCGGGAACTATTTCATCTATTTCATGCACCCATTCGTTTGCTTAGGAAATCCAAAATGTTCTGGGTTGACGAGAAATCATTTTCAGCACTCTCATATTTCCAAAGACGTCTTGTTTCTTCATCGAGTTTGTCACTGACAAGAAAGATTATCCACGGATCACGTTCAATCGCCTTCGGGCCAAGGGAGTTTAAACCCCGTAACGTTTCGTCAACTATATCATGTAATTTCCTAATATTGTGGGAAGACGGTTTATTAAACTTGGGAATTTCCAGAAAATCTCGAATATAGGTTTCGACAATAGGCTTCTTTTTATCGTATTTTTTGCTAAGTCTTTTTAACGCTTCACAGTTGTTAGCATCATCGACTCGGAAATCGCATATTGATGTATAAGCAGCTCCGCTTAATTGACTCAGCAAGTACTTGAATTTTTGTGCAGTTGATAAACTTGCACCGATTTTCATGCACCGTCGACATGAATATATCATAAAACGCTTGCCACTGTTTTACGTTACCATCAAAGATTCGTAGATTTAAACGTGGTAGCTTGATGTCAGATCGAAAATTTTGGTTCATACTGGTACCTGCATTTGTAATATTTGTTTCGTCAGGATCCACATTTTCAATTGCACTCGTTCGAATTAGTTTTTGAATTTTTGCTACTAATGGGAAATACATTTCGTCTAACAAATCCATTTCCGATACTACACCTTTATAAATTGCGAAAATTTGATCTTCTACTTCAACGAACGATTTGTATAACTCTTGAGTTTTCGATAATCTTGCCTCTAACTCTTCGATGGGCGCATCTTTACCTTTGGTATTAATATAGTAAGTAAATTTGGTGAATTGTCCTTTTATAATACCCTTTTTCGTTTCAATAATTGATCCATAATAGATGTCTGATAATCGGAAATTTGATGATATACACAAAACTTGTTCAAGAACATTTGTAGTTTTAAATTTTCAATGAAATGCCACAATAACGTTAACAAATGCCAAAATTAAAATGATGTATAGTTGTTATAGAAAGTAAAACAATACCATTCACAAATACCAATCTCAAATTTATTTAATTATGTATATCACTATAGTTGAGTTTCCAATATGTATGTCAATTAACAATTATTTAGGTACCTTAAGCCTGAAAATTTAGGAAATTAATTACAATTGTAAAATATATTTCATTTTTAAAATACTTATCTTATACGATTCCAATTAGATTATATGTTATATTTGTAAACATTTCACTTAACAATAATTGTCAATCATAAAACCAAAATGTCAATCAACTTATCATTTTTGTAATAGAATACTAATTAAAACGAAGTGCGGTTAATGCTAATTAGTACAAATCGATATTATGCGCTAATTTTAAATTTCCTAAGCCACACTAGTTGCTAAGTAAATTTCCCTTTAAGTAATACAACGATGACAAGTTGATAATAATTAATGATTCTCTTTAACTTTGGCGATCAACAAGAAAACAACTAAGGAACTTTACATTATTGTACTAATAATTAATAATAAAATTATAAACAATTTTCAACAATTTTGTACTTCATTTAAATTCTTTGAAGTTCAATTAATTTTCATCTACATAGTTTTGGTGCCGAAACCCGAGAATATTTCCCACAAATCAATCAGATAAGTAAAATTTATCTTTATATAAACTAAAAACTACAACCGAACATTTTGTTCTGTGACTGTGACCAAACACTAAGTGATAACAGAACATAAATTGTTAACCGAAAACGAAATCAATTAAACTGAAAGTGCGTGATAACAAACATTGAAATCAAGTGTGTGAAAAGTATTAAATAATTAGAATCATCAAAGTGAATTCAAAATCATATCATAATGTCTGATAGATTAATACGGTTACGCGATCGTGCGTATAATCAAATGATTCAAATACCGCGGTTTTCAGAAAATATAACCGAAGCATATAATATAACCGTTGAAAATATAATTTCTACGAAATCAAATACGAAATCAAATAATACACTAGAATGTGTAGCCTGTTCACAAAATGACCAATTGTTCCGCTGTCCAATCTTTAAAAATATGCCTGTGGAGGGCCGAGCAACTGTAGTGCACGAGAAACGTTTATGCCAAAATTGTTTAAAGAGAAACCATATCAGTGCAAAATGTTTCACAAAGTCATCGTGTCTCATCTGCAATGGGCGACATCATACACTACCCCACACAAAAAACTACCAATCGCAATTAGATACCAGTACATTAAAACCACCCGTTTCGTTAACACATGAACCAGCACAAACTACCAATTCTAGCCATACTAAAGTTCTTCATTCATTTTCTGCATCGCCAACTACGGTACCACCTACAGCTGTCGTCTACGCCAAAACACGTACCGGAGATCTTCAGCTAGTTCGAGCCTTATTAGATTCCGGTTCACAATCATCATTCGTGACCGAATCATGTGCCAAACGCCTAAACCTTAAGCGAAGCCCAACTTCCACAACAATTTACGGATTAGCATCAATTGCAGCTGGAACAACCACAGAACAAATCGTTATTCCGAATATTACAAATATTCTACCTACTGAACCAATCAGTGTTAATACAATTCATAGCGGGTTTAGAGTTAGCTGATCCACAATTTTTTAATCCTAGTGAAATAGATCTGTTACTGGGTGCAGACATATTCTTTAAGGTATTGAATCCAAAGAAATGGTCAATCAACAGACAGCCCACACTTCAATCATCAAAATTGGGCTGGTTAATTGCAGGAGCATGGGATCCACAATCAACAGGCAACTCCAGCTTCCACGTCACCACCGAACAAGAATTACCACCAGTAAACAAAGATATTCATAACTTACTTAAAAAATTTTGGGAGATCGAGGAAGTAGTCAAACCTGAAACCCATCACAGCTCAATCAACGCTTGTGCCGAGTACTTCGAAAAAACAACCACAAGAAATTCTGATGGTCGATTTATTGTCAGGTTGGTTCAAGGCATCCAGATCGAAATTGGGTAGTTCATTTCAAGCAGCACATCAAAGACTCTTGGCAATGGAAAGAAAATTTGTAAAGATGCCAGAATTCTTTGAATTGTATAATACATTCATGAAAGAGTACATTGAGTTGGGCCACATGACCTATTTATCACCATCTAAAATTCCTGAGAGTACTTTCTACCACACCATGCAGTCATGAAGGAAAGTAGCAGCACTACTAAACTAAGAGTCGTGTTTGACGGCTCATGTAAGACTAGCTCAAATTATTCATTAAATGACATCCTCCTAGTTGGTCCAAATATTCAAACGGATTTTACAACCATTCTATTACAATTTCGACGTCCTGCAATTGCCATTGTTGCTGACGTAGAAAAAATGTATCGTCAAATCTATGTACACTCAGACGATGCGAATTATCAACTAATCCTTTGGCGTGAACATTCCAACGAACAACCCAAGATCTATAAGCTAGATACCGTCACATATGGAACTGCAAGTGCACCATATTTAGCTGTAAAATCGCTCCACAAATCCACTGAACCTTTTCAATATATGTATCCTCAGGTAACCCAAATCATCAAAACTCAGTTCTACATTGATGATTTGCTCACTGGAAGTGACAGCATTGTGGAAGCAATACAATTAAAGAATCAAATGTATATTAGGCAAAAGTGGATTCAACTTGCGAAAATGGAACTTCAAACTCACCCGAATTTCTGAATACGTTTTCCGAAGAGCAGATCGAAACTATTACAAAATTGATTGATTACGACACATCAATTAAAACATTAGGAATTATTTGGAATTCAATAACGGATACATTTTCATTCACAGTGCAGCGAGAGACAAACATAGAAAACTAAACCAAACGCAAGATACTGTCTACAGCATCTAAAGTCTACGATCCGTTAGGATGGCTGTCGCCTACTACCATATTATTCAAAATGTTACTGTAAACAATTTGGCTGCTTAAAAGTGAATGGGATACTAGTTTACCAACTTATATTATCAATTCTTGGTTAAAAGTATACCAATCATTACCTTCACTCGAAAAAATTAGAATTCCTAGACGCCTAACAACACTTTCAAATACACAAGAGGTTCAGTTACACGCATTTTGTGATGCGTCAGAAGCTGCATATGGTTGTGTTATTTATCTACGAGCAGTCAACGAAGTGGAAGAATGTACCACCAATATTGTTTATGCCAAAAGTAAGGTTGCTCCAATCTAACAAGTAACATTTCCTAGGTTAGAGCTGTGTGGCGCAGTTCTTTTGTGTAAGGCTGTAAGGTTCTGCCAACAATCTTTACACTATCAAAATATTAAACTTTTCGCATGGAAAGATTCTATGATAGTCCATTGGCTTTCCGATGTTCCAAGAAGATGGAAAATTTTATAGGCAATCGAACATCGTATATTTTAGAATCCTTGCCGCGAAGTAAATGGCATCATGTACCATCTAAGGAGAATCCGGCGGATATTATATCAAGGGGGCTCAAACCATAAGATTTAGTGCAGTCAAAGCTTTGGCGGAATGGACGCAACTGGTTGCATGAAGAAGATTATAACTGGCCAAAAGCAACAGCAGTAATAGAATATAAGGGTCCACCCGAGGGCGCCACCCAGACAAGCTTTGTCACCGAAACATGCGTTCAACGGTTACGGTTAAAAAAACAAAATGAGCGCATACCAATAAATGGATTAGGTCTATCGGGATGTGGAATTTCCAAGGGCATAGTTCCAATAAAAATCAAAGCAGACTCTGGACACGAATTCACCATTGAAGCTCTGGTAATGTCGAAAATTACCAACCTACTTCCACCAAAAAAACTACCAGTCAATTTAAACTCGTACACCGGATTCAAACTGGCTGATCCGCGATTTGATAAACCAAGTCCCATCGATATATTGATTGGTGCTGATCAATTTTTTAACGTCATTAGAAATGGTCAGATAAAAATTAGTCCTAACGAACCAGTTCTTCAAAACACCATATTCGGCTGGATAGTTTCCGGGCAAATTGATTATCCTGACCATCATTCGCCAGCTTCATTTCAAACCTCGTCAATATCAGAATCCGAAATGGTAAATATTGATCAAAGCTTACGCAAGTTCTGGGAACTAGAATCCGTCGATTTTAGAAGCAAAATTCTATCTCCAGAAGAGGCTTTTTGTGAAAGTCATTTCGTGAAAAACTTGAAACGGAACACTCAAGGTCGGTTTACCGATAACTTCCCTTCCAGGAGTCACCAACAAAGTAAGGCGAACCACTAACAGCAGCAATATAACGTCAGAGATCGATGGAACGGCGATTTATTCGTGATCCAAATTTTGCTAAGTTATATCGCGACTTTATGGATGAATATGAAAGGCTTAATCATATGGTAGAAATTCCAGCACCTACTAAATCGAAACCAGGATTTTATTTGCCGCATCATGGTGTACTCAAATCCTCAAGTGGCGTCGGCAAAATAAGAGTAGTCTTCGACGGATCGGCCAAATCAAGCACCGGCCTATCACTCAATGATTGTCTAGCAATCGGGCCCACAGTACAACCAATCTTGTATGCTGTAATTCTACGTTTCCGAAAACACAAGATCGTTTTTTCCGCCGATGTGGAAAAGATGTATCGCCAGGTCGACGTTTCACCAGAAGATACCAACTATCAGCGAATTGTGTGGAGACCTAATCCATCAGATCCCATCCGGCACTTCCGTTTGACAACTGTTACATACGGTCTAGCTTCCGCATCGTTTCTCGCCACCAGAGCTATCCAGCAAACATCCAAGGAAAATGAAACCTTCTCACCTGCAGCTGCTAATGTCATAGCCAAAGACATATATGTAGACGATATCATGACTGGAGTGGACAATGAGTATGCAGCAATGAAGTTGAAAGAAGACATAACATTAATACTAGCTGGCTACGGCTTTTGCCTCAAGAAATGGAAATCAAACAGCAAACAAATACTATCCACAATTCCACGTGAGCATCAAGAACATGATCTCAAAGAAATTCACGACCAGACATATACACACGATGATTCCGTGAAAGTTCTGGGCATTAAATGGAATCCAGAATCCGATTGCTTCATGTTCGCCTGCCAGTTACCAGATAACACAAAAGTCACAAAGCGCTCAGTTTTGTCGGAAGCAAGTAAATTATTTGATCCGCTGGGTTGGCTGGCTCCTGTTGTGATAACTTTCAAGATTTTTCTGCAAATGCTATGGGCAGATAACTTGAGCTGGGATGATCCCCTTCCACATGATAAAGGCGATATTTGGTTAAAAATAAGGTAAAATTTTCAAGCACTTAATTCTATATCTATTCCCAGATACATACAAGCCGACCACGGGTCAATCATTGACGTTCTTGGTTTCTGCGATGCCAGTCAATCAGCCTACGCTGCCGTGGTATTATTTCGAACGACGAAATCGGATGGCACAACTCATATCCACCTCGTTTCATCTAAAACAAGAGTGGCACCTATCAAGCAGCAGTCGCTTCCCCGTTTGGAGTTGTGTGCCGCTCTACTTTTAGCCAATCTCGTGGAGACCATTAAAGGAGAATCCAGTCTAAAAACAAATCAAACGTATCTGTGGACTGATTCTCAAATCGTGTTGGACTGGCTCAACAGTCATCCACGTCGCTGGAGTACCTTCGTGGGTAACCGAACGGCGGAAATACTCAACACCTCATCCCGAGAGAATTGGAGGCATGTTCAGTCAGCCGATAATCCAGCGGATTGCGCCTCCAGAGTTTTTTCTCCAAGCGCACTCAAATCGCATTCGATATGGTGGAACGGACCAAATTGGCTCATCAAATCAGCGGAGTTTTGGCCATCCCAGCTTAAAGATTATGGGTATAATGAGGAAGTGTCGAACAAACCTATAATACTCAGCTTTAAATGTGTACAACAAAATCCATGGCTCATTGATCTCATTAGTCAATATTCGTCGTTTCGAAAACTGGAAAGAGTTCTTGGATACGTCCTACGATTCTTGGGAAATGCCAAAAAGTCCAAGGAAGACAGATCGAGAGGCATTCATCTTCGGCGTGAGGAGTTGACTCATGTCATACGCCTAATTTGTCAACATGAACAACGACGATTTTATCAAGACGATATATTGGCATTCCAAAATACGGGAACTGTGAGCAAGAGCAGCACCCTAAAGTCATTAGATCCATTTCTGGACAGCTCTGGATTAATTCGCGTTGGGGGTCGGCTTCAAAATAGCTCAGCTCCGTATTCAATGAAGCATCCACTAATTCTTCCTCCAAATTCAACAATCACGCTACTGATTCTTCGTGATTTCCATATAGATCACAAGCACGTAGGCCCCTCCCATCTGCTGTCGATTATGCGTCAAGAATATCGGAGCCCAAATGGTTAACAGAAGGCGAAGGAAGTAATCCGTAAATGTGTTATATGTATCAGGTTTAAGGCGGAGTGCCAACAACAGTTAATGGGTAGTTTGCCCAGCTCCCGAGTCGAGTTAGTACGCCCGTTTCTCAAAACTGGGGTGGACTACGCCGGGCCCATTTCACTCCACTTAATAAAAAGAAGGAGTCAAAGAACATACAAAACATACATATGTCTCTTTGTATGTTTAAGCACAAAAGCAGTGGACTTAGAATTAGTCGGTGACCTCTCCAGCGACGCCTTTCTACGAGCTCTGAAAAGATTCACTGCTCGCCGCGGCATTTGCTGTGAATTTCACAGCGACAATGGCAGCAACTTTGTCGGAGCGGATAGAAAATTAAGGGAAGAGTTTGCAAAGCTAATAAATGGATCAAATACTATATCACACTACCTTTCCAAGTGTCGTATTGCATGGAACTTCATCCGGCCTAACTCACCACATTTTGGAGGCTTGTGGGAGGCGGCTATAAAATCCGCCAAATTTCATATCAAAAGGGCAATTGGAAAAACTATTTTAACTCTCGAAGAGATGAACACCCTGCTGGCTGAAGTTGAAGGAATCCTAAACTGCCGATCATTGTGTATAGTCAACGACAACAGCCTTGATCCGTTAACGCCGTCGCACTTCCTAATCGGTCATCCAGTTACCAAAATCCCTGAAATGGATATCACCCATCATAAACCGTCATACGTTACTCGTTGGCAAATGGTACAACATTTGAGCCAGCACTTTTGGAAGAGATGGTACGTAGAATACCTCACGTCCTTACAACCGCGCCTGAAATGAAAAGATCGAAAGCAGAGCATCCAAATCAACAACGTCGTCCTGGTCCAAGATAAAAATCTGCCTCCAAATCAATGGTTTCTTGGTCGAGTTACGAAACTACATCCTGGGCCTGACGGATTAGTCCGAGTAGTCACTTTAAAAACGCAAACAAATGAAATCAAACGACCTATACAAAAGTTATGTGTACTTCCAATAGCTCGCGATCTTCCTGAAGAGGCCCAAGAGACAAATCAAACATCTAAACCACAACAAGTATTGCAGCAACTTTGTCAATGGCAGCAACTTTGTCGGAGCGGATAGAAAATTAAGGGAAGAGTTTGCAAAGCTAATAAATGGATCAAATACTATATCACACTACCTTTCCAAGTGTCGTATTGCATGGAACTTCATCCCGCCTAACTCACCACATTTTGGAGGCTTGTGGGAGGCGGCTATAAAATCCGCCAAATTTCATATCAAAAGGGTAATTGGAAAAACTATTTTAACTCTCGAAGAGATGAACACCCTGCTGGCTGAAGTTGAAGGAATCCTAAACTCCCGACCATTGTGTATATTCAACGACAACAGCCTTGATCCGTTAACGCCGTCGCACTTCCTAATCGGTCATCCAGTTACCAAAATCCCTGAAATGGATATCACCCATCATAAACCGTCATACGTTACTCGTTGGCAAATGGTACAACATTTGAGCCAGCACTTTTGGAAGAGATGGTACGTAGATTACCTCACGTCCTTACAACCGCGCCTGAAATGGAAAGATCGAAAGCAGATCATCCAAATCAACAACGTCGTCCTGGTCCAAGATAAAAATCTGCCTCCAAATCAATGGCTTCTTGGTCGAGTTACGAAACTACATCCTGGGCCTGACGGATTAGTCCGAGTAGTCACTTTAAAAACGCAAACAAATGAAATCAAACGACCTATACAAAAGTTATGTGTACTTCCAATAGCTCGCGATCTTCCTGAAGAGGCCCAAGAGACAAATCAAACATCTTAACCACAACAAGTATTCTTTTGAAGCCAGTTCAACGGGGGGTGTATGTTAAGTCGCTTTAAATCGTTTGACATTTTTATTTGTGATTACATGGATGGTTGCATATAACCGAACTCAGCAAGACCACAAAACTTGAATCTAGATGTCACCTCTAATAAAATTATAAATTAAATGAACATTTTTTGTAGATGTCGTATCAGGCGAAATTTTGTATGATGATTTTGTAAGAAAAATAAATTTCTGTCTATTGTTCCACGATCATCAATCAGAAAACAGTAAAATTAATTGTGCTAATAAATTATGAATTTTCATTAAACACATTTTGAGTTTTTTTTTCTAAAACATATATATACTATACTAATACGGCGGATTATATACTCGTATCATCCAGCATTTCTTCTATCTCGGGAATTTTACAAAAGGGTCAGATTACTAGACCGAACGGCTTCTACATCTAATCGACCTTAACCCGACAATACAGACAACTCCGCACGGCTCTTAGAGGAACGACCAAAATACATCACGGTTTAAATACAACCAACTCGCGAAGATGATGTTATTTCAAGTCTTATAACAAAATATTCCTCATGGTACAAAATCAAAAGTATAATTCGTTTCGTATTGAGATTTGGACGAACAAGGGAGAAAGTGAAAGAACAACTTGATATTTCAGATGAGATGAATATTGCCGAAGAAATAACAATTCGTAACATCCAGAAAGAAGCATTTCACCACGAATTATTTATTATCATAAGGGTTGCTTTGTACCAGCAAAGAATAACTTATCATCGTTAGATCCTTTCATTGATTCAAGAGGATTATTACGTGAAAGTGGGCGGTTAAGAAAATCAACTTTAAGCTATCCTGCGAAACACCCAATAATTTTGCCAAAGAATCACAACATTTGTTAGTTGATAGTTCGTGAGATTCATTCAAATAATATGCATGCAGGTAACTCACTGACGTTAAGTATCTTACGGAACAAATATTGGATGATCGGTGCACGGCAAACAATTAAAAAATGCATCCGATCCTGTATAGTTTGCACTCGATACCGATTCAACAAATCAGAACAGAAAATGGCAGATCTACCAGCAGTGCGATGCAACCATAGTAGACCGTTCTCAAAAACTGGGTTAGACTACGCAGGCCCATTAAATTTCAAAAGCAGCAAGCGCAGAAATGCTCCGATTGAAAAGGCATATGTTGCAGTATTTGTATGCCTAGTTGTTAAGGCAGTCCATCTAGAATTCGTCAGCAGCCTTGAAACTGAATCATTCTTAGCTGCACTTAAACGATTCCTATCGAGACGAGGTACTCCTGAGGGAATTTGGTGCGACAACGGGCCAAATTTTGTAGGGGCCAACTGAGAATTGCAACACATGAAAAACCAAATCATTTCACAATCACAAAATAAACTAATTTCTGATTTTTTATTGCAGAAAAATATAAAATTTCATTTTAATTCACCTCAAGTTCCTCATTTTGGCGGTTTATGGGAGACTACAGTGAAATCATTTAAATTTCATTTGAAAAGAGTGACGAACATTAACCTTACATTCGAAGAGATGACTACATTAATTGTGCAAATTGAAGGACTACTAAATACGTTATGCAAGGCCGTTATTATACGGCCGTTATGCCAGATAAACGACGACCCGACCGATTTGGAAATACTGACACCTGCACACTTCTTCGTCGGTGAATCATTATTTGCTATTCCGGAACAAAATCTTGATCAAATGCCATCAACTAAGCTTTCAAAATGGCAAAATCTACAACAACGCATCCAAGGATTTTGGAAGCGGTGGCATTGTGATTATCTCACATCACAGCGGCATAAATGGAAATCGGCAATATAACCTAAACGATTCGACTTACAGTTTAGATTTTAGTAATTCGAATTCAGTGATTAAATGAAATAAATGACGGATAAGTCAATCGTACATAAACAAGGCCAATATCGTTAACATCAAACGTATTAACATCCAACTTGAACTAATACCTTAATTGATACAAACAACAATAAATGATGCTCATAAGCTCATATTGAAGATTTTATCTTCCTTTTATTTCAACACCACCTATTGTTTTATGGAAAACTTTTCTTCTGATTTAAAATTTTATATTCAACACATAAAAATTTTTCTAAGTAGTGAAGTATTTTGTAATTGTGCTTCATTTAAAAATCATTGTACAAAATACTTTAGAGTAAAGTTATAAATAGTCAAAATAAAACAGATAGGTATAGTAACAGACGGGACCAAGATATAAATGATCAAAAACTTAGCGGAATGGTAGGCAATTGTGACAGGTGCATCTTCATCAAAAAAGTGTGCTCGCCCTGGTGTTATGACACGAAATCCATTTCTAAATTATTAACGTCAATAGAATAAATTACCAAGTGTTGGAATGAGATGGCCGATCACGAAGATCTAAAAGTTGAAGATCAAATAAAAACGGTAGATAAAGCGGTGGTTCATATACAGTAAATTATATACAGTACTGTGCAAAAACATCCAGACAGTTCGAATTCCCTTAAAAACGTTAAATATTGCCTTGTGTTTTTCCTTTTTTTTAGATTCCAATTTTAAGAATGCATTTGGAACTACCGAACTCCGAAAGTATAAGTTGTTAAAGTTATGTTTATGGAAAAAGAGCTTTTAGTATAAAAAAGCGAATAAAGTACTTAAAATGTCTAAACTAAACGACCAAGAAAAAAGGGTTGTTATCGCGTAATGGAAGGAAGAACTGTCCGTGCGTGAAATTGGTGCTAGGAGTGGACGTGGGAAATCATCAATTGCCGATCTTATAAAAAAATATAGGACTACGGGGAACACAGAGCGGTCTAAAGAGTCTGGCAGACCGCGAAAAACCACAACAGTGCAATATAAATATCTGGTTCTTCGTTCCAAGCAGAACCGATTTAAAACTTCACTGAAATTGCACGACGATCTTGCACAGCAACAGGTATTGAAATTTCTAGTTCAACTGCTCGTAGAAGGTTACTGAACGCAAATTTTAAGGCACGCCACTCGCTGCAGAAAACTTTACTTAAGATATCTTAAAAACTTGGTCGGTTTCAACTGGCCAGAGAGCACTCTAACTAGACCAGGGAGTTGTGGAATAACGTTGTATTCTCGGACGAAAGCAAATTTAAACTGCATGTGGAGGTGGATGGTTAATTGTGCGTAGAAACCAGGTGAACGCCTCAGCGATATCTGCATTCAACAAGTGCCTAATAAAACTGAGGTTGTAATGGTTTGAGTCTGTTGTAGTAATGCTGGCTGCTGTTGGTCACTTGGCCCTTGTCGAATCAGAGGTAACCGGTAATGTGTACCTGAACATTCTGGAAAGGCGTTGGAAAGCATCAGTTTTGGAGCTTTTTAGTGAAACTGAGAGCTTCATCTTTCAACAAGAAAACGCGTCAGCCCACAGATCAAAACAAATTACTATGCACTTTTATTTCTTTATTTAAAACTTATGTATAACTTTCAGGTAAAAAATAATAAATAACTTTGAAACATAACATTTTATTTCTATTTGAAGGTGAAAAAGTACTTGGTTGGTAGTTCCATCTACACAATAAAATGACCCCCTTATAGCCCAGATATGAACCCAATTGAAATAATAAAACCAAACTCAACAAAACTCGGTTGCCTTTCGATTTACGGACGAAACTATAAGGCGGATAGTTTATTTAAAGCATCCCATGTAAGAGGCATTCTTCCTGCTGGTATCAGTAAACATTACGTGATTTTACAACATGACCTTAGGGTCCTTTCACAAATGGACTATGAGATTCGAAGGCCAATACCGTAAATTGAAAAGTATTGCAGCATCTTTAAGATATATTTGCTACACGATATCTACTACTGCGGCCTGGTTCGAATCCCGATAGGGGCAGGATGCAAAAGGGACTTTTCACTATCTTATTACGATCGATGGTGTGAATGAACACATGTAGACCCCCTGTTGGAATGCAGAATTCGTGCGCCAACCCAAATTACATGTCAGTATTATAGGCACGGAACTATGCAATGCATAGATTGTTCAACGTAAATCGAACCTACAGTCGTATATCATTGATTTGAATATATAATGGCGTAAAGAAGGACATAAATAAACGAACCGCGAAAGAGTAAGAAGAGCGTGGATAGAAACAGCAAGACCGGCAAACTACCGATTTATTGATAACATTATTCAAATTGAAAATCGATTACCTTATCCGCCTATCATTTCATTCAATCACTGAATAAGAAACTATAAGTCGTATTGATCTGTATCCTATACCACATACTTAAAGCTGCAACAATTTGTTCTTTAGTACAATAAGATACTGGGTCACGTTTTGCCTTGTATTAGCTGTTTTGGCATGTCATACGAACTGTTATTGTCACATCGCCCAACTTATCAACCAACCAGTGAAATTGAAATACAAAAATCCAATAAATCGTATCGATTTGAGTCTAAGATTATGTTCTTATATTACATTTGATTATTTCGCTCTGAGGAGTTGCATTGGACCAAAAAGATGTCATTTTTGTTCGATCAAAGTTTTTTATGCCACTGTACGCTGAAAAGATGGTTTAGTGATTCATGCATATAGCAGTTTTCTATTCTTCTGTAGTTTTCTGAATTTCTGTGCACAGGCATAATATGAAACGTTAAATTTACTGTCAAGAAAAGTTCTTTCAAAAACTGTTTTTTGTACTTTTTGTGCTTCCGAAACTTTTACAAAAATCCTTACTAAAACAAGGGTAACATAAACGTTGTTTGTTTACAGTTTTTTCGCCAATACAATCTCAAAACGAGATGTTGTTTCTTTTATTCTGTAACTGTAGCTAGAGCTAGAATTCGTCTCAGAATCACGAAACAATTAAATACAAAATTTGTCATAAGAGTAAGGGTTTTGAGAGTGTACGAGTATGCGGTTTGGTTGTAAAATCTTGTAGCCGCTGAGCATTATTCACTTGTTTATTATCCGGAGTTATTCCGCGTACATATGGCCTGTAGTAGCTGAATATTATTCAGAGTTTAGCCATACCATACGGCCAGCGGTAGCTGAATAATATTCGTGTGAATATACTCAGATATATGCCTCTTTGTTATATTAAACACCCTATGGCTGAACGAAGTGTACGTGTACGCATTGGGTATAATAAAGCCTATTACATTCGACCTTTTCAAGTTTCTTCTTCTTCACCCGCACAAAGTTTTTTGAATATTTTTAATAAGAAAGCAATTTTCTTTCGATTGAAACGCATCACAAACTGTATTGAATACGGTGAAGATAAAATTATATTGTAAATTAAGAAATTTCAATAAGTGAATAAAATTTGTTATTGATAATATAATTGGTGATATTTACTGTGGCTGGTGAGAACTCTTTGCATTTGGAGAACCCTATACCACTTCAATCTCTTATATACCAATTCGTCAGACACCAATACATTAAAAGGTTTATGAGTTTAAAGTGATTAATCCGTTGCTTCGGTAGATGTCAGTCCATTGAGATAATATTGAACCTACTCACCAGTGAACTAACATCCCTTACCACAACACCAACCTGTTGATTATTTCGGAATACGTTCATATACTAATTTTGAAATATTTAAGTCTACACTGAGAAAATTCATATTCAAAATAGGCACACATATGTGTTCCTAACGAAAGAAATAATTAAACAAAAGATAAGATTAAGTTTATCTTGTTTTGATTTATGTATAGTTGGTGCTGATTGTATTTGTTTCAGCATTGATCATTGAATGTTTGATTGACAGAAGACGATTGATTTTTTTGTTCGATAAGGCAAAAAACTTTTTTGATCTAAGAATATTTTTATAGCTTTTGCTTTTCAAACTACACATCGACGCTTATATTTTATATAAAAAAATTATTTTCAAACTATAATTACTATGCAAACTATGAAATTGGATTATCAAAAAGTCTGTCTGTCTTTATCTTTGTAATCGTGGGGATCGTGGGGATACTCACAGGACACTGCCTTCTTGGAGAACATGTGAGAAGGCTGGGTCTGGAAGTAAATGACTTTTGCAGAAGCTGTAGGGACGAGGAGGAGGAAGAGACGTTAGTTCACCTCCTATGCTCATGCCCGGCTTTGGCACACAAAAGACATGAATATCTGAGTAAGTTTTTAATGGTCTGCCTTTCCGATCTCGAGAACTGTAATGTGCGAGACTTATTACGCTAAGTAAGCAGCTCTAACTGGTTCTCATAGGGGTAAAAGGGGAGTAAGATCCTGTGGTATCACAACGGACCGTGGCCGGTCTAAGTGTGCTGTATCAGACACTCAACCTAACCTAACCTATCTTTGGAATCTGTCGTGGGGTTCAAAGCTCTCTCAACTCTTTCACGGAAAACTTATTTAATTTCTATTTTCCGCCGTTACTTAGCCAATTCGAAGACGTACGGCTATAGGTCCGATCTATATAGAACCATCTGAACATTGCATATAGTTCCATGCCAGCCTAAAGTACTGACATGATAGATGGGTTGGCCTATGATTTTTGTACTCAAACAGGAGGGATGATGCTACATTTTATTCAACATTTACATTTTTTCGGGATGGAAAATTTTCACTTTTGCTCCATTAAAAATCATTTACAAATTTATGTATCAAATCTACATCTACCACAAATCGGAAGTTGTACAACATCAGCTGTTGAACCGACAAAAAACCTACCAGTTACACAATCACATATTAATTTTGGACCAAAGAGTGAAACAAAATTCGGAACGAACCACTAAGCTACATATAGATATAAGACCAAAGCGAAAGCATCAAATTTATGAAATGAATTAAAACATTTTAAATTTAGTTTTAAATATTTATTTATTTTAACAATTTGATTTATTTGTAAAGTTGATAAACATTTATTTTTCACTAATATTATTGATTATTATTAAATATATTAAAAAAATCTCTTAAATTAAATTATTAAAAATTATGCAAACGAAACAAAAAAATATAATTCTTAAAAAACTAAATAAATCTTATTTTTGAAGCCTTTCAATTAAATGGTCGACAGAAGTATTGGGAATATCGTACTTTGTTGTAATATTTAAAAAATACTTTTGAATGAACATCCAAACGGCTAAGGATTGGAATGGAAATTTCAAATTAAAAAACGTGTGATTGCAAAAATTATTTCGATCCCTCGTAGCACAGAATACATTTTGTATTTAATTCCATCAAAATACACAACAATTTGAGTTGGATTTGGCAAAGTCCCGGTGATAAGAAGCAATGGTTGGATGGAATTATGTATCTCCAACTGGAACATCAGTTGTTCCTCTAATTCTTTGTCTGTAGCACCAACCAGGATGAACGTTTTTTGATCACCTAGGGGGCTGAATGTCATTGGTATTTTTTTATTGTTTTCGATCGTAACCTCCCATCTTGTTGACCCCAAAATGTGGTATATAAGATAAAATACAGTAGCTGCCAAACCATCTAGAAAAATTAATAAAATGGATTTTTATGTTATTAATAGAAGTAATATGTTTATAGCTAATGCATAATATCTGTCACGATTATACTTACTTTCATTATAATCGTCGCGGCATTTAAGTGTTGATAATAAATTCTGGTCCGCTACTCCATTTACTTTCTCTTCGAGCATCGGGATGATTCTGTCTAAAAATGGCCAAAACTTGATGTTCATGCTGCAGACGTTGGGATAAATTCTTCGAAAATCAATTTCAATCTTGAGAAATAAAAAAATATATTATGCATAACAATTTTTCACCACCAAACAATAACTTACCAATTTATAACCTAACGGTTTCTGATATTGCGGCCATTTTGTGAATATTTCGTCTATCGTAGCACCTGAGTCAATAAGTGTTTTCCTTAGTTGACGTGTGTTGCCCCAATGGTACTCAATTTCCGGCCAACTGCAGTTGTCGGTAACCAAGGCGTTGATACTTCTTTTGCAGTCATCTGGACTACCTGTCAAAGAGAAAACGAAACAAACTGTGAATTTATTTAATTTTAAAATTATTGTTTATTTTATTA
This sequence comes from Tipula lateralis, assembly GCA_963932295.1. Classification (NCBI taxonomy): domain Eukaryota; kingdom Metazoa; phylum Arthropoda; class Insecta; order Diptera; family Tipulidae; genus Tipula; species Tipula lateralis. Next base: position 27,850,647 of record OZ010739.1, read on the forward strand.
AATACCTATTGAACTGTTTATAAGTTGCTCTAATTCTGGGTAGCTTGGCTTAATTGGCAATAAACCAATTTTCCTTAACGTCCTTAATTTTTTGAAATAGTTTTCGTATACTTTTCCCTTTGGTGCCTTCCCTTTTGATTTGTAATAATATGTTACCTATAAAAGCATATTTAATAATTTAAATTTTATAATATTTAAAATTGTTTTCGAATTGGTAATTACCTTACTTTCCGTTGGAAACGTCTCAACTTTTTGATCGGTGATTTCATTTGCAAGTTCATAAGTCATTTGAATTTCACTATTTATGATTTCGATAGCGACCATGTCAACCAACATGGAACGAAGATCACTATTAAATTTGTTCAAAATTTTATAATAATTTTGAATGAATATTCCGTCCACTGAATTATTTAAAATTTCGTCTAAATTAAATGGTTTTTGACTTGCCGGTGTTTTCAGTAACAATTGAGAGGCCAAACTTTGGTTATCTGGGTTTGAGTTTCCGCCCGTTGTCGTTGTGTTGGAAAGTGATTCCAACCAAAGTTTATGATGCATTGTGAATTTAATTTGAATCCCTAAGTTGAAATGATTCATAAAAGTTTTATGGTATTCCCCAAGATACCTAAACGCTTGAATGTCCATGCCCAGTTCTGAAATAAATATAATTTAATTTTATGTGTTCAGCCATTTATGCCAAGATATGCTTACCAATACATTTCGGATACATTTCGTGTAAGTTCCAAGAATATAGCAATGCGTAAAGTTCATTATCCTCCCTATGAGAAACCGATGTCCCTGCTGGTTGTGGTAGTTTTTGTTGCTCTACAAATGGTTCGGTAGTTGAAGTACTAGACCACTGAGTTCGATAAGTTTCGAATGGTGAGTGGTTGTAAAATAAATCTATTCCCATTGATGGTTGTTGAAGAAGTTGATTTGTGGTGTCAGTATTTTTTTCGGCTTGCAAATACAAATCCATTAATGCATGTGATTCTTTATCCATGTTCAATATATATATTTGATTTAATTTATAAAAATAAACAATATTTATCAACCACTCTTACACAATTAAATTTAAAATTAAATAATTTATTTAATTTCTTTTTAAAGTTTCATCTATCTACTGAATGAGACAACAAAGATAAATGAGCGAGTTGTTACAAAACGAAAGGTATTAATACCAATATCCCTTCCTACAACACTTACAACGAAAATATTAGAAAGTGGGATTCTTAAACTATTTCTTCTCCGTTCTATGCAGATTATTCTAATGAATAATATATTTTTATAATATAGATATGTATATATATATATATATATATATATATATATATATATATATATATATATATATATATATATATATATATATATATATATATATTTGTGTGTATTAGTTCCCAATTTTTTGTTTTTTTTTTAATATTTCTTGAGGCGAAGAAAATTTGTTCCTTTTATAGTTTTTATCATGAAATTTATCATGAAAATTTTCTTAATTTATTTCTAATGTGTGTATTTCAGAACTAAAGCATATAGGTTAAGGAGGATAACACCAATAATATATTAGTGGACCAGAATGAGGAATAACTTAAGGGTAGTGGACTAAAATATGGAAATTGTACAATGCAAACCGATCATATCTTTACACAAAGTTTAAGATTCGAGTACTTTATGTTCTTTGTTGAAACGACAGAAATGGTAACGAGAGAAAGATTTACTGAAATCATACACATAATTCACTTCTAAATTATCACTCATTATCAATGAGGATTTGATATATTATTTGTAAAATGTTCTGGACAATAATTTTTAACTGAAGACGAAATGAAAATTTTCCTCAAGACACAATTCGAAAATATTTCGCTGCAATGAAAAAAATCTTATGTGTTCAATAAATAATTTAAGGTGAGAAGAAAAGGGTTTACAAAAACCTCAATTCATTTTATATTCAAATTCGTCAAAGTAATTAAAGTCGTATTGAAATAAAATAAACATAAAATCTTCAATTTGAGATTATAGAACTCTGTAATTAAATTATTTAACGAGATGAATCATTTGTCGCAGTTTGTTCTAATTTTATAAATTTTTTTATGTATAAAAGGTAGACGATTAACGATATTCGCATAGTTTATATATCGATTGCCTTATATATCGATCTGATTGTTTATATATCGATCCGTCTATCAATTTATTTAATTACTTAATTTCCATATACTTAAATCTTAGTATACCTCGTATTGATCTGTATCTTGTAAGACGGTAGTTGGTTTTAAAACACAATTGGTTAAAATAACACAATACTACTATTTATTAATGATTAAAAAGTTTAGTTTTAAATTCAATAACTAAACGAAATTTAATTTTAGTTTGTTGGATAATTTAACATAATTTCCCAATTTTCTGAAAAAAAAATTAATTTAAATATAATGGCCAACTACACGTGACATAAAATAATATTGGGAATAAAAATATTTTAAACAAAAAATAAACTCACCACAGTTACCAAGGCCATGAAGAAAGCTTTCTGCATTCGACTTGATATCAGTATCTTGAAGAAACTCCAAACAATATTGAGTAATTTTATTTTGTTGTTCTCGCGATTCGAACTATAAATCTTAAATGCACTTATTTAAATTTAATTAATTTATAATTTTTGTAACATAATGAAAATTTTAACACAACTAATAATCAACAATCTGATTCCATCGGTTTCCATCTGATTGTCGGAATAAGATATTTCCAGAGGGTTTCGAATGAACGAAGGATGTATTGTAACATTAGATTACAACGCATTTCCATGTCGAACATCAGAAGTAACTGCAAAAGTTCTCGATAGCCCGTTCTCAACTTTAACACAGCATTGTCACTGCGTTACTGTCATTTTACAAATATGTACAAATGTTTTGGGTATTCCTGAATATTCAAGCGCATACCATAACCTCTCTTGATTGATCGGGTCATAGGCTTGCTTGAAATCTAGGAATACCTGGTGTACATCGTGAGATGTTTCGTAGCAATTGGAAAGAATCATCCATATTGAAACCACTTGATCACTGATTGACCGATTTGCACGGAATCCTCCTCGGCAGTCACCGAAAACTCCCACTGCCAGTGGAATAATTCTTCCCAAGATAATGTATCACAGTAACTTGTGAGCTCTGAATTAATGCAATCAACTCCTGGTGATCGATTTCTCAATAGTGTCTGCATGGTCATTGTGAATTCCTCATAGGACGGATCCTCAGTGAACATCTCTGCGGCCTGTACTTGAGGGTATTCAAATACAGCTTGTGATACATGTGGAACATTAAGTAAGTCAGAAAAATGTTCACGCCATGTATCGAGTACCGCATCGACGTCAACACAGAGGATTCCATTCTGGTCCCAAATAGCAGTTGACCGAGATCTTAATGTATGATGCAATTCGATTCCTTTAACGTAACCACGCGAATTGTGCTCATTGCTGAGTTGTTGTACTCTTAAGACCTTAGCCTTCCACCATTCCCGCTTCTTCTGTCTAAAAATGCGTTTATCCGTCCTCCTATCAAGAACGGCTTTGTTTTTTCTTGCAATTGTAAACCGAGTCTTCGCTTCATTGTAGACTGTATTTTGTTGCTCAATAGCAAGACGACAGACACTCCTCATCAAACCAATGGGCTGAGTTTTCACTATACCGAGAGTGTGCAGAGCAGCATCGACAACCGAGGTTGCCAATACTTCCCAGACACTGTTCACTTCATCAGATTGGTAATTGGATCGTAAAATGGATCGTTTGCTGACAAGATCTTGATGTTTTCGTTGCGTTTCTTCATTTATCAGACCTTCACAGAAGAATCGCGTTCCATATTCCCCTGTCCTCCCTGACTTGTATGAAAATTTCCATCAATGCTTTGCAGCAACCATAAAATGGTCACTGCCTTCGACTTTTGTTGACGACCGATACGATCTTACGTCTTGGACAACCCGAGCCTGGTCTTTTGAAATCAACACATGGTCAATTTGGCTTCGGGATGTTTTACGTGGATGTGCCCATGTTTGCAAATGGATGTACTTGCCACTTGGAGATTATGTGCGATCGCAAAGTACATTATTCTTTCCCCATTTTCGGTTGCAGTTTCGTGTCGGGAGTACGGACCTATGTTATTACATAAGTCGGTCTGATTTCTGCCAGCTCTAGCATTAAAGTCACCAATCACCAATATGACATCGTGCTCATGGTAAGAGCCCATCAGATTATCCAGATTATTGTAAAATGAGTCTTTATCTTGGGGTTGGCTTACATCAGTGGGTGCACGTACACAAACAATTGACAGGTTGGCTAATCTCATGTACAAGCGAAGCTTACATATTCGATTATCGACTGCCTGGAAATCCAACAAAGCCTGTTTTACCTGCGGCCCAATGATAAAGCCAACTCCAAGATTTCCGAGGTCATATTCACTGTGTAACAACGTATAGCCTTGGGACACATGGACTCCACTTTAAGGCCATCGAGTTTCAGATGGAGCACTACGAGTTCCAGCCGATACTCCTTCATACATGTGATTTAGATTTATGATTATGGTTTTTTTCACTATACCACCAAATATTAGGATTGTACACACATCACTATTCAATCAATATATTTCCTATTTTTAAAAATCCACACTTTTCACAATTTTATAAAAAAAAAATTTTAATTGGTTTACCGCTGCCACCAGTGTTGCGAAGATGGTGGATTGAAATAAGACACAATGATCTTTCATTAATTATTATTTTGTTATTATATATATGAATTCAAATTTATTATTTATTTAAATATTTAATTATCATTATTAAAACTTAATGTTTTTATTTTATTATTATATAAAATTATATTTATTTTGGAACTTAGGATATAGGAATTGAATTATAATAAAATGGATTTTTTTGAATTTAGGAAATTAGCATATAAAACAATTACCATGTTATCACGTTCAAAAGCAATCCCAAAAAAAATGATGGCAGTATAATGCTCGAGTCGTCAGTGTTTTTTTTTTGAGTATAAGGAACAATTAGCCGAACTATTTCAAGATATTTTGAACAATCCTTTCGATTGGGAAGTTCATTTAACTCGCAGATTTTTGACATGTGTACGAGATTTTAAATTTAATTTTTTTTTATTTGTTTTTTTCGGAAAGTTTGTCGTATTCAGATGGTAGTAAAATTAATAATGGTACTAAAGTTTACAAAACAGTCCAATGAATTCAAACAAAAGTCGTTGAAGTAAAATTCATTACGAAATCGAATAGCTACTACACATTATGTAATCTTATTACATTCATCATGGAATACTACTACAAGGGTTAACAAGTTTAACTACTAACAATAATCCATTTTTGATTGGTTTCTGAAACGTAGTAAAACTAATCGCATATGTAGTAAAACTGCACTACAATTACATATGATTACACCTGTAATAAATTTTACTACTTTTTTAGTATAATTGACAGCGTATGCAATTAAATGTACTGCATAAACATTAATTTTATTTCGTTTGTAGTATTTTACAGTTTACTAAATGAACACACAAATTGAATTGCGTTTAATCAATCATTCGTAAGTTATTCCTCGTTTAGTGCTGGTGCTATGACTGATTATTTCAGTAAAAATTATATGTCATATAAATTAGATTCTAATGAGGCATCGAAATTCCTTTAAATGTAAGTACTTCTTAAACACTTTCTTACATGCGTATTATATCTAAATTAATTGAGTACTTCGAATAAATTTTTTAGATCAAAACATTGCTTGTCTAGAAAAAATTACATTTTCTGACATGGATACCGCCACCATTAATGCGTGTCAGAAGAATATTCAAATCCATACTAATGAAGTGGTGAATTTCTGAGGTAAACGATTTCTTCCATACGTTATTAAGTACACTTAAAATACTATTTGACTTTTTAGATTCTTCCTTCGAGATCATCAGCAGATATAGTTTCACTGGGATCTCATCAAACAAAAACACATCCAAAAAAAATTTGCTATTTAATAAATCTTGGGAATTAGTAAGTATATGTAGTTAAGTATGAAGTGTAATTGAAAAAAATATTAATTTGAAATATTTCTTTCGTTAAAGGACCAACGACACGAAATAATTGTGGATAAAATAAAATACAAGGTTTTCGTTCATCCTCAACTATTCACTTTTACGGTATTTGCAAGGCTTTAAAATCAGAAACAAAACATCTCTGATATGAAGTAGAAGCTTCCAAGATCTAAAAAAATGATATATATATATATATATATATATATATATATATATATATATATATATTTTTAAAATGATTTAAACTGTATCGGGACCTCCTTTAAATCAGGATTATTTATACAAGAAATGACAGCATGTACTTATTATATAATGGTACTGCTTTTGATTGGTTCATAAACAGAAATATTATTAATTTTTTCAATAAAATATAAACTTAATACTTAACATGTGTTATTATTTAATTGTTACAACACCCTTTACTTTACTTCATTTGAAATAAATTCTACTACAACATACTACTAGTTTTGTTGTGCAATATATCCACCTTAGTAATAAATAATATTACTAAGGTGGATATATTGTAGGTGTGTATATTCTACTACAAAAATAGTAGTTTATTGTATAACTTTGTGATGTATTTTACAACATTTGTAATTATTTACACTCCATCATTTTACTACGACGATGATCACAAATTATACATTATAGTATATTCTATTACACTTGTAATGGGTTCGAAATTCCTTGTATTTGTAATGAACTTCATTGCACTTTTTGTTGAATTTCATTGCAGTTTTTTCTCTGTGTGAGTGTCTACAAAAACAAAGTACTGATATTAATATAGCAACAAAACTAAAACCTATCACACAATACTTAATGATTTTCGGGATAAATTTGAGAGTTTTTGGTAGAAAACTAAAGCTTTCGTTGATATCAGCACCACTCGATGGAGAATTGATTTCGTCCATGATTTAAAAACGTCTTATAGAAAATTTAATTTTTTGAAATAATTGATAATGTTGCTACCGAAATAAGAACTAAATTTAAATGAATTTTCTTGAGCAACAATTTAAAAAACTTCAAGAATTTTATGGTAAAGATTCGATTTTCCAAAATTGAGAAGTGAATTAATTATTGTATATTAGAGATAAGAGTAGAGTACAATATTAGAGATGTTAGAATTTCTCAAAGAGTTCATTAAATGAATTATCAACCTTATGTCAACTGTTCGAACGGTTTCATTTACAATTGTATCATACGAAAGAATCTTTCCTGCTTTACGAAGAATTGAAACTTATTTAAGAAGTACTATTGGAGATGAACGGTTTTTCTCATTTTTCAGTATTTTCTATTGAAAATAAATTATTGTCTCAGATTAAAATGCCACCAGATTTCTGTACATTAATTTGTAGTGAATTTAAAAAAAAGAATCGTCGCATTGAATTAAATTTTAAATAAATCTTGTAAATAAAACAATTTTAAATTTTCTGATATAACTTTTCTGATACTTTTTATACAATACTTTTTATTGTAAAAACCAAGAAAATTTAAATTGCATTTTATTAAGGCAAAGGGTCTGCTTCCTCTTGTTTATTGTTCACGAGTTGCCTATGATATATTCTATTGGACTCTTGTCGTTGTCCAATACTTGTTCGATGAATTGTATTTTTCTGTACATATTCCTCATCAGAACATCTTAGTTCTTGAACAGTCTCTGGTTGATACTAGACTTACTTTTGATTGGGGATTTACAATTGTTAAGCTTCTATTGATAATCCATACTTGTGGATGGTACCGCTCTTGTTGCTGGCCCATTGTTTGACACTTTTTTTGTTGTGATGGTAGAAACGATATATGCATTTCAGACTATACAATGGGGTTGATAAATTTGCTGTATGTTTCGGCAGTTATTTTCCTTGTTGCTTTATACTAATGCAAGTGTTGTTTTGTAGTGGTTATCCGTCCGACTGTTTCCACGTGTTTCTCCATCACCTTCTCCATTTTTTAGGGTTCATGGAAGAAGATCTAGAATTTCCTCCCTTGAATCATATTTTTACAATACTTTGAACTATGTTAAATTCGTCAATTTGGTGTTTTAATGGCTCGAAGTACGATATAAATTCTAGTTTCTTCTTAGAACTAGTGAAGTAAGTGTTTATTCTGATAACCGCTGGTGAAGCCCGAATTAATAATTTACGTTATAAGTATTAATTAATTACTGCGAAACTTTATTTAGTTTTGCGGGTCAAATACAATTTATAAAGTGCAGAGGTTAAAATTCTACCATTTAAGTCAAGAAAAGCTTTAATGATATAAAATTTGAACTATATAGTGTTGTAAATTTAGCATATCCTGAACGTGGGCATGCATAGCAATCTCGTTCCAAGTTTTCTGTCTGTTTGTTTCTCGTTCGGCTATTTGCGCTTAAATCTTTGGGATATATCATATCCTTTTCGAATATTTTTGTCATTTTTATAGGCAATTGAATATGGCTTAATATTCCAGATTTTGATCGATGTCATTTTATCTCCTGCCTCCTCTTTATATTTCTTGATTATCAATCAGGTTTTAATTTAAATGAAAATTTTCACTCCTTTTGAATCACGCTGATAACAGCTATTTTAGTAAAACCCCGAATGAAATATAAAAAATATTGTATTTCAGACACTTAACTGTTTTCTTAACTAAAACAAACCCTAGAAAATATTCCTCCTTCAGTATGTATTTGCCACATATTCGTAGAATACTTCCACTTTCCCCTGTTCTAAGATCCTCTCGTCTTTTCTTCTTCTTGGTCATCCATCTTTAAAACTGTTTTGTCGATAAAGAGTTTTTACCAATAGTTGTTGAACAATCTCTTGTTAATTTGTTGTTCTTCCGCGGTGGCCAAAACTGTTAACTTGAAACTGTGAAACGTATCAGTCTTTAACCTTGACCTTGTCCTTATGGTCCAATAAATTTGAGTTCAATTCAATAATCAAATCCACAACTAATTTTTGATTTAAAATTCTTTTCAAGGATGTGAACAATAGCAAACCATTTAGCCGCTGTGGATGAGGGTATTCGAGTTTCGTAAATTTTACAAACGAAACATGAAACCCATAGAATACCACAACAGTATCCTTGCTAGTCGAAGAAGGCGAGGTTATCTGGTTGGATCGCTGGGCTGACGACCCGCATCCGTAAACACTGCAAATGTTAAAAATGTCAACAAGTCAAAAAAAATCGGATAACCCCAAAACAATAATGAGCCCCCCATTAAATACCCGGGAACGAGAATAAGGATCGGCACGTGGAACATGCAGACACTTCGGAAACCTGGCACGCTGGACGGCCTCATCACATGCATGAAGGAGTATCGACTGGAATTCGTAGCGCTCTAAGAAACTCGATGGCCTAAAAGTGATACATTGCTACAAAGTGGAGATAACCTAGGGAATCTTGGAGTTGGATTCCTCATTGGGCCACAGGTAAAAAAGGCTGTGTTGGATTTCCAGGCAGTCGATAATGTAATGTGTAAGCTTCGCTTGTACATGAGATTAGCCAACCTGTCAATTGTGATGTGACAACCCCAAGATAAATACTCATTTTACAATAATTTGGTTAACCTGATGGGCTCTATACCTGAGCACGATGTCTGATTGTTGATGGGTGACTTGAAGGTTAGGGCTGGGAGAAATCAGACCGACTTATGCGATAATATAGGTCCGAACTACGACCGAAAAAGGGAAAAGAATGATGAACTGCGATCGCTCATGATCTCAAAGTAGCAAGTACATTCTTTCCTCATAAAACATCCATTCGAAAACATGGACACATCCACGTAAAACATCCCGAAGCCAAATTAACCATGTGTTGATTTCTAAACGGCGGGCTCTGGTTGTCTAAGACGTGAGATCGTATCGGTCGTCAACAAAATTCGTAGGCAGTGTTCATTATCTGGTCACTGCAAGGCTATGATGGAAATTTTCGTACAAGTCAGGGAGGAGAGTGGAATATAAATCGTGATTTTTCTGTGAAGGTCTGATAAATGAAAAAACGCAACGAAAATATCAAGATCTTGTCAGCAATAGCATTATGCAATCCAATTACCAAACTGCTGACAATTTCTAGCATTTTTAAGATTTAATGTTATGTTGAATTATATATCTATTGCGTTTAATAGATTTTCGGATTAATAATATACTTTACGGTTCTGTGAAGGTCTGATAAATGAAAAAACGCAACGAAAATATCAAGATCTTGTCAGCAATAGCATTATGCAATCCAATTACCAAACTGCTGACAATTTCTAGCATTTTTAAGATTTAATGTTATGTTGAATTATATATCTATTGCGTTTAATAGATTTTCGGATTAATAATATACTTTACGGTTTATATTGATACCGCCAGATTTGATACCGCAAATAAATGGTTACCTTTACCTGCATATTTTTTAAGATCTTTGATCAACGATATTTTCTAAATTATTTAGTATATCTACGATTATGATCAAAATAGCCCTTCTTGTGAGTCCTTAATAATTGGTTTCCATTTTACTGCCACAGTTAATATGCGCTGAACGTTTAAGTAATGCATGTAGACATAGCAGTATAATTTGATCTAGTTTATCTGAAAAAGATTAGTTATTTAATATGTACAATGTACAAGATGTACTTTCGATATTGTAAATTTTTTGTTACCATCTGCGATCATTCCTTATTTCTAAAATACGATTTTTAGAAGAAATATATTTTATTGATGGTTTTATTTTTTCGATAGCTGACGGCGCAAATTTTTCCTATTTTTGAACAAATTGTTGGTTTTTGATGGGTTTATTGTCTCATAGTCGATCTCATACTAGTAAAAGTTAATAAAAATTAATGTAAGAATATCAGTTATTTAACAATCTATTACCAATATCTTGCATATTTTAAAAGAGGCCACTCTTCCAGGATTTCTTTCAACGTATGTTTTTTTGTTGTTGACCATCGGTACATAAATGTTTTTTGCCATAACGATTCGAGTTTTCCCATGGCTCCATGGACAAGGCTCATCGAAAAAAAATGGTTTGCCACATCAGAACTCATGGACAAGGTATTTTTTGAACGGATGATGTGTGTCGAACTTGAATAATTATGTCTTTTCTAAACAGTGATGGCCTCATCGAATTCAATACGATCTATTAAATTTGAATTTGGTGATAACTCATCCACGTGATGTTTTTGAAGCATTTTTAAATATTTTATTATGTAAAAAAACTGTAATTAATGTATAGTTATTATTTGAAGTAAATATCTCATATATATATATATATATATATATATATATATATATATATATATATATATATATATATATATATATATATATATATATATATATATATATATATATATATATATATATATATATATATATATATATATATATATATATATGTATATAAATTTATGTACAATTTATTGAAGAATTTGAATTTATATTTACTTATTTATATTTAATATATTAAACTATTGTATTTTGTTCACTACACCAAACTATTGTATTTTGTTCACTACATTCGACTCATTAAAATCAATTATTAAAGAATTCCTAGGTGCGTAATTTAAAGCAGGTACTACAGTGGCATGGTTTGATGATGGTGAAGCTCTATATTATCGCTCCATACTACTGAAGCCGAAGCTCTAATCTTCCTCTGTACAATTTGATCATACATCTTGTTATGAAATATATATAATCGATATTATAGTCACATAATATTCGTATAAAAATGCTGAATACCACGCACTGAATTTATTTTATATACATTTTATTAGGATTAATCACTCAAAATACGCTTTTGAATTGTTTCAACATTTATAATACTCTATTATTAAAGAGTATTAAGAAAAATATTGCGAATATTCACTTTATTGCTTAATATTCAATGTATTAACTTTTTTATTTTGTATTCGATATTTATTAATCACTATAATATGCATTAAAATGACCGTTAGGACCAAACACTTCATTGCAACTAAAATTCTATAAATGTGTTTGACAAAAATAAAACGGTTTAGTTTCCAAGACGGGATAGTTTACGAACAAAATTATGTTTCTTGATTTGAGACAATCGAACAATGTCATTAAAAAATTATATTTCATAACAAGGCGAACCCGCTTTAATTTTTGAATTTAAACGATCATCGTAATTTTATGAAACGATAATTATAGAAATGAGATTTTGCAGTTCTTGATTATAATTGTAAAAGCGATTTTTCAATAATTTGAAATTATTTGGATTAATTTATGATTTAGGTCTTCTAAGGTCAAACAAAATATGCTTATCACAAGAACTATAATTTTAAATATCACCTCTTTTGATACAAAGCGAATTTCTTGATATCGCTTACCATCAAATTTTTCTGTGTGATGTGGTATCTACTAGCTGCTTGCTGATCTGGTGGCTGCTTCCTACAGTATGAAGAGCTTGCTCGTAATCGAAACCGATGGAATCAGATTGTTGATGATTAGTTGTGTTAAAATTTTCATAATGTTACAAAAATTATAAATTAATTAAATTTAAATAAGTGCATTTAATATTTATAGTTCGAATCGCCAGAACAACAAAAAAAAATTACTCAAGTTTGTTTGGAGTTTCTTTAAGATACTGATATCAAGTCGAATGACGGAAGCGTTCTTCATAACTGTGGGGAGTTTATTTTTTGTTTTAAATTTTTTATTCCCAATATAATTTTATGCCACCGTCCATGTAGGTGGCCATTTTATTTAAATTAATTTTCTTTCAGGAAATTGGGAAATTATGTTAAATTATCCAACCAAACTAAAATTAAATTTCGTTTAGTTATTGAATTTAAAAATAAACATTTTTAATCATTAATAAATAGTAGTATTGTGTTATTTTCAAATTCATATATTTTGACTACTTACTAAGAAATAATTTTCTTATATATTATGAATTTACTAACGATCTTCATGTTAATCCTGATTAACTAAATTACATTGTTGAAGTATCACCATGTAGACATTTTGTTCTTATAACCTTTTGTTAAAGTATGTTACTCAATTAAGAAACAACTCTTGCTTCTATTTTTTTTTGGTGATTTTTGTTTATGACGATAATTCTAGATTCAAATAAGTCACTGCATAACCCTTTTGTAGCGATCTGTTTGCATATACAATAAGTAAAACCAATTGAGTTTTTAAACCAACTACCGTCTTACAGGATACAGATCAATACGACTTATACTAAGATTTAAGTATTAAGAATTAAGTAATTAAATAAAATGATAGACGGATCGATATATAAATAATCAGATCGATATATAAGGCAATCGATATATAAGGCAATCGATATATAAACTATGCGAATGTCGTAAATCGTCTACCTTTTATACATAAAGTAATTTATAAAATTAGAACAAACTGCGATAAATGATTCATCTCGTTAAATAATTTAATTACAGAGTTCAATAATCTCAAATTGAAGATTTTATGTTTATTTTATTTCAATACGACTTTAATTACTTTGACGAATTTGAATATAAAATGAATTGAGGTTTTTGTAAACCCTTTCCTTTTTACCTTAAATTATTTATTGAACACATAAAATTTTATTAATTGCAGCGAAATATTTTCGAATTGTGTCTTGAGAAAAATTTCGATTTCGTCTTCAGTTAAAAATTATTGTCCAGAACATTTTACAAATTATGTATCAAATCCTCATTGATAATGGGAGATAATAAAGGAGTAAATTGTGTGTATGATTTCAGTAAATCTTTCTCTCGTTATCATTTTTGTCGTTTCTGCAAAGAACATAAAGTACTCGAATCTTAAACTTTGTGTAAAGATATGATCGGTTTGCATTATACAATTTCCATATTTTAGTCCACTACCCTTAAGTTATTCCTCATTCTGGTCCAATAATATATTATTGGTGTTATCCTCATCAACCTATATGCTTTAGTTCTGAAATACACAAATTAGAAATAAATTAAGAAAATTTTCATGATAAATTTCTTGATAAAAACTATAAAAGGAACAAATTTTCTATTACACAAACACACACACACATATATATATATATATATATATATATATATATATATATATATATATATATATATATATATATATACATATATATATATATATATATATATATATATATATATATATATTTATATATATATATATATATATATATATATATATATATATATATATATATATATATATATATACACATATATATTATAATAATATATTATTCATTAGAATAATCTGCATAGAACGGAGAAGAAATAGTTAAAGAATCCCACTTCTAATATTTTCGTTTTAAGTGTTGTAGGAAGGGATATTGGTATTAATACCTTTCGTTTTGTAACAACTCGCTCATTTATCTTTGTTGTCTCATTCAGTAGATAGATGAAACTTTAAAAATAAATTAAATAAATTATTTAATTTTAAATTTAATTGTGTAAGAGTGGTTGATAAATATAGTTTCTTTTTATAAATTAAATTAAATATATATATTGAACATGGATAAAGAATCACATGCATTAATGGATTTGTATTTGCAAGCCGAAAAAAATACTGACACCACAAATCAACTTCTTCAACAACCAACAATGGAAATATTTTACAATTTATTTTACAACCACTCACCATTTGAAACGTATCAAACTCAGTGGTCTAGTACTTCAACTACCGAACCATTTGTAGAGCAACAAAAACTACCACAACCAGCAGGGCCATCGGTTTCTCATAGGGAGGATAATGAACTTTACGCATTGCTATATTCTTGGAACTTACATGAAATGTATCCGAAATGTATTGGTAAGCATATCTTGGCATAAATGGCTGAACACATAAAATTAAATTATATTTATTTCAGAACTGGGCATGGACATGCAAGCGTTTAGGTATCTTGGGGAATACCATAAAACTTTTATGAATCATTTCAACTTAGGGATTCAAATTAAATTCACAATGCATCATAAACTTTGGTTGGAATCTCTTTCCAACACAACGACAACTGGCGGCAACTCAAACCCAGATAACCAAAGTTTGGCCTCTCAATTTTCACTGAAACACCGGGAAGTCAAAAACCATTTAATTTAGACGAAATTTTAAATAATTCAGTGGACGGAATATTCATTCAAAATTATTATAAAATTTTGAACAAATTTAATAGTGATCTTCGTTCCATGTTGGTTGACATTGTCGCTATCGGAATTATAAATAGCGAAATTCAAATGACTTATGAACTTGCAAATGAAATCGCCGATCAAATAGTTGAGACGTTTCCAACGGAAAGTAAGGTAATTACCAAATCGAAAACAATTTTAAATATTATAAAATTTTAATTATTAAATATGCTTTTATAGGTAACATATTATTACAAATCAAAAGGGAAGGCACCAAAGGGAAAAGTATACGAAAACTATTTCAAAAAATTAAGGACGTTAAGGAAAGTTGGTTTATTGCCAATTAAGCCAAGTTACCCAGAACTAGAGCAACTTATAAACAGTTCAATAGGTATTTAATAAAATATACAATAATTTAAAAATTAAATAAATTCACAGATTGTTTCGTTTTCTCTTTGACAGGTAGTCTAGATGACTGCAAAAGAAGTATCAACGCCTTGGCTACCGATAACTGCAGTTGGTCGGAAATTGAGGACCATTGGGGCATAACACATCAACTTAGGAAATCACATATTGACTCAGGTGCTACGATAGACGAAATATTCACAAAATGGCCGCAATATCAGAAACCGTCAGGTTTTAAATTGGTAAGTTATTGTTTGGTGGTGAAAAATTGTTATGCATAATATATCTTTTTATTTCTCAAGATTGAAATTGATTTTCGAAGAATTTATCCAAACGTGTGCAGTATGAACATCAAGTTTTGGCCATTTTTAGACAGAATCATCCCGATGCTCGAAGAGAAAGTCAATAAAGTCGCGGACCTGAATCTACTAGCAACACTTAAATGTCGCGACAATTATAATGAAAGTAAGTATAATCGTGACAGATATTATGCATTATAGATAAACATATTATTTTTAATAATAACATAAAAATCCATTTTTTTACTTTTTCTAGATGGTTTGGCAGCTACTGTATTTTATCTTATATACCACATTTTGGGGTCAACAAGATGGGAGGTTACGATCGAAAACAATAAAAAAATACCAATGACATTCAGCCCCCTAGGTGTTCAAAAACTTTCATCCTAGTTGGTGCTACAGACAAAGAAGTAGAGGAACAACTGATGTTCCAGTTGGAGATGCATAATTCCATCCAACCATTGCTTCTTATCACCGGGACTTTGCCAAATCCAACTCAAATTTTTGTGTATTTTGATGGAATTAAATACAAAATGTATTCTGTGCTACGAGGGATCGAAATAATTTTTGCAATCACACGGTTTTTTAATTTGAAATTTCCATTCCAATCCTTAGCCGTTTGGATGTTCATTCAAAAGTATTTTTTTAATATTACAACAAAGTACGATATTCCCAATACTTCTGTCGACCATTTAATTGAGAGGCTTCAAAAATAAGATTTATTTAGTTTTTTAAGAATTATATTTTTTTGTTTCGTTTGCATAATTTTTAATAATTTAATTTAAGAGATTTTTTTAATATATTTAATTATAATAAATAATATTAGTGAAAAATAAATGTTTATTATCTTGACAAATAAATCAAATTATTAAAATAAATGAATATTTAAAACTAAATTTATAATGTTTTAAATAATTTCATAAATTTTTGCTTTTATATATGTTGGTAAGTGGTTAGTTCCGAATTTTATTTTCACTCTTTGGTCCAAAATTAATATGTGATTCTGTAACTGGTAAGTATTTTGTCGGTTCAACAGTTGATTTTGTACAACTTCCGATTTGTGGTAGATGTGGATTTGATACATGAATTTGTAAATGATTTTTAATGAAGCAAAAGTGAAAATTTTCCATCCCGAAAAAATGTAAATGTTGAATAAAATGTAGCATCATCCCTCCTGTTTGAGTACAAAAATCATAGGCCCACCCATCTATCATGCCAGTACTTTAGGCTGGCATGGAACTATATGCAATGTTCAGATGGTTCTATATAGATCGGACCTATAGCCGTACGTCTTCGATTTGGCTAAGTAATGGCGTAAAACAGGACTTAAATAAATTAACCGTGGAAGAATTGAGAGCCTTGAATTTCAAAACAGATTCCAAAGATAAAGACAGACAGACAGACTTTTTGATAATCCAATTTCATAGTTAGCTTAGTAATTATAGTTTGAAAATAATTTTTTTTATATAAAATATAAGCGTTGAAAAGCAAAAGCTATAAAAGTATTCTTAGAACAAAAAAGTTGTTTGTCTAAATCGAACAAAAAAATCAATCGTCTTCTGTCAATCAAACATTCAATGATTAATGCTGAAACAAATACAATCAGCACCAACTTTACATAAATCAAAACAAAATAAACTTAATCTTACTTTAAGTTTTATTATTTCTTTCATTAGGAACACATATGTGTGTCTATTTTGAATATGAGTTTTCTCAGTGTAGACTTAAATATTTCGAAATCAGTGATTGACTGAGATGATAGGCGGCTAAATCAATCGTATATGAACGTAATCCAAAATATTCAACAGGTTGGTGTTGTGGTAAGGGATGTAAGTTCACTGGTGGGCAGGTTCAATATTATGTTAATGGACTGACATCTATCGAAGCAACGGATTAATCACTATAAACACATAAACCTTTTAATGTATCGGTGTCTGACGAATTGTTTAATAAGAATTGAAGTGGTATAGGGTTATTCAAATGCACAGAGTTCTCACCAACCACAGTAAATATCGCCAATTATATTATCAATAACAATTTTTATTCACTTATTGAAATTTCTTAAACTAAACTTAAATCTTTGTGCGGGTGAAGAAAAAGAAACTTGAAAAGGTCGAATGTAATGGGCTTTCTTATACCCAATGCGTACACGTACACTTCGTTTAACCATAGGGTGTTCAATATAACAAAGAAGCATATATCTGAGTATATTCACATGAATATTATTCGGCTACCGCTGGCCGTATGGTATGGCATAACTCTGAATAATATTCACTGACTACAGGCCATATGTACGCGGAATAACTCCGGATAATAAACATATGAATAATGCTCAGCAGAAACAAGATTTTACAGCCAAACAACATACTCGTACACTCTCAAAAACACTCACTCGTATGAAAAATTCTGTATTTAATTGTTTCGTGATTCTGAGACGAATTCTAGTTCTAGCTACAGTTAAAGAATAAAAGAAACAAAAACTGTAAACAAACAACGTTAACGTTACCGTTGTTTTAGTAAGATTTTTGTAAAAGTTTCGGAAGTACAAAAACCCATAGAATTTTTTTACAAGTGCACAGAAATCCATAGAACTACAGAGGAATAGAAAACTTTGCTAAATATTTCTGAAAGATGTCGTTAATGCTGCAATACTTTTCAATTTACGGTAATGGCCTTCGAATCTCATAGTCCATTTGTAATAGGACCGTAAGGTCATATTGTAAAATCACGTAATGTTTACTGATACCAGCAGGAAGAATGGCTCTTACATGGGTTGGTTTAAATCCAACTGTCCGCCTTATAGTTTCGTCCGTAAATCGAAAGGCAACCGATTTTTTTTGAGCTTGGTAAACTCATTATTTCAATTGGGTTCATATCTGGGCTATAAAGGGGTCATTTTATTGTGTAGTTGGAGCTACCAACCAAGTACTTTTTCACCTTTAAATAGAAATAAAATGTTATGTTTCAAAGTTATTTATTATTTTCTACCAGAAAGTTATACAGAAGTTTTAAATAAAGAAATAAAAGTGCATAGTCATTTGTTTTGATCTGTGGGCTGGCGCGTTGTCTTGTTGAAAGATGAAGCTCTCAGATTAACTAAAAAGCTCCAAAACTGATGCTTACCAACGCCTTTCCAATGTTTGAATGTTCAGGTACACATTACCGGTTACCCCTGCTTCGACAAAGCATTAAACTCTCAGTTTTAATAGGCACTTGTTGAATGCAGATATCGCTGAGGCATTCACCTGGCTTTCTACGCACAATTAGCCATCTATCTCCCACATGCAGTTTAAATTTGCTTTCGTCAGAGAACACCACATTATTTCACAACTCCTTGGTCTATGTAGAGTGCTCTCTTGCCAGCTAAAGCCGACCAATTTTTGAAGATATCTTAAGTAAAGTTTTCTGCAGCGAGTGGCGTGCCCTAAAATTTGCGTTCAGTAACCTTCTACGACCAGTTGAACTGGAAATTTCAATACCTGTTGCTGTAGCAAGATCGTCTTGCAATTTCGGTGAAGTTTTAAATCGGTTCTGCTTGGAACGAAGAACCAGATATTTATCTTGCACTGTTGTGGTTTTTCGCGGTCTGCCATAATTTTTAGACGCTCTGTGTTCCCCGTAGTCCTATATGTTTTTATAAGATCGGCAATTGATAATTTCCCACGTCCACTCCTATCACCAATTTCACGCACGGACAGTTCTTCTTTCCATAACGCGATAACAACACTTTTTTCTTGGTCATTTAGTTTAGACATTTTAAGTACTTTATTCGCTTTTTTATACTAAAAGCTCTTTTTCCATAAACATAACTTTAACAACTTATACTTTCAGAGTTCGAGTGCATTAACAATTGCAATCTTAAAATTGGAATCTAAAAAAAAGTAAAAACACTAGGCAATATTTAATGTTTTTAAAGGAACTCGAACTGTCCGGATGTTTTTGCACAGTACTGTATATGGTGAACCACAACATGATCTTCCGTTTTTATTTGATCAAAGCGATCCTTAATAAAGAAGCCGCAATGATTGACCCTTTAAAATTATCGAGCTTTTTTATGGGGTCTAGATTTTCATACACTACATAAGAACTAATGAAATTGAAGATTTTGGGCTCAACTGAAATGAATGAAAAATACTGTAAACAAAAATTATTTTTATGTTAAAATTTAAATCAAACATTTTCATATAACACATATGGATATCAAATGAAAATACGAATTATTTTAATAGTTATTATAAAAATAAAAACGGTTTGATTTATTCAATTTTTATACATGTATATATTATAATTGGTTCTAAACTCCGTATAAAAAAATATAAAACGAGATCAATGACGTATGAACTACGAAAAAGAAATATATACTTCAAATATTGAATAAGAGATGGCACTTTATAACTTCAATAATATAAATCGTATTTATTGATATTTTAAAGCATATTGTTAATGCGATAGTACGAAGTACACAATTAAAATATCCATACATGTTAATGAAAGTGAATACTTCAAAAATTATTTTAATTTTGTTGATTTCCATTCAATTGTTATACTCGATATAAGATGGCATTATAAAAGACAGCAGTTGTTAAACTCGATACAAGATGGCATCATAAAAGTCGTTACGATTTTTGACAGTGTGAATTTTTAAAACAATTTTAAGTATTTGAATTGTTTTTTTTTAATAAAATACATTTATTTAGACACAAACAGCATTTAACAACAAAACGGTAACTCTTTAGCTTCGTTCACAGATTAGTATTCAATGGTTTCAATTTTGTTTCATTAAATGAATTATCATGACTATGAGGACGATTCACCTCAGTTGGATATGAAGCATTCATGTATGGGTTTCTTCAACATATATATTTATTTATTGTGTTGTCTAAATTCTGTTTTAAGACATTGTCATGAGCACATTTAAACGTCAAATCGACTTTTTGACTGAAAATTATTCTTAGCGACTGTTTATTACTTGCATGACTGTCCGTTTAAAAATAAAACGGTACCTATAGCTTCGTCAACATACATTTATTTTCAATTCATATAAAAAAAATCATCAATTCATTCAAACATTTTCTTATTTAAATTACCATGACGACTTTGTAAACTTTTCACTTCAGTTGGATATAAATTATTTTATGTGATTTCGTTAAACAGATGCAGCTATAGTGTCAATGAATTCTGTTTACAGCTATTGTCATGTGCACATGTATACGTATGACAGATTTTTTGGCCGAAAAAGTAATAAGAAGACAGTGGATTTTAAAACTTATTTTGATTCCAAAACATATATGAAGAAATCATTTGCACGAGAATAAAAATTTTTCAGAGATCTTCCATGTTTATATAGAAATAATAACTTCACATTGGCTGAAATTAAAATAATTGTTCAAAGTCCCACCTCCAAGCCCATCAAAATACATCTTCGAAAGAACATTTACATTGGTGATCAAACAGAAATGCCTACACAGCATTTTTGGCCGAAAAACGAAATTTCCATTACACCGTATATTGAATTAAACAGTGGAAGTTCAAAACATATGACTTCCTCGACATATTGCAATAACAAGCTAGTAAAGATTTTAAACAGTCGGTATCGTATCATGTCTCATCGACTCAAATGCGACCCAAATATTAATTATTTATTATTGGAATTCGTCTAGACAATGATGAACTATCGAAGAACCGATGAAGAACGATCATTTTGTGTGGTTGAATTATATTTTGTGACAAGAACATTATTCCCTCACGATGCTGAAATGCCAAAATTTACGGCAGTTGCACAAAACACATTTTTAAAACTTCAATAATCTCCCGTCGAGTCATACCAACTAAAAATTAATAATAACATCAATATTATTGGCTAGTTACATGTCCTTTTTCGAGAACTTCTAATGGAAGTGGTATGTCGTATTACTTTTCAATGTTTCGAAGTTCACTACTGCTCTAAGTCTAACGTCAACGACTTACATCGAGAAGATGAATAAATTCTTCACATAATTGTAAACTGGAAACTTCGACGTCCCGACAACGGGACTCAATTTTAGAGTCAATATTTTAGTAATTTATATCGTTGCCAAGGAGAACGAATATTAGCGTTGTCTTACCACAGTATACCGCATGGGATAAATATGTTGGGAGCAAACAAGTAAATTCTAATCTAATTCCATGAATTAGTACAAATACAAAACCAAAACACCAACAAACTAAATCACCGCAGCAGAATTATTTTAGACCCATCAATCCACACGGAACTAAAAATAGTTTGATTTAATTTGGAATTAAACACAGTGGACGATGAACTACATCAATATTTGTAGATAACGAAGAGTCGAAGACGATCACGATCTTCAAGAGTAGTGATATTTCCACAATAATTCTAAAACCCAAAGATATAGTTGCACAAATCACATTCACATTTAACATATTTATCCACAGGCCAACAATATTAATTATAATATAAATGTTTTATTATAATAAATAATTTATTATTGTCTACGGATGGGTATAGCCTATAAACATTTTGTGAACAATTTTTGACAGCAAAAACAGAAACAAAAATTAAAACTATTTTTTTTACTTTTCAAAGAAAAAGTAAAGTGTACGCTGTTCAATTTTTTAGTAATAAATATGAACTGTAGAGCGATTTTATTATTTTTTTTAATGACGTCAAAACTTATTGATGTGTTAGTAAATATGGGGTATAAACTTTTTAAGTTCAATTTCGATGATTGCGGCTTCTTTATTTAGGATCGCTTTGATTTGATCTACAACTTTTAAATCTTCGTATACGTTTACCAACATTAACGTGTGACGATGAGCGTTAACTATTCATTTCTTCTTTAATTCTTAATTTTCTTCCTTCATTCTCATTAAATTGTAACACAAAATTACCTGATGATTTAACACTTTCTTTATTAAATTTTTTGCACTCATTGAACTAACATTAATTAGTGATTCTGTTAATAGCTAGTGTTTTGTCGGTTCAAGAAATTGTACAACTTCTGATTTGTGATAGATGTGGTTTCGATACATAATTTGACAAATATTTTGTACAATGCTTTTTAAATGAAGCAAAATTCCAAAACACTTCACTACTAAGAAAAAATTGTATGTGTTGAATATAAAATTTAAAATCAGAAGAAAAGTTTTCCATAAAACAATAAGTGGTGTTGAAATAAAAGGAACATAAAATCTTCAATATAAGTTTAATGAAACTCTCTAATAAAATTATTTATCGAGATGCATCAATTATTGTTGTTTGTATCAATAAAGGTCTTGGTTCAAGTTGGATGTTAATAAAATTGATGTTAACGATATTGGCCTAGTTTATGTACGATTGTCTTATCCGTCATTCATTCCATTTAATCACTGAATTTGAATAACTAGAATCTAAACTGTAAGTCGAATCGTTTACGTTATATAAAATCGGATCTATAACCAATACCATGTTCTAGTGGTCCTTTTATAAGAGTCTGGTCTAAATCGTACATTGATACGGTCAGTATTACGATTTGGCTATAGTTAAACTCTTGGTTCTATATAGTTATCGGCCGTTCTGTTTAAATCATCCATAAACCAACACCACTTCATGCATTGTAGTCATAATTGTAATGATTTTATGATGCATTGATTGTAATAATTATCAACATTATAATTCTTAGCATCATCTGCATTATATAAAGTTAATTTATGTACCTAACCGCCATCTGCAAACTGACATTATATGGTTACAGTCTATGATTAATCTAATTTCAATATTATTTACATTCCATATTATTTAAAAATATTGATTCTGATCTTGTTTGCCAACCAGTGCAAATCAATAATTATTATCATTAAAGTAAAAATAAATTAAGTTCTTTATTTGGGCATTTATCACATTATCACAGGCATTATCACAGTTAATTTTGCTGTATTTAAGATTGTTTAACTGCATCTTAATATAGACGAAAATTCCTTTCAAGGGTGTGAACAATAGCAACAACTTTTTATTGTTGTAAAACAATAACTACCTATTTTCGTTTCTCTGTAGAACGAAAATAAACCAACTCTTTCAGACACGTGATTTTCATTTTCACTCATTTCATTGTTGTGAAAAATTACAACTACTCATAATTTCGTTTCTTTTATAATTGTTCCAAATACGAATAAGAGACGTCATACAAGTTCAAATGTTCATACAACATAATCGAGATGTGAACGAAAACGTTTTGGTATATATAAATTTTCCCGGAAAACATTTAATTTCCTCATAATAGGATATGTTCTATTCTAGTTATAGGCGAACCGATTAGTAACGATCATGTTGTTAATCTTATTTTGTGTATGTGTGGGTAAAGATTTTGATTGGCTTTTATTGAGTTCAAATTTTTCATAATTTTTCCTCACCCTATCTGGGTGGACGGCGAAGATATTTAGTACTCTAGTTTGAAATTATCCGGTTGCGACCAGCTCAGTAACTAGAAAACTGGACAACGATAATTCAACTTATCCATATTGATGTGATAAAGGTTAATCATCGGGTGAAGCTCTGTTCTTTCCCAGCAATATCTAGCACACGCAGAGCGTTTTTTCGAATTCATATTTCGAATTCAGTGATTGAATGAGATAAAAGGCGGATCGACATAAACTAAGCCCACATCGTTAGTATCTATTTTTTTTATACATAAACTGATTTATAAAATCAACACAAACCGCGATAAATGATTCATCTCGGTAAATAACTTAATAGGAGAGAAAAAATTAACTCAAATTGAAGATTTTATGTTTTTCTTATTTCAATACGAATTTAATAGTTTATCGAATGAATTGTTGTTTTTGTACACAATTTTCTACGCACTTTAAATTAAATATTCAACACAAAATAAAATTTCATCGTAACGAAGTATTTTGGAACTGTGCTACATGCATGTCTTATCGAAAATTTTCACGGTTTTCTTCTTTTTGCAGAACATTTTACAAATCATGTACAAAAGCTACTGTAATCGATAAAAAACTTACCATTAACAGAATCACAAATTAATTTCGGTCCGTAGAATGCAATAAAGTTGATAACGAAAGTGTTGAATCGTCTAATTGATGAATTTAATGAGATTGATGACATGAAGAAAGAAAATTAAGATTTAGTAACATCTTTATATAAATTTATACCTTAATCGAACATAGATACAAAATATTTTATTATTGTTTCAAAAGTCTAACAACTTGCCTAGTAAACCACAAAGAACAGATAGTGTTTAAAATCTTGGGGGAAATGGATTACAATTTAAATAAATTAGGAAAGATTTTTTGTTTATTTAAAGATCCTTTTTCTAGTCTTAATTCTAAATATAAAAGATTTAAAGACTTAAAGGCGGTATTCCATTATGAAACATTTTTCTTCAGCACAAAATAGAGCGAGCAAAAAATACGATTCATCAGATGTGCAAATGAAACAGCGAATCTATTTGTGCTAGCGATTTTTTTCAATTGTTGTTGTTGTGCTGCCGTTAAATTATAAAAAAAATTACTTCTTTGAGTACTTTTTATGGCAGCATACTTTAAAATGTACAAAAAAATTTATTTATTATTTAAAAAATATTGGTGGGGATTTATAAAAATAAATCCCCACCAATATTTTTTTCGTTTTTCGTTTATGCTGCAATTTCGATAACCAAACAAAATTTAAAAACGAGTTTTGTCGGTTATGTGATATTTAAATAAACAATTGAATAAATAAAGTGAAATATAATATTAATTATAAAAAAGACGTTTAAAAAGATATTTTTCAAATGTAAAACGGTAAATAATTTTTTTAGTGCACATACATGTATAGTGTTTACATATTTGATTGAATTAAAGTTTAAAATATTTGTTTTTATAGTTACAATATATGTACAATAAACAATAAGTGTTTTTAATAATTCTAGAAAATAAGCGAGTCTTTGTTTTGGAAAATATACGGGTTGAATCCCAATACAATAATAGTACAATAGCTGACGAAAGTTGTCAAAGTGCCGGTGAGTACTGTAATAATTTAACTTTTGATGAGGATGAGGAGTTTCAGACCCCAAGCCAGATCGACCACTCGTTCGAAACTACCCAGTTTGAAAATACCAGTATTCAACTCACGAACGAGCTTGAACTTAATAGTGGTATGTGATATTAAAAAACATATATTGTTTGTTAACAACATAAATATATAAAATTTTTATTTTAAAATTAATTATTGAAGCTGTGCGTTCTCACCCGGCGCTGTGGGACATTCGCGATCAGTCTTATCGCAATAAGACTATTCGCACGAGATTATGGGAAGAAGTGGCAAAAAATTCTAGTATGTGTTTTGTGTTTACTTTGTATGCACACAAAATATTATGTAAGCAATATACATACTGTTTACAAATAGTTCACATAATATCCAAGTGTATTGAATTTAATCATAAAAAATACATATGGATATTAAGTATATTGTATGGTTTATTCAAAGCGAATACACTTTAATTAAAATCAAAAAATTTTCAACTTCCTATATTTATAGATATACCAGTCACCGCGTCGAATATATTAAAGCTCCGAAAGCACTGGGATCTTTTAAAGGCTAATTATAATCGATCTAAATGAAGAATTGCTAGTGGTTCCAGCGGAAATTGTAAGGAGTATAAATTTAGTAAACTCCTTCGATTTTTAGATGATACTGCAACGCCTAGAAGGTATATAATTTAATTTTAATGAAAACATTTATTTAATGAATTTATATTTGTGTTTTTAGATCAATTCAAATATGCGGCGAATATGGTGGCAAGGCTGATGAGAGCATGGAGAGTTCCAAACATGAGATGCAGCAGTCCCAGCAGGAACAAATAAAACCATCTGGTCAAAAAAGTGATTAATAAACAATTTTTTTTTATGTTTTGATGGCCTTATTTATGTATAATATAATGTAATAATTTTTTTTGTTTCTAGGAAAAAACTATCAAGAAGAGTCGATGGAATTGAAGAGAAAATATGTCAACGCCGTAGAACGAAGATGTGCATCTTCAACGTCAAGTAGCAGTTCAACAGATCCCCAAGATCTGTTGAACTGCTACTTTAGTATGCTTAAACCAGGTCTAAAAAGATTGGAGTTTCTACCATGCTTCATTGTACAGCAGGAAATTCTAAAAATAGTTGGTGATGCACTCCAAAAACAAGTTGTTACGATTTCGCCGAGTGGTTATTCTAATAATTTATCCGGTTCGATCACTGGATTGTGAATATTAAACTCGCAAAGATTAAATTTCAATTAAATTTATTTCCCACAAAAACCACACAAATATTTCACAAATAATTCACTAATATTTATTTTCACTATTATTTTACACAATATTTATTACTACTAT
This sequence comes from Tipula lateralis, assembly GCA_963932295.1. Taxonomy (NCBI): domain Eukaryota; kingdom Metazoa; phylum Arthropoda; class Insecta; order Diptera; family Tipulidae; genus Tipula; species Tipula lateralis. The sequence goes on from OZ010739.1 coordinate 27,877,851, forward strand.
TATTTTAACACTTCGCTTTTTATCACTTTGATATTAACACTTCGAAATTCAAAATTGAACTGTTTCGAAACTCAAATGTCTACACCTATTTATACAACACAAATACTTGTAGAACATTCCATTGTTTTTAATCTCTACACTTCTTCTCGCAGAATGTTCTACTCGTAGTATTTGGTTCGCTCCGCCTATTTCATTATTTATTTTTATTTTGTTCGTATGTGTAAACATTTGGTTACAGGGTAATCCTTACTGCTATAATTTTCTTCTTTATTATCACAGGTGACATCTGTGATTCGTGACACTACCCTCCGCCCAAACCTGTTCGTCCCGAACAGAATCCAGACCTCTTCCTCTATAGAACGCCAGTCGTTCCAGGTGTTCAACCTTGGGTTTTTCTCGTACTCCTCTTTGGATCCTATAGATCACATCATTTATTCTTGTTATGACCTTGTACGGTCCCTCCCATCCAGGTTGTAATTTTTGCGATAACCCTTTCTTACGTTGTGGGTTGTGAAGCCATACCAATTGACCTTCGTCAAATCCTTTATTGTTCGCCCGTTCATCATACCGAGCCTTTGTTTTATCACTTGACAATTTGATTTTCTTTCTGACAAATCCGTGTATGTTGTTGATCTCCTCTTTCCAATTGTCCACATATGCTTGTCCACATTTGGCTGATGATGGAACCGCTCCAAATTTGAGATCGCCTGGCAGTCTTAAATTGTTGCCGAAAAGTATTTTCGCTGGTGTTACTCCTGTTGTGTTATGCACCGCAGATCGATAGGCCATTAAGAACAATGGAATGTCATGATCCCAATTCCACTGGTTTTTATCCACTGTTTTAGCTATAAACTCCTCTAATGTGGCATTGAAACGCTCCACCATGCCATCAGACTGTGAGTGGAAAGGTGTTGTCCGCGTTTTATTAATTCCCAGTAACTGGCACATCTCCTGGAAGAGAACCGATTCAAAATTCCGCCCTTGGTCAGAATGCAGTTCCATTGGTACCCCATAACGGCTTATCCAATTGAATACCACTGCATTGGCGATTGTGGTTGTTTCCTGATTTGGAATCGGGTATACCTCTGGCCACTTACTGAAGTAGTCTATTACTACCAAAACATATTTGTTACCACTATCGCTGGTTGGAAATGGTCCTGCAACATCTATGGCAATCCTCTCAAATGGTGCTCCCACATTATATTGTTGCATCGCTCCACGGCTCTTCTTTGCCGGCCCTTTACGGCCATACATTGGTCACACTTTTGACACCATTCAGCCACTGCCTGTCTACATCCTGCCCAGTAAAACCTTTCACGTACCTTGGCTAACGTTTTGTTAATTCCTAGTCCGCTTGTTCCTCCGTGGTATTCCTCCAAAATTTCTGCCGTCCTGATCTTCGGTACTACTACTAGCGATTGCTTTGTCTTGCCATCGGAGCTCTCCCATGTTCGCTTTAAGCAGCCGTCTTCCATGGTTAAACTATCCCATTGGGCCCAATAAGCCTTGATAGTTGGCCCTTTATCCGCAATAGCACTCCATGTGGGACGATGTTCTTCCTCCATGAATTTGATAATTACTACCAAATCTGGATCCTCTCGTTGCTCTTTGGAGATAACATCCTTGGTCCATTCATTAGCTGGCAACACTTTCATTAGTCTGATATCGACGATGTTTTCCTTGTTTTCTACCCGTCCGCAATGTTTACAATCCACTCTACATGGTCGTCTTGACAATGCATCCGCATTTCCATGAGCACTTCCCTTCCGATGTTGGATTTCGTTAACAAAACTCCCCAATCGCTCAATCCACCGTGCTACTTGTCGGGATTTTTAAACTGAAGTAGCCATGTCAAGGCGCCATGATCCGTTCTTAATAGAAATGATATAGCCATAGAGGTATTTCCTTAAATGTTCCACACATTTCACTATGGCCAACAATTCTCTTCTTGTTACACAGTAGTTCCGTTCTGGCTTCGATAAGATCTTTGAATAATATGCGATGACACGTTCCTGTCCATCGATTTCCTGTGACAACACTCCTCCCAAGCCATAATTGCTTGCATCCGTATCCAAAATAAAACGTTTATTCGGAACCGGACACGAGAGCAATGGTGCTGTGCATAACCGCTGCTTCAGTTCGTTGAACGCTTCCTCGCGTTCATCACTCCATTGGAACGGCTTGTTCTTCTGTGTCAGCTCGTGTAAACTCCTTGCGATGTTGGTAAATCCTGGCACAAATCGTCGATAACATGTGCATAGTCCGATGAAACTCCTCAGTTCATGCAAATTCTGCGGTCCTGGCCAATCCTTTACGGTGGAGATCTTGTCTTCATCTGTATGAATGCCGCTTGTTGTTATTTTGTGTCCCAAATATTTGACTTCATCCCGGAACAATACACACCTCTTCGGACCCAACTTCAATCCAGCCGATTGGACTCCCCCGAATACTTCCTCTAGATTACGTAGGTGCTCGTTGAAGTCCCTTCCCATAACGACGATGTCGTCCAAACAAACTAGGCATGTTTTCCAGTGGAGTCCCTTTAGTACGCGTTCCATTAGCCGTTCGAAAGTCGCAGGGGCGTTACAAAGTCCAAACGGCATGACATTGAACTGCCACAATCCATTGCCCACACTGAACGCTGTCTTTTCCTTATCTTCGTCCGCGACCTCCACCCGCCAATAACCGCTCTGCAGATCTAATGTTGAAAACATCCTTACTCCTGCCAATGTATCCAATGTGTCGTATTTTGTCACAAACCCAACATCTGATTTTACTAGTCCCATCCCGGAATCTCGTAGTCCGCCAGTTATCTGCTGGTTTGATGTTATTGCCCTGTTTGTGACTGATTGCTGGTTCCACTTCCACACGACGTACCTTGACTGCTGGTTTGATGATGTTGTTTGCAGTCTCATTGGTAAGTGCACACGCGATGGTTTCCGCAAACGTTGCTTTTGGAGACAATACAACTACACGTCTCGTATTCGGATCCCGTATACCATCGGTGAAAGCGTCGATCATGATTCGCTCTGTGTATTCTCCTGCCATGTTGAAGTGGGCGAGGTGCACTAACTACTCTTTATCAGCCGAATACTCCTGGAGCGTCTCTCCAACCCGCTGACATCGTCCCTTTAACTCCATTCGATGTAGCTCCCGTCGGTGGTCACCACCATATTTGCGCTCCAGAGCCAACATGATTTTGCCGTAATCTTCCCGTTCGTATTCCGGTACGATTTATAGGAGCTCCGCAGCACTGCCTTTTAGTGCTACAATAAATGATGCTACCCGTCTTCTTCACACCAACCGTTTCTTGTGGCCGCCATTTCAAACTGGAGTTTGAAGATGTTGAATGGTGTGGTTCCGTCAAATATTGGTGGCTCCAATTTTATTGAGCTGGTTGGTCGAGAAACTTGAGCGCTGCCGATAGTTTTGAGATCCATTAGCTCCTTTTCAAGTTTCTGGAATCGTTGATCGGTCACCTTGATTTGTTGATCTATCTTTCGAGAGTTTCTGGATTAATACTCTTCCAATTTATTTTCCATATCAATTTTGACCGTATCAACTTTTGCGTTAAATGTCATGGACATATCTCGAAATTTCTCGTTGACAGTTTCCTCTTGTTGTTTTAGTCTTTCCAGAACGAGTTCCGATCTTGCCGCTGTTCAGCTCTCATGCTTTCCTGTTCAGCCAACAATCTTTCCTGATCGACTCTCATCTGCTCCTTTATGTCGTTTTTTAATTGATCTTGGCCGGTACATATTTCAGTTTTGAGCCCACCGATCATCTGCTGTGTTTGTAGCTGCATCTGTTGCATTACAGCCATTAGTTGCCCCATGTCGAAACCTCCAGATGTTGTTGGAGTAGTTTTCTTAACGATGACATTCTGGTCTTCTGTTCTGGTCGTTGACTCTGTAGTCATCTCAATCGCTTGCACTTCGGTTGAATCCGGTGCCCCAAAATTAATTCATGTTGATCTGGGTCAACATTTTTTACACGTTTTTATTAGCTCGCTTTGGTAGCAGTTTGTCTGTCTGTTTGTCTGTTCGGTGCAAATCTTGCAACTCGATTTTCGACCACTTCCTGACAAGCTATCGGGCTGAAACTTTGAGAGTAGCTAAGAACCCGATGACAATGCAATCTAAGACCGTTTCTAGCACTTTAGAGCTACTACGAGTCGCCATTACTGACAAATCAATTTTCAGGTGAAGAAATTTCCGAAACACTCGACTACTACGATTTCAAGATTTTGGAACGGAATTTCAGAGAGAACATGTTGAGGTGGAAAACTGGCCGAATTGGCCGCCCTCTGACACAAACTGTACACGAAACTGAATAAACATTTAAAACTAACGAGAACTCGCACGATTGGCTCACACGCACCCATGCTACAAGAACAGCGACACTGGACTTTGCCGCTTTCATCCGGCGAGCTCGACTCAACCGATAATTGAAAACTTTCTCAGTGTTGGTCTGCATCGTAGTATATGGTTTTAGCATATTTTCTGTTTACCATTTCTGTTTACCAAGGCGAGAGCGTCATCGGCTACTAAAACGTAAGGGACATCAGTAAACCTCTCTGTGACATCTCTTGGTTCTGGAATTCTAAAAATATATGTAATACAAATGATAATATTATCAATTTAATTAATTACGACGATTATTACTTACGGAAGTGTTGCTCCATAAAATGCTTTGCCAAACTCGCTTTCTCTAAAAACTCCTCCATCGCTCTGACGACCAGCAGCACCAATATCACACATATAAAATTTATAGTCGTGATCACATATCGCCATTAATACGATTGAGGAAGTTTTTTTATAATTAAAGAATTCATAGCCAGAATTACTTGGATTCTGAAAATAAATGTAAATTTTTAATTCTAATTTCATTTGCCAAATCATTAATTTTACCTTAATTGTGACGTGTTTTCCGTCGAAAGCACCTATATAGTTAGGAAAATTCCATCTGTCATGGAATCCAGATGCAACCTCCTTAAAATACTCCTTTGTGATTGTTGGGAACACCGTGCTTTTTAGTACTGCAGTAATGGCTTTGGTGGTTTCAGTCATAATTCGATGAACACTAGTCTGTGAACACTTGTATGCGATGGCCAAGCTCGTCTGTGATTCACCAGTTGCAAGATATCCAATTTAATTTAATTTGTTATTTGTCATTTATTAATTATATTTTATATATATTTGAAATATACGCACCTTAATGTCACAGCAAATCTTAATGTGGCACTCAAAGGCTGTCTTGTCACAGTTTGTTTCTCAATAAGAGGCAAAACGAGCAGCAAAAACTTATTAAACTGCTCCAAGTTCATGCGTAAAAATACTGATTATAATGAAAAGTACCTCAGTGAACCAAACAATATGGCTAGCTCCACAATGCTTTAATTGCTCAAACATAGGACATGTATTTATGGACTGTCCGATTCCTCCAACAGAAATTTTCTGTTACCGATGTGGGTTAAAAGGGACTATAACTCCTAAATGCAAGCGATGCTCGGAAAACTCATCAAGGGGTCAACGAAGATTTGGGAACCAGAGGCCCCTGATAACCAATGCACCCAATATTCAGTACGAGGATGTTGCAAGCAACACAGATCCAGAGCTTCTACGACCATCCATGCCAAATGTCAGTTTATCCAAGCGGATAATCTAAATATGCTAACCTCAGATATCTCGTCTAATTCTAACTCACCTTTGTATTACAGTGACTATACACTACCTAAACTAACAACTGAAACTAATACTGCCCCTCATGATCAGTCCAACTATTTAAAATCTAACCCGGTTAATAATATCTATTGGAAAAATAAAAAGGATAGAATGCAAAGGTCTAAAATGTATTGGGAGAGAAGAAAAATTATGAGAAACGAAATTGTTTCATCAATATGTTGTTCCAAATCAGGTGACCTACGTCCGTATGCAACAGTGCTAATAAACAATGTATCATATAATGGTTTGTTAGATAGTGGAGCAAGCATTAGTGTACTGGGACGAGGATCTGAAAGCTTCATAACTGACCCAACTATCAAATTTCATAATTTTCCTTCTACAATTAAAACTGCGAGTGGTCAATGCCAACGTGTATTCGGATACATTAATGCTATCGTCTCTTTCGATAATAAATCGGATATTATGAAGTTATATATCGTTCCATCACTAGAACAATCCCTTTATCTCGGGATTGACTTTTGGAATCGATTTAGCATAATCCCCAAAATCTCTTCCTTGGAAATGGAACACAAAATTCCATGATGAGCGTCAACATTTAAATTCAATTGTCGAAAAATTTCCTTCTAGTGGTAAACTCGGACTTGGAAAAACGTCTCTTGTTTCTCATACTATTGATGTTGGAACTGCAAAATCCATCAAACAAAGATACTATGCCGTATCTCCAGCAGTCCAAAAATTGATGTATGAAGAGCTTGAACGAAAGTTGTCGTTGGGAATCATAGAGGAATCCCAAAGTTCATGGTGTTCTCCAATAACTTAAGTCCGGAAAAGTAATGGTAAGGTACGTTTATGTTTGGATGCCCGTGAATTGAACAATGTGACCGTCAAGGATGCGTATCCGCTTCCTCTTGTCAATGGTTTGTTGGGTCGTTTGGATCAAACTAGATATATATCTACAATTGATCTTAAAGATGCCTTTTGGCAGATCTCACTCGACCCACAATCACGTGACAAGACAGCCTTTACAATTCCTGGGCGGCCATTGTATCAATTCCGGGTCATGCCTTTCGGCTTATGCAATGCGCCACAAACACTATGCCGGCTGATGCATCGTGTGATTCCCCACAGATTGCATGATAAAGTGTTTGTATATTTGGACAATCTCTTAATTACATCCGCAACTTTGTCTGAACACTTTTCGCTACTAAAAAAAGTTGCTTGATTGTTTGACTATAAATATAGACAAAAGTCAATTCGTGCTTAAACAGGTAAACTATTTAGGTTATATTTTCGGCGATGGTTACCTTCGCACAAATCCTGACAAGTGCAAAGCTATTGTGGAATTTCCAATACCTAAAACCACCAAACAAATTCGGCGTTTTCTGGGTATATGTGGATGGTATAGGATAGAATCCTCACCTGTTTCGGTTAACCCAGATTTTTCTTAGCGCTTCTTTATTCAGGGCGACGCTAGTAGTACTGGTGAGGGAAGCGTTTTTTTTTTCAGAGAACTGATGATGGTGCAAAAAATCCAATCGCGTTCATGTCACAGAAATTAAGTGCCGCACAGCGTAACTATTCTGTTACGGAGCTTGAATGTTTAGCCGCTGTGTTAAGTTTGAAACATTTTCGTGCATACGTCGAGGGACTTCCTTTCACCCTGATTACTGATCATTCCAGCTTGAGGTGGCTAATGTCTCAAAAGGACTTATCTGGACGGTTGGCACGATGGAGCATGAAGCTTCAAGGCTTTGACTTTGAAATAGAATATTGTAAAGGAAGCAAAAATGTGGTACCTGAGGCCTTGTCTCGTCAACACTCTGTCGAACTAAATAATGTAAATGTTCTCTCTACGTTGGACTGTGATCTAAAACTATTACACGTTGGTCTAGAGAACTCGGCTTTTCAAACTTCTACCTATGTCGAATTGATAAGGCTGCTACTAAGTTGCCAAGTTCTAATTTAGTCGTCCGGGATGGAAAGTTATTTATCAATACATCACCAGGATTTGAATACGACGACTCAGAACATCCAGAGTGGAAGTTAGTAATTCCTTCAGAACTAACGTCTAGTCTCATTATTCTGGCACACAATGCCCCTGGTTCGTCGCATTTGGGAATATCGAAGACTCTCGAGCGCTTAAAAAGACATTACTATTGGTCTAACATGTACTATGACGTAAAACACATGTTCTTCAGTGTACTACATGTAAAACTTGCAAAAGTCCGAACGCTATTTTACGACCTCCTATGGGTAAACAAATCGTTGAGTTTCGGCCATGGCAAAGAATTTACGTGGATTTCCTTGGTCCATATTCACGGTCAAAAAGAGGTAATACGCATATTCTAGTTGTGTTGGATCATTATTTCCGTTTTGTTATCGTTAGGGCTATACGACAAGCCTCTGCTAATATTTAGTTGAATGTTTGGATCGCGAAGTTTTCTGTGTTAAAGTTAGTTTCGGATAACGGGCGACAATTTGAAATCAATTTATTAAAAGAACTGTTGCTTTCAAAAAAATAATTTACGAATGTTATAGCGTAAACAGAAATTTGTAACTTTCCTATCAATTTAGTAACTTTTACATCTGCTTTGTAAGGGTTTTTATTGTGAGTTGTACAATTTTTTTAAAATACTTTATTTGTTATTTCATTTTCTATGGTACATCACATTTACAATGTTATTTAGTAACATTTACAACACAAAAACGAATATTATATGGCTTATCAACGAATGGCATTTGTAACCAAAATAACGATATTGTATCTTAAAAATTTAGCACAACCATACAAATAAACATGATACATTTACTACCAATGAAATATCATATATATGTAACCATAAATAATCTATGTGTTAGAGGCCGTAAACGGCCCTTACCGCGTCTCAACTGAGACCTTACGATCCATTTTAACGATTGGTACACATTGTAGATGATCAGCTCAACGAATGTTTTTTACAAACAATCGCGTTTTATGTCATCCGGTGCATGCCAATTTTTGGTCAACGGCGGGAATCGAACTCGAGATTCGACCTTCATTCAACCGTTTACCGCCTCTAAACCAATGATTATTTGCATGTATAAATGATGTATAATATTTTGAAGTATTAAAAATATAATTATTTTAGAACGATTAAGCGTGTTACAGTTAGTTTTATACAGGCTTGGCAAAAACTTGGCAATCTCGAAAACTCGTTTCTTTTATAAAACTACAGACATAAATTCTGTTTTCGGATTTCATAGACCGTATTTTATAAAATAGAAAATTTCAATCTACGACAAAACAGAATAACATTTTATACTCACACAGGCCAATGGCAAAAAAATATTAAGTTGTGAGTAAAACATCATTTTCATATAGCTTTACTTTTATTTAATTAATTTTTAATTTAAACTATGGTTATTACTATTAGTCTAATTGAAGTCTATGCCCATTTTTATCTTGTCCATTTCTGACGGTATCTATGCATGTTTGGGAAATATTGATTATTAGAATCAATCGTAACCAGTTAATACGATTATGATTTGAAATCTGCTTCTAAGCATATAGGAGTATGAGTATGTTGAGCAAACCAAACAAACACAATATCCATGCTATTTATTATAAATCTATAATAGATTTTGAATCTGGATAAATCTATAATACTTTAATATGACATAGTTGTAGGATAACCTTGAATACTGGGCAGACAAGATTCAAATTAATTCATAAAAATTTACTATTAAGAAAATATGATTCGAAAACATAAAATATTAAATATCATTAATTCAGTTATCATCTGATTATTCTAGAATAAAGTTTTATCGCATACTTCTAGATACATTGTTAAAAATATTTAACAGTAAAAATATTACATGTTTTACATTTTGCAAACTGTAATACATATTTAAGGCAATCATATTATTTCATTAATCAAATCACACATAAACAGACTGTTGCTAAAATTTACAAATTTAATTGTAAATAAATACTTGTTCAGTCGTGAACGGAACAATTTCATTTGTAAAATCATTTGTTGTACACATATAATAATAAATATTTCATTAACACTTCGTAAAAGTTACAAAAAAAATTTGTAATAATCAATTAAGTTACACATTCGTTCGCTGAATTTACAAAATCTTTTGTAATTTTAACAATAAAAATTCGGAAATTTTACAAATGGTTCTGTAAATGAAAATCCAAATTATTGGACCACATTTTAAAAGTTGTTCATTGTGAATTTAGTTACCATACAGTAAAGTGGAAATGGATAATAGTGAACAAAATTATAAAAATATAGTAAAAAAATTCCTTAAAAACGTGCAAATTTTTTCTTCACGACTATTTCAGAACATAACAGGTTAGAAAATTAATAAAGCATTTAAAAGTGATTTTGGTGATTGTGAAAGTTATAAAACATTAGTGTCATATAATTGTAGTATTTCATAAATATTAAACACGTGTTTTCTAATACAAACGAATCAAAAAAATTGTGTATTTCAGAAAGTTTTGAAAAAACATAACGGTACAAAGTGAAGAAGTACAAATCATATTTTACTTTCTATAACAAAACTTCAACATATACATATATTCATTTGCGGAAAAATTAGGAAGTTCATGTAAAATAACAGAACGGAATGACAAATTCAAAATTCGTTTAAGTATTTCATCATTTAAAATTAGTTCCGTTTCATTATTCTAATGCCAAATTCACTTATCATTATTAATTGTCTTTTATATTGTATTTTATTTTTTAATATTATCTTAATAGTTATGATTAACGAATTTTTTCTAAAATTGTAGATTATAAAGAGTTTTATTACATTTTGATTGGGTTGCAAAAGAATCAAATTAACATTTTATTTACAAAAGAGCAATTGGGCCTTAAAATTCGTTTCCGCCATCATTTGGAAATTCTTCAAGAAAATCACAAGGACACCACTGATATTGTAAGTACATTTTTTTAGTGTAGTTTTTTTAAATAGCTAGATTAATTTATTTAGTTTATTGACTATTTCTATTTTCAATTTCTTTTAGGATTTGTCAAATATTCTAGACACTCTATCAATTTCAGATAGTCTCGAAGAATTTTTTGAGAATTTTAAATAATTTTTATTTGTAACTATTCGTTTGGTTTTATATTAAAATGTTCTGTTGTTTTATTTGTAATTTGGAGTAAGGGTCAGTTAATTTCCTAATCACCCATTTAAAACTCATATACAAACTAAAAACAAATAGCACATTTTTTTGTAATAAAACGAATTGTAGTCAGACATTTCAAAATATAAAAGACATTTGTTTCGCCATGTAGATAATAAATCTGTTGATTCAGAATTAAATGAAAATATTGCGAATGACATAATCAATTTACCTCAAACTAATTCAAATGGGCTATACAATAATGTTAACAGTTTGAAAAAAGATTTGAGTTGTAGCTTAATTAAAAATGAAATCAATACAAATTTTGAATATGCTGAACCACACTTAAATTGTCAACTCAATGATTTAAATGTCAAAAACTCTAGCCCTTATCATAATAATACAAACAATAATTTATTATTTAAAGAAACTTTAGCAGTAGAAAATAAAAATTTAGACGCATTGAATTAATCTATACAATTTTTTCTTACATTACATAACAAAAATAATTTTTCTAGAAAAGATGTTATTGGCATTCAGAATATCACTAATGATTTTATAATTCAACCAATTAAATCTCAATTTAATAATTTTTTATCAAGTTTTAAAAACTCTCTTCAAACGTTTTCTCAATCACAACTAAATGATATAGAAAATATTTTAACCATACTAAATATTTTTGAAAATATAGATAGTGAATACAAATTTTTAAAAAAATTAAAAGATACAAATTTTCTTCAAATTTGGTGCAGTTTACGATAGATGATAAAATAACGGAAGTTTATCAAAATGGCGTTCCTATTTTAAATGAATCCCAATGTAAAGGTGTTTTGTTTCCTTTAAAATTTCAGTTCAAAACAATTTTTGAGTAGGACGATATGTTAGATCAGGTAATTATCAATATCACGGCTTTGGAAAATGATAATAAAACATTCACTCATTTTATTCAAGGAGAAATTTGGAAAAGAAAACGGAATTTTTATCCAAATAAAGTTTTAATTCTCTTTTATTTATATATCGATGATTTCGAAATAAATAATCCATTAGGGTCCCATTCAACCACACATTCTATTACTGGTATATATTACACTTTTCCCATTTTTTTCATCGATATCAAAATTAAAAGATATTCAAATTGCTGCGTTAAATAGATCTCCATATATAAAACAGCACGGTAATGATATTTCGTTCTTCACTCTTGTAGAAGAAATAAAATCTTTGGAAACTGATGGGATTACTATACAATCCAAAAATGGTTTAATGCAAATTCATTTTGTTTTATGTTTAGTGTTAGGAGACAATTTAGGGCTCAATAGCGTACGTGGTTTTTCAAAATCATTTTCTGCTAAACATTACTGTCGGTTTTGTAAAGTAAATAAAACCATGGCAAAAACTCAATGTGAAGAAAATTTTGATATTTTACATACTTTAAAAAATTATGATTAAGATATACTTAAAGATAATGTTATTGAAACCGGAATACACTGTGAATCGATTTTTAATAATATCCCTTCATTCCATGTTGTAAATAATTTTGCAGCAGATATCATGCATGATTTGTTTGAGGGAATATGTCATTATAATTTGTCTCATATATTATATGATTTTATATGGAAAAAAAAATATTTTAGTTTAAGCTTTCTTAATAAATTAAAAAATACCTTTCCATATGGGGAAACTGAAATCGGAAATTTATCGAAAGATATAAAAGAAGTTCATATCAAAAATAAACATTTTACTTTCTCGACTAGAGAAATGTGGAATTTTGTGCATTTTTTACCTCTTATTATAGGAGATTTTGTTCCGCTTAGTGATAACATATGGATTTTTTTTGTGAATTTCTTGAATTAATTGACATTTTGGTTTCAACTAATTTTAATGATAATATTATTTGTGATTTAACGAAAAAAATAAATAATCACAACGAAAAGTATGTACGATTATTCAATGATAACCTTAAGACAAAATTTCAGTTTCTAATTCATTACCCGCGATTAATAAAATTTGTTGGTCCACTTAGAAATATATATTGCTTTAGATTTGAAAGTAAACACGATGAATGCGCTTTTAGTATGCTAAAAATATTTGTTCAAGGAAATATAAAACACTAAGCATGGCAATTAAATCACAAATAAAATTTGCTAATTTGATTCTTTCTCCAGCTCAATCCAATTTAGAACTTAATAGTAAAAATATCATTGAAAATAGTTTTCCCTTGCACATTTTCAATAGATTTGAAATTAATATTGATACGGCTCAATTTTATTCATCAATTAATTTTAAATGTACCAAATATAAGCTTGATTATTACATTACCAAGACTTTATATGGTAATATTGAGCTTAACAAAATTAATGGGATACTTATACTTAAAAATGAAACAGCCTTTTGTTTTAGGAAAAAAATATAGCACTTTATATATAAAGCACTATGTATCGCACAAAATTTTAAGTGAATCTGACAATTATTTTATGTTTCCATTATCATATTTTACTGGCCCGCCTATACATAGGTACAAAACTAATTTAGGTTACGTCGTTCGCAATAAAAATTTCTTTTAAATTAAAGTCATGCAATTTTTTAGTTTTTATATTCCGTAAGTTGGTAGTTTTTAATTATAAATTTGTAGTTTTACTGAATTTACAATAATATAAGTTAATGGCACAAATTGAAACCTTTCGATTCGAGTTAGACAAATGGCTTTATGAATAGTATATTTGTTGCATAAATAAAATGTTTGATTTTAAAATGAGATATTTCTAAATTCTATAGTATAGTTAATAAGAAATTCAATAAAATAATACATTACCACAACCAATAATTTTCCTGTTGGACTAACCAACAAACAACTAAATAATAACGAAAGCTATTTAATAAAGCATGGAGAACGTGAGCGAAGAAATTCACTACTTTGCAAATGAATCAAATTATTATGGAGAAATTATAGAATTTGTTAATTTGGAGCCACAAATTAATGTTATACCGACACCGGCGGATATTGCGGATCAAAACTCTCAACTCTCAAACGAACCTCAACCGAGTACCTCAAGTGCTTGTCATAATGATGTACAACCAAATGACATTTTATTAAAATTAATGGAAAGCTCAGAAAATGTCGAAAAAGAAGATAACCTGAAAACATTATTAAAATCATGGAATGCAGAATATTTGTACAATCGCCTTACAAGTGCACTAAATATTAATCTAACTTTTATTCACTCTCGTTATAAAATCAAATAATTAACAGATTTTGGTATTGGTGTGTTGGAGTTAAGATTTATTAAAAACGAAGAAATTAATCAAATTTTCGAAGTATCAGAGATCGGTAAAAAAATTATGTTTGAACATAATTTAACTTCCTGGCGAAAACAATCAAATGTTACGGAGGTTATATCATATAAAATGCCGACAAGCCCAAAACGAGTTGAGAGTTCATCATACTCTGCGTCATATACAGTTAGCGTAAAATTTAAATATTGTTCTTTAAACTGTAGAGTAATATTTATTTTAGTCAGTTACGAATCTACTAACGGTTTGGGTTAGTAGATTCGTAACTGAATGTGGAAAAAATATAACTGAGTTTTATAACATTAAAAAAGTACTGGAATAAATACATCGCGATATGTTATGTTCACTACTAGTGGAACATTATATAAAAAAACAACTAGTGAAGCTTACTTAAAAAAAAAAAAAACATAGCCGAAGAAATTTTGTTGCGTTTTCCAACCGAATGTTTAGTAGGTTTAAAAACTAAATTTTGGTATAACTATTTTCACAGATACCAATATATAAAGCTTTACTGGAGTATGTAAAATAGACAAAATGTTTAACAAAAATTTAAATTGATTCAGGCTCATATTCTATAACAATTTAATTTGGTTTATCCAAATTCAATTTTTTTTATTTACTAATGTATGTATTCAATATAATTTTACAGAGCATTTATTTTACACATCGAGGCGGCAATAGATCTCCTACTGGAAAACTATATAATAAATTTGATTACGAACATCGTAAACTAAACAAATATTTAATGAAACCTAAATTTTCGGAAGAAAAACCAACAAATGAAGCTTCTGGTAAATATTAACTTCCTTAATAATTAACATTCATAGTATTCAGTAATAATTTTTAGCAAATATTTCTAACAACGATTATATGACACTTAAAACTGAGTTGAAACATCTTAGAAGCCCCCGTGAACTAGTGATTCAGAAATGGAAAGATACGTCAAATTTGAGAACTCAAGAATTATTAAACAGCCAGGATCAATCAATATGTTAAATTCTTAATGATTGGCCAATATATAAACATCCATTTATGTCAGATTTGGTAAGCATATACATTTCTACACGCAAAGAAATATAATATATATATATATATATATATATATATATATATATATATATATATATATATATATTTATTTATTTATTTATTTAACATTTTCCTACAGATTGACATAGATTTTAACACCCTTTATCCACCATCGAATTTATATTCGAATTGGAATTCGTTTATTAACTTAATAACAGAAATTTTGAAATGTCATTTAAAACATCCTGATCAGATTTTAGCATTGGAAAATCTTATAAATAATAAATCAAATATAAATTAAGGAAAGTTTTATTGGAAACCATTTACTTGTTATTATTATTTTATATATATGTATGTAAGAGTACTTTCCATATTTTCTATTAAATAACAAAAATGCAAATTCTGAAATTTATCTTTCTAGAATCGGTCCAGTTCTTACTAAATTTATTATTTATTAATACAAAATTGATTTTTTGTTACAGATCCATATAACATACAATTAATCAATCTTGTGACACAAATAATACCACCTTCCGTCAAATATAAAAATAATAAAGACGTCACATACGTGAAAGCAACCATAAAAGATTGCCAAATGTGTTTGGTCACCATACTCGAAAATGTGGAAGAAATTCCCAAAGCACTTGAACGGGCTAAGTTACAATGCTTAAATGAAAAAACAAACCTTCAACCTCTTTTATTAGCAATTGGGATTAGCATGGAATGTAAGGAGTTTGTTGTAATCCTAGATGATAATAAATACATATATGGAAGCTTTTTCGAAGCCTCAGACCAACTTTTTAAAATATTCCATGTTTTTCAAATCGAATACCCTAAGCCGAGTTATAATCTCTGGCTATTTATTGAAAAAAAATTTTACAACATTCATACAAAGCACGACGAAAAAGTTCCAAATATTTTAACTCTCATAAACGATTTAAACAACAGTTAATAAAAAAAATCATAATTTTATCGCAATTTTAATACTAATTTATCTTTTGAACCCAATATTTTTTAATAACAGAATAAAATTTAGCTATGAGAACGAGCTCTCAAATAATAAGATTTAAGAAAAGTAGTAATAATTATAATGCAAAATTAAGTAATTAATAAAACGCATGATAGAAAATTTTGAAATTAAAAAATTAAATAATTTTTAATGAAGTACAGTACTAGCGAATATAATTTTAAATAGTTAATTTATGTTAGCGTAAAGTATTTAAAAGCTTTTCATTTATGAAATAATCAAATACATTTTCGTAATAATGAATTTAAAATAATATGAAAACTAAATACGTTTATATTTATGTATATTAAAATTAAGATTTTTATTTTCCTTTAAACTTTTTTACTATAGATATGATAAAATAAACTTTTATTTGCATTTATCTTTGTATAATTTAGCGTTTTATATATTATAATAAATAAATTTTTAATTACAAAGGCATTGCGTGTTATTGAAAAACTACCAAAGGATTAAAGAAAACCCTGTCCGGAAAATAAACTTCTTCGAAGATATATATATATATATATATATATATATATATATATATATATATATATATATATATAATGTATATATATATATATATATATATATATATATATATATATATATATATACATATATATATATATATATATTCTGCGATAAATTTCGCAAATTCAACAATTGACTTAAGTTTAAAATTACATTCCTAATTTCTGCGGAAATAATTTGTTAATAAAGTACAAGGTTTTCAATTTTACAAAAAAAAATCGTTAGCAATACAGATATTCGATGAAATATTTTAGTGTTGTAAGTATCAAAGATTTTCTTAGTAAACACAACCTTCGTAAATATATTTACGAAACTTGATCTGTTAATATTACATCGATCTTTATAAACTTTACGATAACTTTTGTAAATTTAATTACGAAACTTGCTTTGCAAATATTACATCAATCTTTGTAAAATTCACGCTATCTTTTGTAAATATATAAACGAAACCGAAACCTTTACAGAAAATATTCGTAGTATTTAGACATTATAAAATGTTTTAAAAACAAACGAAAGAAAATTTGTTATATTTGCGAACTACTTCGTTGGCTGAAAACGAACGAGTTTTTTCGTTATTCTAACCTTGGATTATTGTTAAAATCACCTGTTTTTTTTTAGTGTATCCGATACAAATATTACGTATAACAATTTTATTACCGACTAAAGGAGTTGTGCGTTGCTGCTAGTCTAAGTACAGAGTGGGATGAAATATTTTTCTGTTATACATACTTAAAACATAATGTAAAAATTAAACTTAGCAGTATGTGTTACATATATGCGCCATTGACATTTACACGCTGTCCTTCCCCATTTTTAAAGTAATGCGATCTAACGTCATGATGCCACCTAACTATAAACCGCAGCAAACAGTGCATTTTTCAGGATGCATTGAAAGCTCTTGAATCCTTTCTATTTCGTAAATTTTGTTTGTTGACATCCATTCAGCCAAAAATGAGCTTCATCGCTGAACACGAATAAAACAATATATTAACAGTAACAATGGGTAACCGGTATTGTGCACCTGAACATCCTGAAAAGGCGTTAGAAAGCATCAGTTAAGTGAAACTGAGAGCTTCATCTTTCAACAAGACAACGCGTCAGCCCACAGATCAAAACAAATGACTATGCACTTTTATTTCTTTATTTAAAACTTCTGTATAACTTTCTGGTAGAAAATAATAAATAACTTTGTAACATAACATTTTATTTCTATTTAAAGGTGAAAAAGTACTTGGTTGGTAGTTCCATCTGCACAATAAAATGACCCCCTTATAGCCCAGATATGAACCCAATTGAAATAATAAGTTTACCAAGCTCAACAAAACTCGGTTGCCTTTCGATTTACGGACGAAACTATAAGGCGGATAGTTAGATTTAAACTAACCCATGTAAAAGCCATTCTTCCTGCTGGTGTCAGTAAGCATTACGTGATTTTGCAACATGACCTTACGGTCCTATAACAAATGGACTATGAGATTCGAAGACCAATACCGTAAATTGAAAAGTATTGCAGCATTAATGTCGTTAATCTTTCAGAAATATTTGTTAGACGATATCTACTACTGCGGCAATTGGAGCGAGAGGTACCGGGTTCGAATCCCGATAGGAGCAGGATGCAAAAGGGACTTTTCACCATCTAATTACGATCCATGGTGTGAATGAACACATGTATGACCCCCTGTTTGGAATGAAAAATTCGTGGTCCAACCCAACTAACATGTCAGTATTATAGGCATGGAACTATACAATGCACAGATCGTTCAACGTAAATCGAACCTATAGCCGTACGTCTTCGATTTGGCTAAGTAATGACGTAAAGAAGGACATAAATAAACGAACCGTGAAAGAGTAAGGACAGCGTGGATAGAAACAGCAAGACAGGCAAAATTCCGATTTATTGATAGCATAATTATAATTTGAAAATAATTTTAGTTCAAGTTTAATACAAAATGTTGGCCATCCGTTGTGCAGTTTGAAGAGAAAAACGATTTCCTTATCTGCCTATCATTTCATTTAATCACTGATTAAAAAACTATAAGTCGTATTGATCTGTATCCTATACCACAATTTGTCCACATACTCGTAGCTGTAACAATATGCTCTTTTGTACAATGAGATACTAGGTCACGTTTTGCATTGTATTAGCTGTTTTGGCATGTTATACGAACTGTTATTGTCACATCGCCCAACTTATCAACCAACCAGTGAAATTGAAGTACAAATATCCAACAATAAATCGTATCGATTTAAGTCTAAGATTATGTTCTTATATTACATTTGATTATTTCACTCTGAGGAGTTGCATTGGATCAAAAAATGTCATTTTTCGTTTGATTAAAGTTTTTTATGCCACTGTACGCTGAAAAGGTGGTTTAGTGATTCATGCATATAGCAAAGTATTCTATTCCTCTGTAGTTCTATGGATTTCTGTGCACAGGAACAATAAGAAAAGTGAAATTTACTGTTAACTGTTTTCAAACAAGAAAAGTTCTTTCAAAACTGTTTTTTGTACTTTTTATGCTTCCGAAACTTTTACAAAAATCCTTACTAAAACAACGGTAACATAAACGTTGTTTGTTTACAGTTTTTTCGCCAATACAACCTCAAATCAAGATGTTGTTTCTTTTATTCTTTAACTGTAGCTAGAGCTAGAATTCTTTCCAGAATCACGAAACAATTAAATACAAAATTTGTCATAAGAGTGAGTGTTTTTGGGAGTTTACGAGTATGTTGTTTGGTTGAAAAATCTTGTAGCCGCTGAGCATTATTCATATGTTTATTTTCCGGAGTTATTCTGCGTACATATGGCCTGAAGTGAGTGAATATTATTCAGAGTTATGCCATACCATACGGCCAGCGGTAGCCGAATAATATTCGTGTGAATATACTCAGATATATACTTCTTTGTTATATTGAACACCCTATGGTTGAACGAAGTGTACGTGTACGCATTGGGTATCAAAAAGTTGTTTTCGGCCTATTACATTCGACCTTTTCAAGTTTGTTCTTATTCACCCGCACAAAGTTTTAAGTTTAGTTTAAGAAATTTCAATAAGTGAATAAAAATTGTTATTGATAATATAATTGGCGATATTTACTGTGGTTGGTGAGAACTCTTTGCATTTGGAGAACCCTATACCACTTCAATCTCTTATATACCAATTCGTCAGACACCAATACATTAAAAGGTTTATGTGGTTATAGTGATTAATCCTGCCCACCAGTGAACTTACATCCCTTACCACAACACCAACCTGTTGAATATTTCGGATTATGTTCATATACGATTGCTTTAGCCGCCTTTCATCTCAGTCAATCACTGATTCCGAAATATTTAAGTCTACACTGAGAAAACTCATATTCAAAATAGGCACACATATGTGTTGCTAACGAAAGAAATAATTAAACAAAAGGTAAGATTAAGTTTATTTTGTTTTGATTAATGTAAAGATGGTGCTGATTGTATTTGTTTCAGCATTGATCATTGATCGCCATTACTTAGCCAAATTGAAGACGTACGGCTATAGGTCCGATCTATATAGAACCATCTGAACATTGCATACAGTTCCATGCCAGCCTAAAGTACTGGCATGAAAGATGAGTTGGACTATGATTTTTTCACTCCAACAGGAGGGATGATGCTACATTTTGTTCAACATTTACATTTTTTCGGGATGGAAAATTTTTACTTTTGCCCCATTTAAAATCATTTACAAATTTTGAATCAAATCCACATCTACCACAAATCGGAAGTTGTACAAAATCAACTGTTGAACTGACAAAAAACTTCCCAGTTACAGAATCACCAATTAATTTTGGACCAAAGAGTGAAATAAAATTCGGAACGAACCACTAAGCTACATATAGATATAAAAGCAAAGCGAAAGCATCAAATTTATGAAATGAATTAAAACATTTTAAATTTAGTTTTAAATATTTATTTATTTTAATAATTTGATTTTTTTGTAAAGTTAATAAACATTTATTTTTCTTTTATATTATAAATTATTATTAAATATATTTAAAAAATCTCTTAAATTAAATTATTAAAAATTATTCAAACGAAACAAAAAAATATAATTCTTAAAAAACTAAATAAATCTTATTATTGAAGCCTTTCAATTAAATGGTCGACAGAAGTATTGGGAATATCGTACTTTGTTGTAATATTAAAAAAATACTTTTGAATAAACATCCAAACGGCTAAGGATTGGAATGAAAATTTCAAATTAAAAAAACGTGTGATTGCAAAAGTTATTTCGATTCCTCGAAGCACAGAATACATTTTGTATTTAATTCCATCAAAATACACAAAAATTTGAGTTGGATTTGGCAAAGTCCCGGTGATAAGAAGCAATGGTTGGATGGAATTATGCATCTCCAACTGGAACATCAGTTGTTCCTCTACTTCTTTGTCTGTAGCACCAACCAGGATGAAAGTTGTTTGAACACCTAGGGGGCTGAATGTCATTGGTATCTTTTTATTGTTTTCGATCGTAACCTCCCATCTTGTTGACCCCAAAATGTGGTATATAAGATAAAATACAGTTGCGGCCAAACAATCTAGAAAATTAAGAAAATGGATTTTTATGTTATTATTAGAAATAATATGTTTATATCTAATGCATAATATCTGTCACGATAAAACTTACTTTCATTATAATTTTCGCGGCATTTAAGTGTCGATAATAAATTCTGGTCCGTAACTTCATTTACTTTCTCTTCGAGCATCGGGATGATTCTGTCTAAAAATGGCCAAAACTTGATGTTCATGCTGCACACGTTGGGATAAAGTCTTAGAATATCAATTTCAATCTTGAGAAATAAAAATATGTATTATGCTTAACAATTTTTTACCACCAAACAATAACTTACCAATTTATAACCTAACGGTTTCTGATATTGCGGCCATTTTGTGAATATTTCGTCTATCGTAGCACCTGAGTCAATAAGTGTTTTCCTAAGTTGATGTGTAATGCCCCAATGGTACTCAATTTCCGGCCAACTGCAGTTATCGGTAACCAAGGCGTTGATACTTCTTTTGCAGTCATCTGGACTACCTGTCAAAGAGAAAACGAAACAAACTGTGAATTTATTTAATTTTTAAATTATTGTATATTTTATTAAATACCTATTGAACTGTTTATAAGTTGCTCTTGTTCTGGGTAACTTGGCTTAATTGGCAATAAACCAACTGTACGGATGTGTAATGAGTCCAAATATAATTTAGAAAAAAAAAACTAACAAAACTACTGTGTTTAAAGTCTTATATAATTCTTGATATTTATTCACAAAAATTCTTAATTTTTAATTCACAAAAAAAATGATTGAAATTTTTGATTTTGCTGCTCTGCCGGCAAAAAGTAAGTGGATGAGAAATATAAAGTTCAATAAAAATGTAATAGTTGAGCTTATCAGCAGTTAAAAGTTCAGTTAAATAGATTCAAATAAATTTGCTTATTACTTGTGCTACCAATTATTAGTTACACTCTGCAAACTAGAGCATTACTTAAAAGATGAACTATCGATAAAACAATTTTCTACATTATCATGAGTATAGATGACCATTATAAATGTCAAGGTTTGCAGAACAGCTGATTGCATTCAACATTTAAGAATAGTGATTGATTTACATTAATTCATAAATAACTTCATAATAAATAATTAATAACTTTAAATCTTACAGATAAATATAAGAAGTAAATTGGACCTAATTTCCACGAATGTCAGATAATAATTGCGCGATTCAACTAAATATAAGATAAGTTAATTAAAATTCATTTTGTTAACTTTAGTTCATGTAACTATTTAATTATTGTTTTTCAGCTTCCGATCCTGACGTCCTTAATTTTTTGAAATATTTTTCGTATACTTCTCCCTTTGGTGCCTTCCCTTTTGATTTGTAATAATATGTTACCTATAAAAGCATATTTAATAATTAAAATTTTATAATATTTAAAATTGTTTTCGAATTGGTAATTACCTTACTTTCCGTTGGAAACGTCTCAACTATTTGATCGGCAATTTCATATGCAAGTTCATAAGTCATTTGAATTTCGCTATTTATAATTTCGATAGCGACCATGTCAACCAACATGGAACGAAGATCACTATTAAATTTGTTCAAAATTTTATAATAATTTTGAATGAATATTCCGTCCACTGAATTATTTAAAATTTCGTCTAAATTAAATGGTTTTTGACTTGCCGGTGTTTCCAGTAAAAATTGAGAGGCCAAACTTTGGTTATCTGGGTTTGAGTTGCCGCCCATTGTAGTCGTGTTGGAAAGAGATTCCAACCAAAGTTTATGATGTGAATTTAATTTGAATCCCTAAGTTGAAATGATTCATAAACGTTTTATGGTATTCTCCAAGATACCTAAACGCTTGAATGTCCATGCCCAGTTCTGAAATAAATATAATTTAATTTTATGTGTTCAGCAATTTATGCCAAGATATGCTTACCAATACATTTCGGATACATTTCGTGTAAGTTCCAAGAATATAGCAATGCGTAAAGTTCATTATCCTCCCTATGAGAAACCGATGGCCCTGCTGGTTGTGGTAGTTTTTGTTGCTCTACAAATGGTTCGGTAGTTAAAGTACTAGACCACTGAGTTCGATACGTTTCGAATGGTGAGTGGTTGTCAAATAAATCTATTTCCATTGATGGTTATTGAAGAAGTTGATTTGTGGTGTCAGTATTTTTTTCGGCTTGGAAATACAAATCCATTAATGCATGTGATTCTTTATCCATGTTCAATATATATATTTGATTTAATTTATAAAAATAAACAATATTTATCAACCACTCTTACACAATTAAATTTAAAATTAAATAATTTATTTAATTTATTTTTAAAGTTTCATCTATCTACTGAATGAGACAACAAAGATAAATGAGCGAGTTGTTACAAAACGAAAGGTATTAATACCAATATCCCTTCCTACAACACTTACAACGAAAATATTAGAAAGTGGGATTCTTAAACTATTTCTTCTCCGTTCAATGCAGATTATTCTAATGAATAATATATTATTATAATATATATATATATATATATATATATATATATATATATATATATATATATATATATATATATATATATATATATATATATATATATATATATATATATATATATATACATATATTTATATATATATATATATATATATATATATATATATATATATATATATATATATATATATATAAATATGTGTGTGTATTAGTTCCCATTTTTGTTTTTTTTTAAATATTTCTTGAGGCGAAGAAAATTTGTTCCTTTTATGGTTTTTATCATGAAAATTTTCTTAATTTATTTCTAATGTGTGTATTTCAGAACTAAAGCATATAGGTTGAGGAGGATAACACCAATAATATATAAGTGAACCAGAATTAAGAACAGCTTAAGGGTAGTGGACTAAAATATGGAAATTGTACAATGCAAATCGATCATATCTTTACACAAAGTTTGAGATTCGAGTACTTTATGTTCTTTGCAGAAACGACAAAAATAGTAACGAGAGAAAGATTTTCTGAAATCACACACATAATTCACTTCTAAATTATCTCCCATTATCAATGAGGATTAAATGCAAAATTTGTAAAATGTTCTGGATAATAATTTGTAACCGAAGACGAACGAAAATTTTCCTCAAGACACA
The DNA here is from genome assembly GCA_963932295.1 of Tipula lateralis. Lineage (NCBI taxonomy): Eukaryota > Metazoa > Arthropoda > Insecta > Diptera > Tipulidae > Tipula > Tipula lateralis. Next base: position 27,902,187 of record OZ010739.1, read on the forward strand.
ATTCGAAAATATTTCGCAACAGTTAAAAAAATCGTATGTGTTCAATAAATAATTTGATGTGAGAAGAAAAGGGTTTACAAAAACCTCAATTCATTTTATATTCAAATTCGTCAAAGTAATTAAAGTCGTATTGAAATAAAATAAACATAAAATCTTCAATTTGAGATTATTGAACTCTGTAATTAAATTATTTAACGAGATGAATCATTTATCGCAGTTTGTTCTAATTTTATAAATTACTTTATGTATAAAAGGTAGACGATTAACAACATTCGCATAGTTTATATATCGATTGCCTTATATATCGATTGCCTTATATATCGATCTGATTATTTATATATCGATCCGTCGATCATTTTATTTAATTACTTAATTCTTGATACTAAAAATCTTAGTATAAGTCGTATTGATCTGTATCTTGTAAGACGGTAGTTGGTTTTAAAACTCAATTGGTTTTACTAGTTGTACATGCAAACAGATCACTACAAAAGGGTTATGCAATGACTAATTTGAATCTAGAATTATCGTCATAAACAAAAATCACCAAAAAAATATAGAAACAAGAATTGTTTCTTAATTGAGCAACATACTTTAATAATAAGTTATATGAACGAAATGTTTACATGGTGATACTTCAACAATGTAATTTAGTTACTCAGGATTAACATGATGACCGTTAGTAAATTCATAATATTACCAGAAAATCTAAATGACTACGAAATAAGAAAATTATTTCTTATTTAGTAGTCAAAATATGTAAAAAACCATATGAATTTGAAAATAACACAATACTACAATTTATTAATAAATAAAAATGTTTATTTTTAATTGCAATAATTAAACGAAATTAAATTTTAATTTGGTTGGATAATTTAACAGAATTTCCCAATTTCATGAAAAAAAATTAATTTAAATATAATGGACGGTGGCATAAAATAATATTGGGAATAAAAAATTTTAAACAAAAAATCAACTCACAACAGTTATGAAGAACGCTTCCGTCATTCGACTTGATATCAGTATCTTAAAAAAACTTGAGTAATTTTATTTTTGTTGTTCTCACGATTCGAACTATAAATCTTAAATGCACTTATTTAAATTTCATTCATTTATAATTTTTGTAACATTCAGTAATTTTAAAATAACTGATAATCAACAATCTGATTCCATCGGTTTCGATTACGACCAAGCTCTTTATACTGTGGCAAGCAGCTACAAGATGTCAGATTGCTCTCTACGCCGTGGAGCCATCGTCGGCAACAGCGATCTCTTCGTCTATCGCACAGCGGTTCTCCCTTCAAAGATTGCAGTATCATTCGGTTCAGTTCAGCTCGCAGAACGTGATCAAGCGTATATGCTGTCGTTTGATTTCATGCTCGATATCAGGAATTTGAATTAAATTCGGTATGTGCTATCAACATCGCGTTTTGGGCCATATATCACACGCATGATTCTTCTCTCGAATGTTAAAAGTCATATCTTGTACTCATTTGTCGTACTCATCCATCAAGGTCCACTCTCAGAAGTGGACATAAAAAGCCCGATCTCCAGCGACAAGGATTGTCGGAATAAGATATTTCCTGAGGGTTTCACTTGAACGAAGGATGTATTGTAACGTGTGATTAAAAAGTATCGGGACAACGCATTTCCTTGTCGAACACCAGAAGTTTCTGCAAAAGTTCTCGATAGCCCGTTCTCAATTTAACACAGCATTGTGACTGCGTTACTGTCATTTTACATAGATAAAATTGTTTTAGGAATTCCTGAATATGCAAGCGCATACCATAGTCTCTCTCGATTGATCGGGTCATAGGCTTGCTTGAAATCTAGGAATACCTGGTGTATATCGTGAGATGTTTCATAGTTCTTGGAAAGAATCATCCATAGCGAAACCACTTGATCACTGACTGACCGATTTACACAGAATCCTCCTTGGCAGTCACCGAAAATTTCCTCCACCAGTGGAGTAATTCTTCCAAGATAATGGTATCACAGTAAATTTTTTTTTTACGTTTTGTTTTAGTTGGGTGCAGGGCGGACTTTTAGACTAACCTAGCTCCTTGTAACTGTCAGAGCTCCTGCACCCAATGCGCGATCCTTCAAGTAAAGGTTGATAGCTGCCTTAAACTTGTGCATTTTATACTTCAACGGAAACTGAAAACCAGTCAACGAATTCCACTTCTTAGATGTTCGATAAATAAAGTCGCGCTTTGCATCTTCAGTTCGAGGTTTCGGCAGCTTCACCGTAAACCTATGCGCATTAACCGTTCCTCGTGTTACCCGTCCTGGCGTAACAAATGGTGGTATTTTCTCCTTTAATTCTGCAGAACATTTACCATTTATTAATCTATAGAACACGCAGAGTTCTGCAACATCTCTGCGGTGCTGTAGGCTGTCTAGATCTTTCGTAAGTCTGGGATTTCATATTATTCGGATGGCACGCCGCTGAACTCTATCCAGCAACTGGAGAGCAGTGCCATATGCTCCACCCGAAACTTGACAGCAACATTCTATGCACGGTCTAATAAAGGTTTTATATATTTGGAGAACCTGATGTGATTTATAAAACCGTCTGCATCTATTGAGGAACCCGAGTTTACGTGAAGCTGATTTGGATAATGTGTTCATTCCATTTTAGATTGTTGGTAATCTGAACACCAAGCAGACGAATTGAGTCACAACTCACGAGATCGTGTCCTTTTACCACAAAAGAGTATTCGTTGTGACTTCTTTTACGCGAGAATGTGCATATTTGTGTTTTTTTCTCGTTAAATTTGACCTGATTTTTAACTCCCCACTCAAATACTGTACTTAAATCGGAATTAAGTGAAATGACAACTTCCAGCCGTTTACCGTTTTACTCTGAAGGAGTAGGCTCGACCTCGAATGAAATGGAAGAGTGCAATGTTTCATCATCGGCAAAACTGTGGATAGGGTTCACACAGTGCTATCCAAAAAGTCATTAATGTATAACAAAAACAAAGTTGGTGACAAAACTGACCCTTGAGGGACTCCGGCATTTAGGGAGTGTGTCGTTGATGATCTCCCATTTAGCACAACGTTGATCTTTCGGTCTTTGAGAAAGCTATTTATCCACTTGATGGTCATCGAATCCAAGCCGTATGCCACAAGTTTACAAATGAGATTCTCATGCCAAACCTTGTCAAAAGCCTTGGATATATCCAAGGCGATTGCAAAGGCTTCTCCGTGGTGCTCAAAGGCGAGATTCCATTTGTTTATAACATACGTCAAGAGATCGGTTGTGGAGCGGCTTTCGCGGAAACCATATTGTTTATCTGAAATTATTTTATTAATCTCAAGATAATGCACCAGTTGTTGGTTAATGCATTTCTCAAAAACTTTAGCCACGGCTGACACAATTGATATTGGCCGGAAGTTTGAAGGGTCAGTTTTATCACAGCCACGTTTAAGAACCGGTTGTACCATCGCACTCTTCCAGGCGTTTGGGTATTTACTTTGTTTATAAGATGTTACGATGTGTATTACATCGTTCCATTATTTGGTTGGTTTGGCACCCCGTTTTCACAAAATAATTATGCTTATAAATGTATAAAATATAGACCGGTTTTTGAAATGAGATAAGATTACGGTTGTCGAGTTAAAAATTTGAGAAAATTTGAAATGGGACTTGCAATTAGATTGTTGAACTGGATAGATCGCGAAAAGTTGGTATGGCTAAGAAGTTCACGTGGTTATTAATTATGAATTAGAAAAGTATAAAAATCACATGAGTCTTATATTAGTGTTAAATAAAGTGTGAATATCGATATATGTATAGTTTATTATATGTAGTTACTTATATATAAATTTTAATTAATACCTTCTTATTGTAAGAATTGAAATAATAAAAACTGTTAATCATGATATGATAGGAGAAGTACAAGCCAACCAGTTACGGTGAATCTGAGATTGTTACCATAATCCTGGAGTATATTCAGCAGAGTTCCAAATAGATATCTGAGAATTTTTACTCCAAAATTATGCGGGCCCAGTCCCTGCTTGCATCTCAACATATAAGGTTAAGGAAAAGGAAACAATCACAGAAACGACTAAGGTGATAATCCACAGCAGAGTCATTGCTAACTACTTATTAGTAAATTATTATATATTGTTAGTATAATCATTTTCACATTTAGATTTGAGTTTGTTATTTTTGTTAGTTGGATAGGTAAGGACCATTCTAAATTCATCATATGTATTCGTATCGCCTCAACAGTTAAACTGGAGTATTTTAAAAAACATCTTTCGGTCATCTCATCATATGCTGTATTTAAAGATGTGTCCCTATAATTCCCAATCCATCACCATCTAACGCGTGGGGAATATAAATTTCTTAATGACCCGACAGCATTTCTATATACAATATGATGATCTTATACATTGTCAATTCGTTTGTAAGGGAAACTGTTTAAATAAATAAATAGTTTAGTGCGGTCATATTTAGCTAACCTGATCGATCATTCCATTCCACACATTCTATCTTTATGTCCGTTTAAAGTTTTACAACAAACAATCACACAATACACAAAAGTAGAATTCTTGTATAACACACTACAGTCCAATGAAAGAAATCACCAAAGCGGCCGTCCGATTCAGAAAGTTTAATAGTTTGTAATAGAATTATTATACAGCACAAAGAAGCTGCTTATTAAAGTAAAATAAACTTTCTGGTCAAGACCACCGGTCAAGTGATCCCCATCCAATGTTAAGAATGTCACTCAAGAAATCTTATTCATTTACACTTATATGAATAAAGAAAACAAAATTATTTAAATAAATTAGTGTTTTCCATAGAAATAAAGCCAAAAGTACCATGGTATATGAAGGTATGTCAAGATATGTCAAGTACATACCCAAGAGCAAAATTGTGGACTTTATTGACAAAATAAAATCAAGAGGAATATTAACCGTTCCTTTAAAACACCACTTTCCTAATATATGAACAAGCATCTGCTAAATCGAACTTCAACATTTTTTCCAATTCAAATCTCGCCAACAAATAGGATACTTACTGATCATATATATTATCGTCAATACAATGAACGTAAATTGGTAGTGATCGTGTTAAAACAATCTTCAGTCAATTCTACCATTTACATTGCACTACATTTAACCTCAATAGTCTTATAGATATAGTCTAAATCAAATTTGATATAAGATACGAAAACAAAATTTTCAAAACTTTTGAAAAGTTAATCTATCGATATGAAAGGTTTGCTGTACATACCGATATTTATGTATAAATATATTATATATTTTTAAAATGTTTTGTTCTTTTTCACGTGCAAGTGAACACCTGCACAAAATATAAAACAAAAACAAACAAAATTATCTAACCAAAACTGTATGCATTGATATTTTATATTAACGCATTGATTATATGTACACAAATCTAAACAAGATCAAACCTGTATGTATCTATTCTATACATGCGTTGATTGCCCGTATACGCATTGCAATGGTATTGATCTATATATTACATAAGCAAAATATATAAAACAAACGGGAAGGGAAATACATAGTCAAATATTTAGAGTTTATTTGACTAATGCAACCGTTGCAGCATGTTAATACATAATAGAAAAATTTGAATAGAAGAAACCAAAACAAAATAACGTGCTATATAAAATTTAACAAAAAATTTTTTTGTATGCAATCGTTTCCGGACATCAATATTTGTGTTTTCCACAAATGATGTATTTAAAGACACAAATACACATGCAGTGAACGCGTTACAATTACAATTCAAAATCTCCAAAGATTCCCCTCACTGCATGTCTTGATATGTACATTTTGATACATAAAACAAAATATAAAAATCATCCAGAGGAAAGTGAAATATATTAGGATCGAATTATGGGATTGGCTCGTCAAACGAAACAAAACAAAAACACATGCGTCGCATTCAATCGTTGGCAACGGAAAATTGTGTCTGTGTGTGATAATGAAATTTATGTATATACAAATACCGTTACTGGCAATGTATACATGATGCAAACTGACACACACAATTACGGTATATGCACATCCACTATAATATAAACACAAAAACCTAAATATAATATAATGCAATATATAACATAATATAATATCATTTAATATTAAATATAATAAAATATAATATAATATAATAACGATACTCATTTGAGATTCCCGAGTTTAACCCACAAACACACACATACACAAACGAATTTATTTTATTTAATTAAACACCGAGCGGAAAAAAATACGTCAACTCAGTGTGACGACTAACACTGAACTCCATCAATAATAAAAACTGTTAATCATAGACAATAATATTAACTTAATATTAACTAGTTGGGCTATGTGAGATAATATAATATTATGAATATAGCGACATTCTAATAACATTATAAAATCTAATTATAATAAACTAATTGTAAATTAATCAAATATTGATGACGTTGTGATTGCGGATTGACGTTTACAACCGTTGTGGTAACCACCACGTTTTTGATGGACCACGTTATTGATGGGCCACGTTTTTGAATATGAACCAAGAATGGCGGACAAACATCATTTAAGATAAGATTTTTCTTTTATTATTATTTTTATTTCGTATTTCTTAATTATTTTTCTAATTATTATTATATTTTATTACTTAATCTTAAACATATAGTTTAGTATATGTACTTCATAAACAAATTTCAAACACTTAAATTCATTATCTTATTGAATTCATTATCTTATATTTATTGTTTGAACTTTGCGGATGAAGGAACTATTACTTCATAATTTTAGGTGATCGATCGTTAGATTTATTTTAGTTTAAGTATATATTTTCATAATTTTGCACCGAATTTATCAGTTTGGTTATTGGACTTAATATTTTATTGTTTTTTTTATATAATAGAGTCTGAATAGAGGGTGCAAATATGTTGTTTTTGCCATCTTTTGTTTATAATAATAAATTGTAAGATATTATAAATTGTTGGTATTTAAAATTTTCTTCTTCTCGATATACAATATTATTAGACAATTTTGTAATATAGTGAACTAACTTAAAAAAATGAAGTGGTAATCAGCCAGTGAAGGATGGTGTTCGGTAAGTGTATGTGGCGATCGTCTTAGTCAGTCCTACCCCATCATTTCCAATCTTTCCTTTAATTTCCTTTAACTCCGTTTCCTACAGCGGCCTAGCTCAGACTTTGGGAAACCCCACGTCTTACCCGGAGCCTTAGCCGGCCAAAGATGACCGCCCCGAAGTATCTGAGTGAAAAATTTCTGATCAGGACAGATTTACATCCATCCTCGTTACAGTGGCGCCCAAGGTACAGCAATATTCCTTTCATTAATCAATAGATTTATTTTTAATTTTCTGTAATGAATTAACTTGTTCGCGGCTGCATCCAGTTATCATTGGTATAACTGTTGACTCAGTTGTTCGATAAACAAGTTATTCATTATTTAATTTTTTTTAGACATCATGGCTATCGCAATTATTTCCATTGTTTTACAATGTAGATTTTAATTGTCAGGGTTTGCCATTTGTTTTCATTTATAAACCATTTCACCACTCGCATTGTTTTCCATGTTAATGTTGATTACAATGTTAGTTTATGGAGGTTGCTTTGGCATTGTATATTTTGGACATTAACACAGATGAATCTAATATATTCTAAGTATTATTGAATCATACCGTTCAGAATGCTCAAAATATAATTTCCCTATTTCCTATCCTTTTCCTCCAAATTATTAAGACGAATGTAACATTATGCTTACCAACATCATTCTTTTCAATTAAACTCGCATTAATAAGAGATCATTTTATTATTTTGTTTGTTATTTTGGTTTAATTTAAGTCATTCTGAAATACATTTTACGCAAGTTTTTTTTAAAATTCATATCAAATTTTCTCATATTTACTACAACTACAACCATATTCTTATAAATACATTTTTATCTTATTATAATATTAATGGAATGATATTTTAAATTAAGTGGTATTTAAACTTAAGTTACATATTTTTTATTACCAATTATATACATATATATCTACCATGACGGATCCAAATGTTTTAGAACCCGACGAATTCATTATAGAGTGTGAAATCCGAAAAATATATGGTTCCTTGTTAAAACAGTTAACTGAACTCAAAGAAGCTTTAGATTTTGAATCTAAACAGCCCATAAAAGCCCAATTTGATATTCATCCAAAAGCTTACAAGAATCCAAAATATGAAGTAAATATTTGTTCCCAAAAACTTATACAAATTCATGAATCGGAGTTCAGTGTTAGTCGTCACACTGAGTGGACGTGTTTTTTCCACTCGGTGTTTAATTAAATAAAATAAATTCGTTTGTGTATGTGTGTGTGTTTGTGGCTTAATTTTTGGAATCTCAGATGAGTATCGTTATTATATTATATTATATTTTATTATATTTAATATTAAATTATATTATACATATTATATATTGCATTATATATTTAGGTTTTAGTGTTTAATACTATGGTGGATGTACATATTCGTATTTGTGTGTGTCAATTTGCATCGTGTATACATTGCCAGTAATGGTATTGGTAAATAGTTATATACATCAATTTCAATATCTCTCTCACACAATTTTCCGTTGCAAACGATTGAATGCGACACGTGTGTTTTTGTTTTGTTTCGTTTGACAAGCCAATCCCATAATTCGATCTTCATATATTTCCCTTTCCTCTGGATGATTTTTTTATATTTTGTTTTATGTATCATAATGTATATATCAAGCAAGGCATACAGTGGGGGGATTTTTTGGAGATTTTTGAATTGTAACGCGTTCACTGCATGTGTATTTGTGTCTTTTTGTATATAGATCAGTTTTGGAATACACAAATTCACATTCTATAGTCTAAATTTTGATGTCCTTGAAAACGATTGCATATAAATTTTTGTTAAATTTTATATAACACGATATTTTGTTTTTGTTTTCTTAGTTGCATTAGTCAAATAAAATTCTAAATATTTGACTATGTATTTCCCTTCCCTTTGTTTTATATATTTTGCTTATAAATATATAGACCAAGACAGTATAGATCAATAATATTGCAATGCGTATACGGGCAATGTATACAGGGTTGATCTCGTTTATATTTGTGTACAAATAATATAATATAATATATACATAAATGCATACAGTGCCTTTAATATTATTACTGGTTTTTGGTTTTGCTATTTTGTTGAAATTCATATTAAGAATTTCTCTTATGTGTGACTTATTCCACTTTTAAATTCAATCAAGTGGGGATTTGGTGTTTTGGTTCAGAAATGTTCCTTATAGTGGAATTTTTATTTTTTGTATTATAGATGTGTTTCGGCGATCGGGTTGCCATATTCAGTATTTATCATGAGTTCATGATGGATGCTGGAGATGGCAGCTTGATTGCCGAAATATATTTGTAGTGTAGAGAGTGGAAGTTCCGCTGTGGGGAGTGTTTTTGAGCTGAAGTATCAAGTTTTTATTTGATTGAATTTTGCTATTTGATGGGTTTGCATGTAATGTTCTTATACTTAATTATTGTTTGAGAATTTAAATAGTTTTTGGCTGTAATGGTATTAGGATTTTAATGGAGTGCCATGTATAGATTAATGGTCGAAGGGGCAGTTTTTATACGACCAGGGAGGTGATTTGTATGTGGGAAGTGTGGAGCGGAGGCACATTGAGGTGGAGTGGAGTGACATATTTTGGAGTGGGTTCCGACTAGGTAGAGCAGGCACGGTCTGGATTCAGTAATTAATTGAATATATATTGGTTGTTGGTGGATGGATTTTGGCACGAGTGGTTCAGTTGTGGCCGTTTGAATTGTGGGTGTGTTCGGGACATTTTCAGTAGCGGGACGTTTACCTGTATAGCGGGACATTGATCTGGATTGGAGGTGTGGATTTGGTTCGGTTGATGTTTGACGGCTATTTGTCTGAGTACTTCATGATGTTATGGTGGATCTTCTGGTTTCCAGTGGATTCTATTCGTGTTTGAAGTTTCATATATAAGCGGCGGTTGATGTTCTGGTTTCCAGTGGATTTTATTCGTGTTAGAAGTTTCATATGTAAGCGGGGGTTTTCGGCCGTTACCGTGGTTGGATTGATTTTTATGTTTGTCTTAGGTGGGTTTAGTTTTGGAAGCTTCCTTTTAGCGGCAGAGGTGCTGCGAGGTTCGGAGCGAATTGATGGCATGTAGTTTCAGGTATTGATAGAGGTTGCTTCCTCCAACATGTTCTTGTTCGGTTTCGGCTCGGTCCGAAGTCTAGTGGTGTCCTCCGAAACTAGCCGCGGTATCGGGGCTTCCTATTGAACTGCAGGATTGATAGTTTAGTGATTCTAAGTCATGATTGTGGAGTTGTTGCAGTCTCGTTTACATTTAAGTGTTGTTGGTTTTAATTTTTCGTCGTTCGAATCGGGCCTACTCTTGACTTGGTCGCGGGTTTCGGGATTGAATGGTTTTCAGCCGTAGTCCCGGGGTGCGTTATTGGTGATGAAGAATGCCGGATTTGTCTTGTATCGGGTTTGAGTGTCCTTGTTTTGGAGAGTTTTAAATGATGCGTATACCTACGTTCAGGGTGTCACTTTGCTGTAGGTGTGGCGGATCTGCTTTGATTTTTACTGTTTATGGGTTCAGTGGGCGCTGATTCAAATTTGCTACAGTTTTAAAAAGAGGAATAGTTGGTGTTGACTTCGAGGGGCTCGATTCATACCATTTGATAGGAAGTCGTATTTGAGTGCGAAATAGAATAAGTTGTGGTAACGTGTGTATAGCACAAAGGTGCGTGTGACACATACGTAATAAGGAAAGTGTACACATCCTCAGGGATTTTGTAGGACAGGACTGTTTAGATTTTGGAGGTACATTTTGGGATTGTGTTTGAGGGTTGTTTAGTATGGAAGTTTGTGACGGGTCAGGCGGGGATTTCATTTTAGGGGCGGGGAGTTGGAACTATAAGAATATTTGGATATCGGCGGGATTGTAGCACTTTTGCAGTGGTGGTTTGGAAGCATTCAATTTTGTAGAGTGTCGGCAGGTTTTGATGTTGTGCCTGGATTTTTGGAGGATGTCGCCCGATTCTCGAGTGGGCTGGGATTGTGCAGGAGTGTCTTGGAGGAAGCGGTTTTTGTAGGTATTCGTAGCTGCATGCTGGTGATTTGTTGTTTGCCTCATGGTACTGCTGTGGTTGGGGGGAGGGAGGTTTCGTGGCTGGATGTGATTGGAACGGGCATGATGGTTGAGCTAGTTGCGGTGGCGGTTAGGAGCCCTTGTTGGCATGTGGGGTTTTGGGCGCGAGTGGGATTTGTTGGGAGCCGGAGGATTCGCTGGAATGTGGGATGTTTGGATGGATATCGTTTTGTTGGCTGTCGGTTGAGATAGGTCTGCACTTTTTATTTTTGTGTAGGATGGTGTCCCGTTGTTAAGGGTGGTTTGAATTTGTTTGTAGTTTGGATGCTTATAATCGGGTTCTCTCGTGTTAGAGTTTGTTTACTACTAATATATGTATGTTTGGTTCAATGTTGAGTTTGGATCGTGTTTGGTTTGCTTGAATGGGATTTGCTCGGGGGGTGTCGATTTCCTTTACTTTTGGGGTTTCTGCTCCATTCTTTCTGCATGTATGTGGCATCCCTCCCTGTGTGTCGTGTATACGTGCCTGTGATTTGTCCATGCGTTGTTTCAATTTATAAAGTTTCGTAGTAAGTTTCATATTTGGATTTAATGGTGCTTTTTGAAGTCGATATCAGTTGTTGTTTTTTGATTAATAAACGGTGAAGGTCGGGTCGGATCTACTACGTTTGTAGTAGAGTGGCATCCCTGATCACGATCATTAAATAAAAATAATAATAATTTAAGAAAAATGTTTGGTTTTAATTATTTATATAAGTGTAAATATGATTATAGTTGGAGGGGGTTTACAAGGAAAGTTTATTTTATTTTAAAAAAGAGGTTGCATAATTTTGGTATGTAAAACGTTTTCAGAGATTTATTTTGATTTTCTGACAAACATATTCTAATATTATGGTATCATAAGCGTAAGGTTGACGGGTACTTAATCTAGCATACCATTTAATTTAATTTATTGTTACAGATTTAGGAGCCTTAAGTTAATTAAATAAGAATTTGTATTTTTGTTTAACTATGATTGGTGTGTGGACTGGAATTTAAATAACTAATAAAATTAATAATAATTAAGTTACAGATTCCTATCTAGTAAACATAATTTTAGAATTTTACTAAATGATTTAATTTTAATGCGTTAAACCTAAGTTGCAGGTTATAGCTAACTTACTCAATTATTTATTTATATAAATAATTTACCCTATTCACGAGTTGATAGTTTAATAAGTCGTCATAATGTATGTATATTAAATGCTGTCGGGTCATAAAATAAATAAATATTGCCCCTCGCGTTAGATAGTGGTGGATCTGGAAATATAGAGACGCAACTTTATATACAGCATATGATGAGAAGACCCCAGGATAATTAACGTAAATACTCCAGTTTCAACTGTTGAGGTAACACAAATACATATGATGGAATTAGAAATGTCCTTCTTATCCTAATAAAAATGTTAACCAATGATAATGTGAAAATGATATAGATCTTACTAACAAATTATATTATTTTATTATTTTACTAATTATGTAATAGGAAAATGGTTCTGCTGAAGATTGTCGCCCTAGTCTATTTTGATTCTCTGATGAGCATGTTACAGACGACTTATGGTAACATTATCTCATATCATATCATATTAATTAAATTGTTTTAGATACCTGAGCCATAAGTTAAAAAAAAAATCTTTCAGAGTTCTGTACTTATGTTTTAATTAGATTAGTTGTGCGGATGGGAGTTAAAATAAATAATAAAATTAATTAATTAAGTTACAGATTCCTGAGCGACTAACTTATAAATTCATTTTAGGATTTTAGTTTCAATCTAGTTTTAATTTTATTCAAAATACAGCGGAGCAGATAGGTGTTGCGGACTGGAGAATGCTGATTGGCGATTGCAGACTAGTAAATTAGAATTGTGATTGTCTAGTGATTGTTTAATAAAAGTAGTTTAGTACCGACTGTCATGGTGTCTGTAACCGGGTCGCTCTTTCCTAACTAATATACCTTCCTATCCTTACCTATCGTTTTATGTAAACGGCTGTAGGAATAGGCCCGGCGTTATCCGGGAATCTTGCCTAGCGCTTGGTCCTACAGTCCTATCAATCAATCAATCAATCAAAAACTTATACAAATTCATGAATCGTTACAAGGCACGGCAACACTAGAATATGCTGTACGAGTTCAAGAACTTAATATTTTAAAAACTAGAGTATTACACGTTAAAGTACCATTAGAACGAATAAGTGTCTCAAAGACTATTGCCTTGCGAACCGTGAAACTTCTAGAGCTTTCTAATAAACTGTTGGCGGTAATTGAAAATCTAAAAGATTCTTTTATGGACTTCGAAAATTCTGTCAAATCAATTAAAGAAATTCAGCAACAGAGTCTCGGTCAACTGCTATTCGGGACCAGGATGGAATCCTCTGTGTTAACGTCGATGCGGTACTCGATACATGGCGTGAACATTTTCTGACTTACTTAATGTTCCACATGTATCACAAGCTGTGTTTGAATACCCTCAAATACAGACCGCAGAGATGTTCATTGAGGATCCATCCTATGAGGAATTCACCATTTAGAAAAATCGTTTACCGGGAGTTGATTGCATTAATTCAGAGCTCACAAGTTACTGTCATACATTATCTTGGGAAGAATTACTCCACTGGTGGAGGAAATTTTCGGTGACTGCCAAGGAGGATTCCGTGCAAATCGGTCACTCACTGATCGAGTTTTTTCGCTAGGGATGATTCTTTCCAAGTACTACGAAACATCTCGCGATGTACACCAGGTGTTTCTAGATTTCAAGCAAGCGTTTGACTCGATCAATCGAGAGAGACTATGGTATGCGCTTGAATAGGAATACCCAAAACAATTGTACATCTGTGTAAAATGACAGTAACGCAGTGACAATGCTGTGTTAAAGTTGAGAACGGGCTATCGAGAACTTTTGCAGTTACTTCTGCTGTTCGACAACGAAATGCGCCGTCCCGATACTTTTTAATCACATGTTACAATACATCATTCTTTCAAGTGAAACCCTCAGAAAATATCTTATATCTTATATCGTCGCTGGCGATCGGGCTTTTTATCTTCTACGTCCACTTCTGAGAGTGGACCTTGATGGATGAGTACGACAAATGAGTACAAGATATGACTTTTAACATTCGACAGACGAATCATGCGTGTGATATATGGCTCAAAACGCGATGTTGCGTGCCGTTCGATAGGCGAAGAGCCATTGTCGCTGTTGCCGACGATGGCTCCACGGCGAAGAGAGCGATCTGTACATAAAAAAATATTTAGTATTTTTCGCTTGCATGTAAAATCTTTTCGGTAAATTTATGATCCCATACGATAGGATTTTCGTAACAAGAAGAATCGGTTTAAAAATTATTAAAATTATTTAAAATCTATTCGCCTTTGACTAAGAATTTGTTTTCTTCCTTTTATTAGATAGTCGCTTTAAACTAAGAATTATATATTTTTTGACGTGATATTTTCATCTTAATACAAAAGTTGTTTTTCTTCACTCAATCTTTTTTAACATTATCGGTAAGCGAAAAATTTATATTTAAGACGGGTATTTCTAAAATAGTAAAATAATTTCGCTTGAACGAAAATAATGTAAATCTTATTTTGAAGCATAATCATCTTACGTTTGTCGTCTTCTTATATGAAAAACCAATTCTTGTTCTAAAATTATGAAATTCTTTTATTAATTAAAACATTTTTAATTTGTTTAATTTATTCACAAATAATATGTACATAACATTTATTATAATTTAATTCAATTAATAATAAACATAATATTATAAAAAATCATAAGTCAATTTCAAAATATTTTTTGCTCGAAAAAATATCTTATTTTCTAAAATTTCTAAATGAATCGGTGGGCATTGAAAGTAATCAGCCTCACTTACATAAACTTTATTTATTTTTTCACCTACCTCTGAATGGAAATTATAAGCTACTTATTATAAGTAACATTTGGTCAATCGGAAAAAAATTGTATAATTAGAATTTTTGGATAAATTCCCAAAACTGCAGACAATCTCTAGTATTTTTAAGATTTAAAGTTATGTTGAAGCAAAAATCTATTGCGTTTAATAGATTTTCGGATTAATAGTATACCTTACGGTCTATATAAACATAAAAAATTGTCTTCTGGCCAGATTTGATACCGCAAATAAATGGTTACCTTTACCTGCATATTTTTTCAGATCTTTGATCAACGATATTTTCTAAATTATTTAGTATATCTACGAGTATGATCAAAATAGCCCTTCTTGTGAGTCCTTAATAATTGGTTTCCATTTTACTGCCACAGTTAATATGCGCTGAAGGTTTAAGTAATGCATGTAGACATAGCAGTATAATTTGATCTAGTTTATCTGAAAAAGATTAGTTATTTAAATAATGTATAAGATGTGCTTTCGATATTGTTAATTTTTTGTTACCATCTGCGATCATTCCTTATTTCTAAAATACGATTTTTAGAAGAAATATCTTTTATTGCTGGTTTTATTTTTTCGATAGCTGACGGCGCAAATTTTTCCTATTTTTGAACAAATTGTTGGTTTTTGGTGGGTTTAATGTCTCATAGTCGATCTCATACTAGTAAAAGTTAATAAAAATTAATGTAAGAATATCAGTTATTTAACAATCTATTACCAATATCTTGCATATTTTAAAAGAGGCCACTCTTCCAGGATTTCTTTCAACGTATGTTTTTTTGTTGTTGACCATCGGTACATAAATGTTTTTTGCCATAAAGATTCGAGTTTTCCCATGGTTCCATGGACAAGGCTCATCGAAAAAAATTCTTTGCCACATCAGATTCAGAACTCATGGACTAGTACTGTTTGAACGGACGATGTGTGTCGAACTTGAATAATAATGTCTTTTCTAAATAGTGATGGCCTCATCGAATTAAATACGATCTATTAAATTTGAATTTGGTGATAACTCATCCAAGTGATGTTTTTGAGGGGGTTCGTTTCTCGACTAAAAGTAGAAACACATATCTCTTCCTTTAGTGGAACAAATAAAATTTTTAAAATATTTGCAACGTGTTAAAAAGTGTAAAAATAGATTGAAACAGTGTATGAAATAAGTGTAAATAAGATAAATGTTACAAATTAAAAAAAATGAAGGAATAAGCACCAAAAAAAAGTGAAAAACAAATTGTGTTTTTTATCAAACAAGGAATTTTGACAATACGCAACTATATATTCTATATATACGCCGCTAATTGGAAAACGAACAAATATGTATCGTATTCCAATTGGATCAGTCGGTGGAATGGTAACTTTTTGTTTTAGGTTAAATCATGATTGTGTATATGTGGGGTTAAATTGAATAAAGAAAAACAAAACAAACAGGAAAGATCACAAAAAGACGAGAAATAAAACACACATGAAAAGAAAGGGAAACTCAGATTGTTGATGATTAGTTGTGTTAAAATTTTCATAATGTTACAAAAATTATAAATTAATTAAATTTAAATAAGTGCATTTAAGATTTATAGTTCGAATCGCGAAAACAACAAAATAAAATTACTCAAGTTTGTTTGGAGTTTCATTAAGATACTGATATCAAGTCGAATGCAGGAAGCTTTCTTCATGGCCTTGGTAACTGTGGTGAGTTGATTTTTTGTTTAAAATTTTTTTATTTCCAATATTATTTTATGCCACCGTCCATGTAGGTGGCCATTATATTTAAATTAATTTTCTTTTTCAGGAAATTGGGAAATTCTGTTAAATTATCCAACCAAACTAAAATTAAATTTCGTTTAGTTATTGAATTTAAAAATAAACTTTTTAATCATTAATTAATAGAAGTATTGTGTTATTTTCAAATTCATATGGTTTTTTTATATATTTTGACTACTATATAAGAAATAATTTTTTTATTTAGTAGTCATTTTGATCGTCTGGTTAATCCTGATTAACTAAATCACATTGTTGAAGTATCACCATGTAGACGTTTCGTTCATATAACCTATTGTTAAAGTATGTTACTCAATTAAGAAACAATTCTTGTTTCTATATTTTTTTGTTGATTTTTGTTTAGGACGATAATTCAAGATTCAAATAAGTCGGTGCATAACCCTTTTGTAGCGATCTGTTTGCATATACAATTATTAAACCAATTGTGTTTTTAAACCAACTACCGTCTTACAAGATACAGATCAATACGACTTATACTAAGATTTTTAGTATCAAGAATTAAGTAATTAAATAAAATGATCGACGGATCGATATATAAATAATCAGATCGATATATAAGGCAATCGATATATAAGGCAATCGATATATAAACTATGCGAATGTCGTTAATCGTCTACCTTTTATACATAAAGTAATTAATAAAATTAGAACAAAGTGCGATAAATGATTCATCTCGTTAAATAATTTAATTACAGAGTTCAATAATCTCAAATTGAAGATTTTATATTTATTTTATTTCTATACGACTTTAATTACTTTGACGAATTTGAATATAAAATGAATTGAGGTTTTTGTAAACCCTTTTCTTCTCACCTTAAATTATTTATTGAACACATAAAATTTTATTAATTGCAGCGAAATATTTTCGAATTGTGTCTTAAATTTCCACTTTTTCATCGGTTAAAAATTATTGTCCAGAACATTTTACAAATTATGTATCAAATCCTCATTGATAATGGGAGATAATTTAGAAGTGAATTATGTGTTTGATTTCAGTAAATCTTTCTCTCGTTATCATTTTTGTCGTTTCTGCAAAGAACATAAAGTACTCGAATCTCAAACTTTGTGTAAAGATATGATTTGCATTGTACAATTTCCATATTTTAGTCCACTACCCTTAAGTTATTCTTTATTCTGGTTCTCTAATATATTATTGATGTTATCCTCCTTATTCTATATGCTTTAGTTCTGGAATACACACATTAGAAATAAATTAAGAAAATTTTCATGATAAATTTCATGATTAAAACTATAAAAGGAACAAATTTTCTATAACACAAACACACACACACACACACACACACACACACACACACACACACACACACACACACACACACACACACACACACACACACACACACACACACACACACACACACACACACACACATATATATATATATATATATATATATATATATATATATATATATATATATATATATATATATATATATATATATATATATATATATATATATATATATATATATATATATATATATATATATATATATATATATATATATACACACATTTATATTATAATAAAATATTTTTCATTAGAATAATCTGCATAGAACGGAGAAGAAATAGTTTAAGAATCCCACTTTCTAATATTTTCGTTGTAAGTGGTGTAGGAAGGGATATTGGTATTAATACCTTTCGTTTTGTAACAACTCGCTCATTTATCTTTGTTGTCTCATTTAGTAGATAGATGAAACTTTAAAACTAAATTAAACAAATAATTTAATTTTTAATTTAATTGTGTTATAGTGGTTGATAAATATAGTTTATTTTTATAAAATAAATCTAATATATATTTAACATGGATAAAGAATCACATGCATTAATGGATTTGTATTTGCAAGCCGAAAAAAATTCTGACATCACAAATCAACTTCTTCAACAACCATCAATGGAAATAGATTTATTTGACAACCACCCACCATTCGAAACGTATCGAACTCAGTGGTCTAGTACTTCAACATTCGAACCATTTGTAGAGCAACAAAAACTACCACAACCAACTGGGCCATCGGTTTCTCATAGGGAGGATAATGAACTTTACGCATTGCTATATTCTTGGAACTTACACGAAATGTATCCGAAATGTATTGGTAAGCATATCTGGGCATAATTGACTGAATAGATAAAATTAAATTATATTTATTTCAGAACTGGGCATGGACATTCAAGAGTTTAGGTATCTTGGTGAATACCATAAAACTTTTATGAATCATTTCAACTTAGGGATTCAAATTAAATTCACAATGCATCATAAACTTTGGTTGGAATCTCTTTCCAACACAACGACAACGGGCGGCAACTCAAACCCAGATAACCAAAGTTTGGCCTCTCAATTTTTACTTACTGAAAACACCGGCAAGTCAAAAACCATTTAATTTAGACGAAATTTTAAATAATTCAGTGGACGGAATATTCATTCAAAATTATTATAAAATTTTGAACAAATTTAATAGTGATCTTCGTTCCATGTTGGTTGACATGGTCGCTATCGAAATTATAAATAGCGAAATTCAAATGACTTATGAACTTGCAAATGAAATCACCGATAAAATAGTTGAGACGTTTCCAACGGAAAGTAAGGTAATTACCAATTCGAAAACAATTTTAAATATTATAAAATTTTTATTATTAAATATGCTTTTATAGGTAACATATTATTACAAATCAAAAGGGAAGGCACCAAAGGGAAAAGTATACGAAAACTATTTCAAAAAATTAAGGACGTTAAGGAAAGTTGGTTTATTGCCAATTAAGCCAAGCTACCCAGAATAAGAGCAACTTATAAACAGTTCAATAGGTATTTAATAAAATATACAATAATTTTAAAATTAAATAAATAAACAGTTTGTTTCGTTTTCTCTTTGACAGGTAGTCCAGATGACTGCAAAACAAGTATCAACGCCTTGGTTACCGATAATTGCAGTTGGTCGGAAATTGAGTACCATTAGGGCATTACACATCAACTTAGGAAAACACTTATTGACTCAGGTGCTACGATAGACGAAATATTCACAAAATGGCCGCAATATCAGAAACCGTTAGGTTTTAAATTGGTAAGTTATTATTTGGTGGTGAAAAATTGTTATGCATAATATATATTTTTATTTCTCAAGATTGAAATTGATTTTCTAAGACTTTATCCCAACGTGTGCAGCATGAACATCAAGTTTTGGTCATTTTTAGACAGAATCATCCCGATGCTTGAAGAGAAAGTTAATGGAGTTACGGACCAGAATTTATTATCGACACTTAAATGCCGCGAAAATTATAATGAAAGTAAGTTTTATCGTGACAGATATTATGCATTAGATATAAACATATTATTTCTAATAATAACATTAAAATCCATTTTCTTAATTTTTCTAGATGGTTTGGCAGCTACTGTATTTTATCTTATATACCACATTTTGGGGTCAACAAGATGGGAGGTTACGATCGAAAACAATAAAAAAATACCAATGACATTCAGCCCCCTAGGTGTTCAAAAAACTTTCATCCTGGTTGGTGCTACAGACAAAGAAGTAGAGGAACAACTGATGTTCCAGTTGGAGATGCATAGTTCCATCCAACCATTGCTTCTTATCACCGGGACTTTGCCAAATCCAACTCAAATTTTTGTGTATTTTGATGGAATTAAATACAAAATGTATTCTGTGCTTCGAGGAATCGAAATAATTTTTGCAATCACACGTTTTTTTACTTTGAAATTTCCATTCCAATCCATAGCCGTTTGGATGTTTATTCAAATGTATTTTCTTAATATTACAACAAAATACGATATTCCCAATACTTCTGTCGACCATTTAATTGAAAGGCTTCAAAAATAAGATTTATTTAGTTTTTTAAGAATTATATTTTTTTGTTTCGTTTGAATAATTTTTAATAATTTAATTTAAGAGATTTTTTTAATATATTATATTTAATTATAATTAATAATATTAGTGAAAAATAAATGTTTATTATCTTTACAAATAAATCAAATTATTAAAATAAATGAATATTTAAAACTAAATTTATAATGTTTTAATTAATTTCATTAATTTGATGCTTTCGCTTTGCTTTTATAAATGTAAGTGCTCAGTTCGTTCCGAATTTATTTTCACTCGTTGGTCCAAAATTAATTGGTGATTCTGGAACTGGTAAGTTTTTTGTCGGTTCGACAGTTGATTTTGTACAACTTCCGATTTGTGGTAGATGTGGATTTGATACATAAATTTGTAAATGATTTTAAATGGAGCAAAAGTGAAAATTTTCCATCCCGAAAAAATGTAAATGTTGAATTAAATGTAGCATCATCCCTCCTGTTTGAGTACAAAAATCATAGGCCCACCCATCTATCATGCCAGTACTTTAGGCTGGCATGGAACTATATGCAATGTTCAGATGGTTCTATATAGATCGGACCTATAGCCGTACGTCTTCGATTTGGCTAAGTAATGGCGTAAAACAGGACTTAAATAAGTTAACCGTGGAAGAGTTGAGAGAGCCTTGAATTCCAAAACAGATTCCAAAGATAAAGACAAACAGACAGACAGACTTTTCGATATTCCAGTTTTATAGTTAACGTAGTAATTAGAGTTTGAAAATAATTTTATTTTATATAAAATATAAGCGTCGATGTGCAGTTTCAAAAGCAAAAGCTATAAAAATATTCTTAGATCAAAACAGTTTTTTGTCTAAATCGAACAAAATATCAATCGTCTTCTGTCAATCAAACATTCAATGATCAATGCTGAAACAAATACAATCAGCACCAAATCTTTTAAGAAATTCTTTCGTTAGGAACACATATGTGTGCCTTTTTTGAATATGAGTTTTCTCAGTGTAGACTTAAATGTTTCGAAATCAGTGATTGACTGAGATGATAGGCGGCTAAAGCAATCGTATATGAACATAATCCGAAATATTCAACAGGTTGGTGTTGTGGTAAGGGATGTTAGTTCACTGGTGGGCAGGTTTAATATTATCTTAATGGACTGACATCTATCGAAGCAACGGATTAATCACTATAAACACATAAACGTTTTAATGTATTGGTGTCTGACGAATTGGTATGTAAGAGATTGAAGTGGTATAGGGTTCTCCAAATGCAAAGAGTTCTCACCAACTACAGTAAATATCGCCAATTATATTATCAATAAAAAATCTGTGCACGCACACTTCGTTCAGCCATAGGGTGTTCAATATAACAAAGAGGCATATATCTTAGTATATTCACACGAATTTTATTCGGCTACCGCTGGCCGTATGGTATGGCATAAGTCTGAATAATATTCAGCCACAACAGGCCATATGTACGCGGAATAACTCCGGATAATAAACATATGAATAATGCTCAGCTGCTACAAGATTTTTCAACCAAACAACATACTCGTACACTCTCAAAACCCCTCACTCTTATGACAAATTCTGTATTTAATTGTTTCGTGATTCTGCGAAAAATTCTAGCTCTAGCTTCAGTTAAAGAATAAAAGAAACAACATCTCGTTTTGAGATTGTATTGGTGAAAAAACTGTAACAAACAACGTTTATGTTACCGTTGTTTTAGTAAGGATTTTTGTAAAAGTTTCGGAAGCACAGAAAGTGCAAAAAACAGTTTTGAAAGAACTTTTCTTGTTTGAAAACAGTTAACAGTAAATTTAACGTTTCATATTTTGCCTGTGCACAGAAATTCAGAAAACTACAGAAGAATAGAAAACTGCTATATGCATGAATCACTAAACCATCTTTTCAGCGTACAGTGGCATAAACAACTTTGATCGAACAAAAATGACATCTTTTTGGTCCAATGCAACTCCTCAGAGCGAAATAATCAAATGTAATATAAGAACATAATCTTAGACTCAAATCGATACAAATTTGTTGTTGGATTTTTGTACTTCAATTTCACTGGTTGGTTGATAAGTTGTGCGATGTGACAGTAACAGTTCGTATGACATGCCAAAACAGTTAATATATATTATGCAAAATGTTACCCAGTATCTCATTGTTCAAAAGAGCATAGTGTTACAGCTTTAAGTATGTGGTATAGGATACAGATCAATACGACTTATAGTTTCTTATTCAGTGATTGAATGAAACGATAGGCGCATAAGCCAATCGTTTTTCTCTTCAAACTGCACATCGGATGGCCAATATTTGAATTATGTTATCAATATTTATTTATTTATTTATTTATTTATTTATTTATTTATTTATTTATAAATAAGTCTACAAATACGACTTGACATTAAAAATGACGTTATAGTCAGACATATAAAATAATAATAAAAATCAGGAAGAAGCAAAGTGTTGCTTCAATCTTCGTTTTAAGGTTTCCTTGCTAGAAGTAAAATCGAACAGGTGATTTATGTGATTAAAGCTTTTGCACATCATGTTAATCGGTTCATTAGAACCATAGTTGGTTCTATGGACATCAACTTGCAAGAACTCATTTCTTCTTAGATGTCTACTGGGTACTTTAATTTGTAAATTTTTCAGTATTGATTGTGCGTCAATGTGGCCTAATAAAATATTACCAACAAACGAACACTTTAAAAGCTCACGTCTATTTTCCAGAGTTGCTATGTTGTTTGTTTTGCAGCCATCCAGATATGGTGGTAAACGTTGCAGGTTTTCATGGTATGGTAATTCGTAATCATACTCCCAACCGCTTAAACTGGACAACGATAATTCAACTTATCCATATTGATGTGATAAAGGTTCATCATCGGGTGAAGTTCTGTGCTTTCCCAGCAATATCTAGCACACGCAGAGCGTTTTTTCGAATTCATATTTCGAATTCAGTGATTGAATGAGATAAAAGGCGGATCGACATAAACTTAGCCCACATCGTTAGTATCTATCTTGAACACATAAGTAATTTATAAAATCAACACAAACCGCTAAAAATGATTCATCTCGGTAAATAACTTAATAAGAGAGATAAAATTAACTCAAATTGAAGATCTTATGATTTTTCTTATTTCAATACGAATTTAATAGTTTATCGAATGAATTGTTGTTTTTGTACACAATTTTCTTCGCACTTTAAATTATATATTCAACACAAAAAAATTTTTCATCGTAACGAAGTATTTTGAGATTGTGCTACATGCATGTATGATCGAACATTTCGTAACGAAGTATTTTGAGATTGTACTACATGCAGTTTTCTTCTTTTTGCAGAACATTTTACAAATTATGTACAAAAGTTAATCGATAATCGATGAAAAACCTACCATTTACAGAATCACAAATTAGTTTTGGTCCGTAGAATGCAATAAAATTGATTAATTGATGAATTTAATGAGATTATTGACATGAAGAAAGAAAAATAAGATTTAGTAATTTCTTTATATAATTTATACCTTAATCGAACACAGATACAAAATATTTTATTATTGTTTCAAAAGTCTAACAACTTGCCTAGTAAACCACAAAGAACAGAAAGTGTTTAAAATCTTGGATGAAACGAATTATAATTTAAATAAATTAGGAAAGATGTTTTGTTTGTTTAAAGATCTTTTTTCTAGTCTAAGTTCTAGGTATAAAAGATTTAAACACTTTAATGAGCCGAAATTATCATCTATTGCTATGTAAATTGTCATAGGAAGTCGCTTGAATCCAAAACACATAAATAACGAAGTTGTGATTGAAAACAGTCACGTTACAAACGTCATATTTCGTTCAAAGATACACTTTTTAATAGTCGATACTAAAACAGATTTGTTCAAAGTAAAAGAAAACCTCACTCATCAAATGCGACTCTACGTTGTGCCTTCTTTGGAAAATAGCCTTTATCTTGGAGTTGATTTTTGGTCACTTTAATTTGGCTCCCAATGTTATTAGCTCGGTTCAAATGAAACAACCAACCCATGAGATAAATCAACATCAACTAACGAAAGAACAAAATGAGAAACTCGAATCTGTTAAAAGCTCATTTCAATCATTTGAAGTACATGGTTTAGGGAAAACTTCAGTATTGGAACACAAAATCGATGTCGGCGAAACACAACCAATCAAACAACGTTTTTATCCGGTGTCACCCGCGATACAAGACTTAATGTACGAAGAATTAGATCGTATGATTCAATTAGAGGTAATTGAAGAAAGCAACAGTGCTTGGTGCTCTCCTGTAGTATTGGTAAGGAAACCCGGCAAAAATAGACTATGTTTAGACTCCCGAAAGGTGAATTTAGTCACAATAATGGATGCTTATCCGCTTCCACTTATAGACGGATTATTAAGTCGACTTCATGAAACTAAATATATTTCTTCTTAAGACTTAAAAGATGCCTTTTGGCAAGTTCCGCTCTCCGTTGACTCACGTGACACAACGGCTTTCACAGTTCCTGGTAGGCCCCTCTACCAGTATACTGTGATGTCGTTTGGTTTATGTAACGCGCCACAAACAATGTGCCGTCTAATGAATAGAGTTATTCCGTATCAATATCACGATCGAGTATTTATATATTTGGACGACTTGCTTATTATTTTAACTACAGTTGAAGAACATCTTAACTTGCTCGAGACTGTCGCAAAACTTTTAACGGCCGCGGGTCTAAGAATTAATCTTTCCAAAAGTAAATTTATGATGCGTGAAATTAAATATTTGGGATTTCTATTTGGCGAGCATGGTCTTCGGACCGACCCTGGCAAAGAAGAGGCCATATGTAATTTTCCAAGCCCTACTACGGTCAAACAAACAAGACGACTGCTGAGAATGGCCGGGTGGTATCGAAGATTCATTCCAAACTACGCCGAAATCACCAGTCCAATCACAAATTTAATAAGGAAAACGTAAAAATTTGAATGGAATGATGAAGCCGAAACTGCTTTTACTAAACTTAAAACCTTTCTTATAACCGCTTTGGTGTTAATAAACGCTAACTTCAAAAAACCATTTCACACTCGTTGTGATGCAAGTACCGATGGCGTAGGAGGAGTATTATACCTGTTGGATGAGGAGGGTAATGAACGACCAATATCCTTTATTTCACAAAAGCTCAACAAGGCACAAAAAAACTATAGCTACCGTTTACAGTGTAACCGAGTTAGAGTGCCTTGCTGCTATCATCAGTGTCGAGAAGTTTCGTCCTTACATTGAAGGATTTCATTTCACAATAGTAACGGACCACGCAAGTCTTAAATGGCTCATGTCGCAGAAGGACTTGAGTGGACCTCTTGCCCGTTGGAGCCTCAAACTGCAAAAGTTTGATTTTGTAATTGAGCATCAAAAGGGAACGCAAAATGAAGTACCCGACGCGCTATCGAGGGCTTTTTGTGACACCTTGGAAGAACTGAATATTAGTCTTCTTATGATAAGTGCCATCGATTTAACTTCTGCTCATTTCATGGATTAAGATTATGTTAATATGATTGACAAAATTAGAGCTCAGCCGATTAATTATCCTAATCACAAAATCCTGGATAATAAATTGTACATAAGGCTCGAACCAAATCGGAACATCGAATTGTCCGATATTCCAGTATGGAAGTTATGTATTCCTAGTAATATGGCAAATGCCTTGATTTCTCAAGAACATTGTGAACCTACAGCCTCACATGGTGGGAATAAAAAAACTTTGGAACGCCTGCGTAGATTTTACTTTTGGCCAAGGATGCGTAAACAAGTACAGGATTTTATTTTGAATTGTGATATGTGTAAAACCACGAAAGCAGCAAATAGGACCATGAGACCTCCGTTGGGACAAACAAGCTTCACTGAACGTCCTTTTCAAAAACTATACGTCAATCTTTTGGGTCCCTATCCGATTTCCAGAGCAGGAAATACTGTTATATTAATAGTACTAGATAAACTTACCAAATTCGTTATTCTCAAAGCATTAACTAAAGCAACTGGTACTAAAATATCTGAATTCATCCGAAATGAAGTTTTCCTAGTCTACGGAATACCAGAAGTTATCCATTCCGATAATGGAGTCCAGTTTATCAGTAATGAATTTCGAATAATATTGCAAGAATTTGGCGTGACCCATATAAGAACGGCACTCTATTCACCCCAATCAAATGCGTCCGAACGCGTAAATCGTTCGATTTTAGCGGCGATAAGAACTTATGTGAAAACCGACCATCGAACTTGGGACGTTTGTTTGGGTGAAATAGGAGCCGCGTTACGAAATTCAATACACGAATCTGCCTGGTTTTTTCCTCATTTTATGTTGTTTGGATATCACGGGATTAACCATGGAAACGAATATAATCTTCTGCGTAACATACACTGTCTGAATGAAAATGAAGTTGAAGTGAATCACATGCCTCTCAGAATGCAAGCATTACATGAAGAGGTACGTAAAAATCTAACTATTGCCTACGAAAAATATGCACGTTATTACATACAATTTACATACCAGACATATCACATTTGAGCCCGGAGAAATCGTTTATATTAAGGAACACCCTCAAAGTACAGCAGGAACGTAGTTTTGTTCTTAATTTGCTCCTAAATTCAAGAAAGCTAGAATACGTAGTCGAGTAGGACATGTTAACTATGAAATTGAAAACGAGTCTGGAAAACTACATCCCGATTAGACTGAATTTTTAACAAATTCCTTACTCAGACAATGCGCAATACCTTGACATGACACTAAGCTTAGGTGGAAAGCACATGTTTAAAAGCAAAGACAAGAATCGAAGTTTAAATTCAGAAAAATGCAGTGGCTTATTGGAAGAAACTCTGAGCTGACAACGCAAAACAAACTACTATTATATAAACAAATCCCTAAACCTATCTGGACATACGGCATTCAACTTTGGGGCTGTGCAAAGAAAACTACAGTTAAGATCATACAAACATTTCAAAATAAAGTTCTACGTAGCATTGTCAATGCTCCATGGTATATTAGAAATGACAACCTCCATCGAGACCTTAAAATGAAATACGTCAGTGATGAAATAATTAAGTTTGCAAGGAGTCATGTACTGCGACTGCAGCAACGTGACAACGAGGAGCTGCGGAACCTACTGGATCACACCAATGGACCAAAGCGCCTAAAAAGAACAAAGCCTTTAGAATTAGTAGTTCCCTGAACTACTGAAATCAAAGGACTGGACGAAATGGGATGAACCGATTTTTCTCATCCCATAAGATGCTACACTGCTTAAAAATACAAAAGATTTACTAGATAATCACTAAGATTAGTTGTAATATTATACAGAAATATAGATTTCTTAAACAAAAAAAAAAACAAAAAAAAATTTTTTGTTTTCCTTCTACAACAAATTATCATATATAGTAGTAATTTGTGCTTCTACTTTCCACTACAATCAAAAATATGTAGTATAATTTTATTTTTACTGTTGCGTATAGATTTTACGAATTTGGTAGTGAGAGGTTAATGTGAGACGTTAATGTGAGATGTTGGAATTTGTTGGCTGGTTTTCAGTTTCCATTGAAGTATAAAATGCACAAGTTTAAGGCAGCTATCAACCTTTACTTGAAGGATCGCGCGTTGGGTGCAGGAGCTCTGACAGTTGCAAGGAGCTAGCTCAGTCTAAAAGTCCGCCCTGCACCCAATTAAAACTAAACATAAAAAAAATGTAGGTGTCGCTAGTAAAAAAATGGCATTCGAGAAACACACCATAAAGCTAAATGCAATATCAAAAATGCAACATCAAAAATAAAAATAAAAAAAACGAAACGGGTTACAGGCGGAAAAACAATACAACGTGGAAAATGATATGGCGCGGTGTCTTAATCAATACAATTAACATATAAAATAAAATAAAAATTATTTCGTAATAAATAAATAAATAAAAATTAATTTAATAAGACATAGTGATACGTTATTAATGATATGTTATAGTGTTTAAGTTTAAAAAAAAAAGGAAAAAAAAAAGTTCTAGTGAATTTTTTTTATTAAATTGAAATCTACATATTTATTTATTTATATAAATTATTTTAATAATCTTCAAAAAAAAAAAATTATTAATAAAGTTTAATTAAGTGGTACGGTTTATCCATAGGATTCCATATAAAATTTTTTTCTCAGTCATCGGCTGGCGAAGCTTTAAGGCCTTGGAGTGGAGTTAACCGTAAGTTGTTTTATATTATAATTATCTTAATTGACCGATACCACACCATAATAAATTTGGTTTTCTCGAAAAAAAAATAAATAAAATTAATTAAATAATAAAAAAAAAATAAATAAATATATATATATATATATATATATATATATATATATATATATATATATATATATATATATATATATATATATATAAATAAATATCTAGCATAGGCTTTTTAAATAAAAAGATAATTGGATAGTAATAATAATAATTATTTATTCTATATATATAAATAACATTAAAATAATTTAAGCTTCGATTCTATTGTTGAATAAATTGTTTTGATGTGAATTGAAATCATAAATATAGTTTTTTTCGAAATAAGAGAGTATGGGACGTGATGCAGACAATTTTTTTTGGCGTTTAAAATTTTGTTTTTAGATACGTTTTTTTTTGGGTAACTGCTGAATAATTGCTCAACAAAAATCCACCAATCCGACGAGCATACCCATAGCTAGCGTACCAACCGTTGAGCAACCAGTCAAGTCACCACAATCTATAGTCTCACGTTTTGGGTAACGCTTTTCTTAATTTCTTCAATGCAATAGATTTAATCTCGAATTGTTAGGCTACCCATACAAGTATATTTAATTTAATTTATTAATTTATAATCTAAATTTAATTTGTTAAGTATGTAATGTAATTAACATATTAAATTTAGCTTTCCAAGATACATTTTGTATTGCCACAATTTTCTTGTCTTTTCCCCCGTTTCTAAAATTGTATCGCACAAAGGAAATCGGAAAGCTTTAATAAAAATTAATGATTTCACTTTCATATAATTTACCTTGGTAAGCGCGATACAACAAGTGTTGACAGCGTATGTCCTCACTGGGTTTAAACAGCTCTGTTACAATATGGTATATAATCAATTACTGGTACACACGTTTAAGTATTTGTTCACACTTTGAATTACAAATCAAAGTCACTCGGTAATTGATTAAATTAGATTTATATCACCCACTACGAGTATAATTGTGTTTGTGGCAACTACACTAATGATTCTCGATTAATGATAATTCGCCATAAAATCGATTTTAATTGAAAATCTATCCAATACTAATTCTATCCGATACAAATATTATGTATAACAATTTTATTACCGACTAAAGCAGTTGTGCGTTGCTGCAAGTCTAGAACACTGTAGGATGAAATATTGTTCTGTTATACATACTTAAAACATAATGTAAAAATTACACTTTGCGCCATTGACATTTACACGCTGTCCTTCCCCATTTTTAAAGCAATGCAATCTTACGTCATGATGCCACCTACCTATAAACCGCAGCAAACAGTGGATTTTTCAGAATGCATTGAAAGCTCTTGAATCTTTTCTGTTTCGTAAATTTTGATTGTTGACTTATCCACTCAGCCAAAAATGAGCTTCACCGTTGAACACGAATAAAACAATGGATCAATTTGGAGCTGTTACAGAACTGCTCCTTCTTATTGTAACCCGGAACGACTTCCTAGGGGATTTTTTGTCTCGAAATCATCAAAGTAAATTGTAAATCGTAAGACATGATCGTCTCGACCAAAATCTTTTCTTTTTCTTTGAACAAATCTGTTTTATTATCGACTGTTGGAAAGTGTATCTGTGAACGGAATATGACGTTTGTAACGTGACTGTTTTCAATCACAACTTCGTTATTTATGTGTTGTGGATCCACGCGACTTCCTTTGACAAGAGCACTAGATGATAATTTTGGCTCATTAAAGAGTTTTAATCTTTTATATCTAGAATTTAGACTAGAAAAAAGATCTTCTAATTTATTTAAATTATAATTCGTTTCGCCCAAGATTTTAAACACTATCTGTTCTTTGTGGTTTACTAGGCAAGTTGTTAGACTTTTGAAACAATAATAAAATATTTTGTATCTGTGTTCGATTAAGTTATAAATTATATAAAGATGTTACTTAATCTTAATTTTCTTTCTTCATGTCATCAATCTCATTAAATTCATCAATTAGACGATTCAACACTTTCGTTATCAACTTTATTGCATTCTACGGACCAAAATTAATTTGTGATTCTGTTAATGGTAAGTTTTTTATCGGTTCAACAGTAGATTTTGTACATAATTTGTAAAATGTTCTGCAAAAAGAAGAAAACCTTGAAAATTTTCGATTAGACATGCATGTAGCACAATTCCAAAATACTTCGTTACGATGAAATTTTTTTTTGTGTTGAATATTTAATTTAAAATGCGAAGAAAATTGTGTACAAAAACAACAATTCATTCGATAAACTATTAAATTCGTATTGAAATAAGAAAAACATAAAATCTTCAATTTGAGTTAATTTTATCTCTCTTATTAAGTTATTTACCGAGATGAATCATTTTTAGCGGTTTGTGTTGATTTTATAAATAACTTATGTATAAAAAATAGATATTAACGATGTGGGCTTAGTTTATGTCGATCCACCTTTTATCTCATTCAATCACTGACTTCGAAATATGAATTTGACAAAACACTCTGTGTGTGCGGGACATTGATTGGAAAGTACAGAGCTTCACCCGATGATGAACCTTTATGACATCAGTGTGGGTTGAACTTATCGTTGTCCAGATTTCTAGTAACTGAGCTGGTCGAAACCGGATAGTTTCAAACTAGAGGACTAAACGTCTTCGCCGTCCACCTTGTTAGGGTGAGGAAAAATTATGAAAAATTTGAACTCAATAAAAGCCAATCAAAATCTTTACCCACACATACACAAAATAAGATTAACAACATGATCCATACTAATCGTTTCGCCTATATTTAGAATAGAACATATCCTATTATGAGGTAATTAAAAGTTTTCCGGGAAAATCTTCATTTACCAAAACGGTTTCGTTTACATCTCGATTATGTTGAAAGAACATTTAAACTTGTATGACGTCTCATTCGTATTTGAAACAATTATAAAAGAAACGAAATTATGAGTTGTTGTAATTTTTCACAACAATGAAATGAATGAAAATGAAAATCACGTGTCTTAAAGATTTGGTTTATTTTCGCCCTACAGAGAAAAGAAAATAGGTAGTTATTGTTTTACACTACAAAGTTGTTGCTATTGTTCACACCCTTGAAAGACATTATCGTCTAAATTAAGATGCAGTAACACAACCTTAAATACCGCAAAATTAACTGTTGCCTTGATTATTCAATTGAACTTCAACGTATATTGGGTCATAAGGACATGGTGTAGGTTGATTGAATTTCAGTGATTTCCTAATAGGAACGTGTACACGCTTGGATGGTATACATAAATGCCCAAATAAAGAACTTAATTTATTTTTACTTTAATGATATTTATTAATTAATATAACTATTGATTTGCACTGGTTGGCAAACAAGATCAGAATCAATATTTTTAAATAATATGGAATGTAAATAATATTGAAATTAGTTTAATCATAGACTGTAACCATATAATGTCAGTTTGCAGATGGCGGTTAGGTACATATATTAATTGGCTTTATATAATGCCGATGATGCTAAGAATTATAATGTTGATAATTATTACAATCATCATACCATCATAACAATTATGACTACAGTGCATGAAGTGGTGTTGGTTTATGGATGATTTAGACAGAACGGCTGATAACTATATAGAACCGAGAGTTCACTATAGCCAAATCGTTAATACTGACCGTATCAATGTACGATTTGGACCAGGCTCTTATAAAAGGACCACTAGAACGTGGTATTGGTTTTG
The DNA here is from genome assembly GCA_963932295.1 of Tipula lateralis. Classification (NCBI taxonomy): domain Eukaryota; kingdom Metazoa; phylum Arthropoda; class Insecta; order Diptera; family Tipulidae; genus Tipula; species Tipula lateralis. The sequence goes on from OZ010739.1 coordinate 27,934,851, forward strand.
GATCCAATTTAATATAACGTAAACGATTTGACTTACAGTTTAGATTTTAGTAATTCGAATTCAGTGATTAAATGAAATGAATGACGGATAAGGCAATCGTACATAAACTAGGCCAATATCGTTAACATCAATCGTATTAACATCCAACTTGAACCAAGACCTTAATTGATACAAACAACAATAAATGATGCATCTCGATAAATAATTTTATTAGAGAGTTTCATTAAACTACTATTGAAGATTTTATGTTCCTTTTATTTCAACACCACTTATTGTTTTATGAAAAACTTTTCTTCTGATTTTAAATTTTATATTCAACACATAAAATTTTTTCTTAGTAGTGAAGTGTTTTGGAATTGTGCTTCATTTAAAAAACATTGTACAAAATATTTTGCAAATTATGTATCAAATCCACATCTATCACAAATCAGAAGTTCAAAATCATGAACCGACAAAATACTAACTTTTAACAAAATCACTAATTAATGTGGGTTCAATGAGTGCAAAAAAATTTATAAAGCAAGTGTTCAATCATCAGGTAATTTTGTGTTACAATTTAATGAGAATGAAGGAAGAAAATTAAGAATTAAAGAAAACTAATCATAATGGTCGGAAATTGTCACAGGTGCATCTTCATCAAAAAAGTGTGCTCGCCCTGGTGTTATGACACGAAATCCATTTTAAAATTATTAACGTCAATAGACCAAATTACAAAGTGTTGGAATGCGATGGCCGATCAGGAAAAATGGTCATATATTGTGGAAGCGTTTCGTGCCCGCAAACGACGACGATCATCGTCACACGAATTCCTTTAAAAACATTAAATATTGCCTAGTGTTTTTACTTTTTATTAGATTCCAATTTTAAGATTGCATTTGGTAATTCACCTGAACTCTGAAAGTAAATATAAGTTGTTAAAGTTATGTTTATGGAGATAAAGCTTTTAGTATGCAAAAACGAGTAAAGTACTTTAAATGTTTTAACTAAACGATCAAGAAAAAAGTGTTGTTATCGCGTTATGGAAGGAAGAACTCTCCGTGCGTGAAATTGGTGATAGGAGTGGACGTGGGAAATCATCAATTGCTGATCTTATAAAAAAATATAGGACTACGGGGAACACAGAGCCGTCTAAAGAGTCTGGCAGACCGCGAAAAACCACAACAGTGCAAGATAAATATCTGGTTCTTCGTTCCAAGCAGAACCGATTTAAAACTTCACCGAAATTGCAAGACGATCTTGCTACAGCAACAGGTATTGAAATTTCCAGTTCAACTGGTCGTGCTTCAGCTGGCAAGAGAGCACTCTTACTAGACCAGGGAGTTGTGGAATAATGTGGTGTTCTCTGACGAAAGCAAATTTAAACTGCATGTGGGAGATAGATGGCTAATTGTGCGTAGAAAACCAGGTGAACGCCTCAGCGATATCTGCATTCAACAAGTGCCTAATAAAACTGAGGGTGTAATTGTTTGAGGCTGTTGTAGTAATGCTGGTGTTGGTCACTTGGCCTTTGTCGAAGCAGGGGTAACCGGTAATGTGTACCTGAACATTCTGGAAAGATGGTGGAAAGAATCAGTTTTGTGCTATTTAGTGAAACTGAGAGCTTCATCTTTCAACAAGACAACGCGCCAGCCCACAGATCAAAACAAATGACTATGCACTTTTATTTCTTTATTTAAAACTTCTCTATAACTTTCTGGTAGAAAATAATAAATAACTTTCTAACATAACATTTTATTTCTATTTAAAGGTGAAAAAGTACTTGGTTGGTAGTTCCATCTACACAATAAAATGACCCTCTTATAGCCCAGATATGAACCCAATTGAAATAATGAGTTTACCAAGCTCAAGAAAACACGGTTGCCTTTCGATTTACGGACGAAACTATAAGGCGGATAGTTGGATTTAAACCAACCCATGTAAGAGCCATTCTTCCTGCTGGTATCAGTAAATACTACGTGATTTTACAACATGACCTTATGTTATTACAAATGGACTATGAGATTCAAAGGCCAATACCGTAAATTGAAAAGTATTGCAGCATCTTTAAGAAATATTTATTACACGATATCTACTACTGCAGCAAATGGAGCGAGATGAACCTGGTTGGTACGCTATGCAAAGGGACTTTTCACCATCCAATTACGATCAATGGTGTGAATGAACACATGTATGACCCCCTGTTTGGAACGCAGAATTCGGGCACGGAACTATGCTATGCATAGATTGTTCAACGTAAATCGAACCTATAGTCGTATATCATTGATTTGAATGAAGGACATAAATAAACGAACCGCGAAAGAGTTAGGAGAGCGTGGATAGAAACACCAAGACAATTGATAGCCCGATTCATAGATAACATAATTATAATTTGAAAATAATTTTAATTCAAGTTTCAGACAAAATATTGGCAATCCGTTGTGCAGTTTGAAGAGAAAAGCGATTTTCTTATCCGACTATCATTTCATTCAATCACTGAATAAGAAACTATAAGTCGTATTGATCTGTATCCTATACCACATACTTATAGATGTAACAATATGCTCTTTTGTACAATGAGATACTGGTTCCCGTTTTGCATTGTATTAGCTGTTTTGGCATGTCATACGAACTTGTCACATCGCCCAACTAATCAACCAACCAGTGAAATCTAAGTACAAAAATCAAACAATAAATCGTATCAACTTAAGTTTAAGATTATGTTCTTAAATTACATTTGATTATTTTGCTCTGAAGAGTTGCATGTAATGGATACAAAATTTTGTTCGTGAACTTAAGACCAGACATGTTTTGTTTTTTTTGTTGGAGGGAACAGCACAGCCGAGGGGGGTTCGTTTTAAGATCCACTATCATATACCATGTCTCATACAATTTTAAGAAGAACGAACAGCTCACCTTACAACATACACATCATAAAAATAAAAAAATTAGATCTTCATTTTAGAATTATTTCACCAAAAAAAATTCCGACATAATTCATTCAATTGTATAAATGATAAAGGAAAACAATAACTATCATTCAATTAATAAATTTTAACACTATATAGTTTTCGGATGTTCTTGGGTGTGCTCTGTGGATGAAAATACCTGTATAAAAGGGTTACAACAAAAATAAACAATGCGACGTCGATTTTACACTATGCACCTTCAATCATTAAATTTGTTGATTCAATAATATTTTGTAAATTGTCTTACTCTCGTAATGGAGTCTAAATAATTTAAACTCGTTTGGCACACTTATTAGGCCGCTGACCAACCGCGAGGTCTTGTTAGTGGCTGTCGCTTTACTGGATAGTTACCACTATGCCCAGATTTTATACATATAGTGTACCTATATGTCTGTGAAACTCTTATATGGATCCACTAATAATTTGCAGTCCACGTGGTGGTTCATCCACAGCTACAGTACGATCACCCGCGATTATACGGCCTAGTTTTAGCAGTGACTTTATAGGAGGAGTCTGCGAAATTATATTTATAATAAAAATTTATTTTCTATATCGCTAATGCTCCACCCTAGTCCATTTCCAACTTACCTACCTCAAAATAATTTGATTATGCTTCATAAAAGTTTTTGCGAGCTTTCAATTTGATATGCTTGACGTTGTGCCAAATTTTTCAACCAGAATGACGGTTTGTTTTTGGCAAAAGACAACGTGCCACTTGGTACTACGGTTGTTTCACTCACACACAACGAATAAATTTCCTAATGCATAGGCTTTCCATATGCAAAACAAAAATTCGAAAATTTCTTTATTTTGATTATTCTAGCAAACCAAAGAGGTCATATATATATATATATATATATATATATATATATATATATATATATATATATGTATATATATATATATATATATATATATATATATATATAAATATATATATATATATAAATATATATATATATATATATATATATATATATATATATATATATATATATATATATATATATATATATATATATATATTGTTCTGTACCAAAGGTTGGATTCAATGATTTTGGTAGGCTAACTTAGCACAGAATTAATGGTGCGATAAAATTATGGTAGGTCGATTGATTTCGTTTGATCTTTATATAATTTTATTAAACTCGATGTTCACTGTTTGAGTGTTGATTTTAAAAGGGAAGATTTATTTTGTTTCTTTACAAATGACTTCAAATTTTGTGGTTTACATAATTAAACATAGGTGGTAAAATTGAGCTTAAGTTAAATTATAGAACATATTCATTATAAAAATTCTAAACAATTCAAATAGATGGCTCTATGCGAATACGTATTGAACGCACCCGTAATTAAATTGAGTGAAAATTAAGTTAAACTAATTAACATTTATGAGGTTTTTGATATCAATCCAAATGACATTGACAGACTGATTCAAATTAGATTTAAGTTGTAATTTAAGTGTAAACAATAATAATAAAGATAAGTATTAATAGATATAAATATATAAAAGATGAAAAGATATAAATGTGTTATAAATTGATTTCATATAGGATTTTCTTAAGAAGTATTTTAAATTTGGATAATCATAATAGACTTCAAGATAAGTTAATGTAAAATATATAATATTGTATCGAATTAAATGATTGTTGCTTTCCAGGATCTGCTGTCTCCAACACTAACCTTTTAAGGCTGCAACGCACGAACATCATAGCTGACAATTAATGATAAAAAAACGAAACTGGATTTTAGTGTTGTGGATTTAGTATACTCTTAATCATACAACCGGGCTGGTACATAGGATAAACATAATTAAAGTTTGATATCCTTGCTGTGGAAAGTTCCAATGATTTTATCTTGACTATCTTTACAAATATAGTTCACGTTGCCTACTCGTGTATGCTTAATAGCTTTCACAAATAGTGGCGAGAATTTTGAACAAACACGTTTACCAGCATTACTTTGTTGATGGATTTTGACATAAACTTCCTGTCCCGGTTTATAACAAACTGTTCTCGTGCGGAAATTATAATACGCTGCATATTTTACATATGATTTTTTTAAATTTTCTTTAACTTTCGCATGGATCACTGACATTCGATCGCTTAACGCCAACGGTTCTATATCTGGTTCTGCCACCGAATCTAGCTCACGCAATAATGAATACTGATTGCCATTTGTTACCATATAGTATCCAAAAAGGAGATTATAAGGGGGATACCCAGTAGACTGATGTAAAGCAGATTGTAATGCACATCCAATATCACTTAGTTGACAATCCTAATTTTGATGATCCTCTATGATGAACACACGTATAGCGGCTAGTATGGATCTATTCACTCTTTCCGACGCATTGAATTGAGGTGAACAGATCGCTGTTTTAACATGTTTAATCCCAAACTCATTAAGGAGATCACTGAAATGTGTGCTGGTAAATTGTACCCCATTATCCGTATGTATAGTTTCTGGGGTTCCAAATAAAAGAAATACTTCATTTTTTAAATATGTGGTAATTTTTGAAGTTGTACTATTCGTCGAGGGTTTCAGTAGAACAAATTTTGTCAGTTGATCCAACACTATCAGAATATACATATTTCCGTTTTGGACCCATGAGGTCAACAAACAGTTTCTGGAAGGATCTCTCCGAGAAGGTAGTTTTACCTAGAACTGGTTTCCATATTTTATTGCTATGTTTGGGTGTCTTGCATATTGAGCAGTTATGAACATAATCGTAAACCTGCTTGCGCATCCCAGGCCTATAATAATATCTCCGAAGGCGAACAAGGGTTTTGGCAATCCCATCATGAGCTGCAACAATCTTCGGAAGATTGTCTTTAAGCTCTTGAATACTATCACTATGCATTCGCGATAGTGCATCCGGTACTATATTCATCGATCCTTTTTCGTGTACAATATCAAAGTTAAACATTTGAAGTTTAAGGCTCCATCGCGCAAGTCTACCATTAAGGTCTTTCTGGGGCATCAGCCACTTCAGACTGGCGTGATCCGTTATCACAGTAAACTTGAAGCCTTCGTTGTAAAGTCTGAATTTCTTGATACTTATGATGGCTGCTAAGCATTCTAATTCGGATACGCTGTATGCATTTTGACATTTATTTAATTTTCGTGATACATATGCAATGGGACGTTCTTCATTATCATCCAGCTTTTGAAAAAGTACACCTCCGACTCCTGAAGTGCAAGCATCGCAACGAATGTAGAACGGTTTGGTATAGTCGGGGTTCACCAGCACTGGGGAAGTAGATAATCGAAGCTTTAATATTTGAAACGCCTGCTCTACTTCTAAGGTCCAACAGAACTTAGAACTTTCCTTTAAAGTATCAGTAATTGGAGCAGTGATATTTGCATAATTTGATATAGATCTTTGATACCAGCCGGCCATTCCCAAGAGTCTTCTAGTTTGTTTTATCGTTTTAGGAGATGGATAATCTTGTATAGCGCGCACTTTCTCAGGGTCTGTCTTAAGTCCTCCTTCCCCAACTACGAAACCCAGATATTTTAATTGTTTCATAACAAATTTGCTTTTATTTACGTTTATCGTAAGATTGGCATCCTTTAACCACTGAGCAACCAGTCGGAGTATTTTAAAATGCTCTTCTAAGGTGGTTGATATGATCAAGAGATCATCCAAATAGACGAATATCCTATCATGATACGAATAAGGAATCACTTTGTCCATAAGTCTTGACATTGTTTGGGGAAAGTTGCACAGTCCAAACGGCACTACGCAAAACTGGTATAATGGCCTGCCCGGAACTGCGAATGTCGTTTTGTCCCTGGAACCCTCCTCCAACGGAATTTGCCAGAAGGCATCCTTGAGGTCTATGCTCGAAAAATAATTGGTTCGACTCAACTGACCAATTAAACCATCAATAAGTGGGAATCGGTACGCATCTTTTTTGGTTATTGCGTTCACCTTTCTTGAATCCCAGCATAGTCTCACCTTGTTGGGTTTTCGTGCTAACACTATGGGCGAGCTCTAGGAACTCTGGCTTTCCTCAATAACCCCCAAACTTAACATTCGCTCTAATTCGTCATAAAAAAGTTCTTGTATAGCAAGTGACTCCGAGTAGTGACGCTGTTTGTTCGCTGTGCTCCAACGTCAATCGTATGAGTGATTGTTGAAGTACGGCCTAGTCCTTGTTTGTTGAATGATGGAAATAAGGATTTAATATCTTCTTATTGTTTTTTTTTGGTCCAAATCAAGCTGGTGGTGATCCACGCTTGTTTCATTTATATTTAATTGCGAAATAGTAGAGGGTAATAGACCAAATGAAGTCCAAAAATTAATTCCTATATATAGTTCTCCTTCTAAAGCAGAGGCTAAATAAAATCTTATTGAGTGAGTTTGGTCATTGTAAATTACTGGATAGTCTATATATCCTATTATTTTATTTTCCGTACCATCAGCAGTTTTGATACTTGAGGAGCTTTTAAAGTATTGACACTTAGCCTAAGACAATAACTCCTTACATCCCTTACCCAAAACACCAACCAACGTTTCACTGTCTAAGAGTCCAGGAAGATAAACGTTGAACAGCTTGAGTTTGAGATTTGGTCTTGGATCCGCGAGATTTGGCAAAACGGTTGATTCTCAAAACCTTTTAATTCTTTTTCTAATTTTCCAATGTGATATTATCCTTAAAGTTCGTCTGGGTTCGTAATGGCCTTGTCGATTAGGAAGGGTTGAATAGTTTGCCGTATCTGGATCATTATTTACAGTTAGCTTCAGTATTGATAATTGTTGCTGGCTATTGTTAGAGCAAGGTGCTCTAAGACATTCGTTGAGCTTGATGTCGGGTGTTGGTATACCTTCGGTGACGATCATTTTTTGCAAAGACAGCGTGCCACTTGGTATTACGGTTGTTTCACTCACACACAACGAATAAATTTCTTTATGCATAGGCCTTACATAGCAAATCAAAGAGGTCCCTAGCCTTTAAAGGCTGCAACGCACGAACATCATAGCTGACAATTAATGATAAAAAAACTGTTTTGCGTACATTCGTTACATGCATTGGATCAAATAATGTCATATTTCGTTTGGTTAAAGTTTTTTATGCCACTGAACGCTGAAAATATGGTTTAGTGATTCATGCATATAGCAGTTTTCTATTTTTCTGAAGTTTTCTGAATTTCTGTGCACAGGCATAATATGAAACGTGAAATTTACTGTTAACTGTTTTCAAACAAGAAAAGTTCTTTCAAAAACTGTTTTTTGTACTTTCTGTGCTTTCGAAACTTTTACAATAATCCTTACTAAAAAAACGGGATTTTGTTTCTTTTATTCTTTAACTGTAGCTAGAATTCTTCTCACAATCACGAAACAATTAAAGACAGAATTTGTCATAAGAGTGAGTGGTTTTGAGAGTGTACGAGTATGCTGTTTGGCTGTAAAATCTTGTATCTGCTTTGCATTATTCATATGTTTATTATCCGGAGTTATTCCGCGTACATATGGCCTGTAATAAGTGAATATTATTCAGAGTAATGCCATACCATACGGCCAGCGGTAGCCGAATAATATTCGTGTGAATATACTCAGATATATGCTTCTATATTATATTGAACATCCTTTGGCTGAACGAAGTGTACGTGTACGCATTGGGTATTATAAAGCCTATTACATTCGACCTTTTCAAGTTTCTTCTTCTTTACCCGCACAAAGTTTTACGAATATTTTTAATAAGATAACAATTCTCTTTCGATTGAAACGCATCACAAACTGTATTGAATACGGTGAAGATAAAATTATATTGTAAATTAACAAATTTGAATAAGTGAATAAAAATTGTTATTGATAATATAATTGGCGATATTTACTGTGGTTGGTGAGAACTCAGTGCATTTGGAGAACCCTATACCACTTCAATCTCTTATATAACAATTCGTCAGACACCAATACATTAAAAGGTTTATGTGGTTATGGTGATTAATCCGTTGCTTCGGTAGATGTCAGTCCATTGAGATAATATTGAACCTACCCACCAGTAAACTTACTTCCTTTACCACAACACCAACCTGTTGAATATTTCGGATTACGTTTATATACGATTGCTTTAGCCGCCTTTCATCTCAGTCAATCACTGATTTCGAAATATTTAAGTCTACACTGAGAAAACTCATATTCAAAATAGGCACACATATGTGTTCCTAACGAAAGAAAAATTAAACAAAAGATAAGATTAAGTTTATCTTGTTTTGATTTATGTAAAGATGGTGCTGATTGTATTGGTTTCAGCATTTATCATTGAATGTTTGATTGACAGAAGACGATTGATTTTTTTGTTCGATAAGACAAAAAACTTTTTTGATCTAAGAATATTTTTTGCTTTTGCTTTTCAAACTGCACATCGACGCTTATATTTTATATAATATAAAATTATTTTCAAACTATAATTACTACGTTAACTATGAAACTGGAAAATCAAAGTCTGTCTGTCTTTATCTTTGGAATCTGTTTTGGGGTTCAAAGCTCTCTCAACTCTTTCACGGTTAACTTATATAATTTCTATTTTACGCCGTTACTTAGCCAAATCGAAGACGTACGGCTATAGGTCCGATCTATATAGAACCATCTGAACATTGCATATAGTTTCATGCCAGCCTAAAGAACTGGCATGAAAGATGAGTTGGCCTAGGATTTTTGTACTCAAACAGGAGGGATGATGCTACATTTTATTCAACATTTACATTTTTTCGGGATGGAAAATTTTCACTTTTGCTCCATTAAAAACCATTTACAAATTATGTTTCAAATCCACATCTACCACAAATCGGAAGTTGTATAAAATCAACTGTTGAACCGACAAAAAACTTACCAGTTACAGAATCACCAATTAATTTTGGACCAAAGAGTGAAACAAAATTCGTAACGAACCACTTACCTACATATAGATATAAAAGCAAAGCGAAAGCATCAAATTTATGAAATGAATTAAAACATTTTAAATTTAGTTTTAAATATTTATTTATTTTAATAATTTCATTTATTTGTAAAGTTAATAAATATTTATTTTTACTAATATTATAAATTATTATTAAATATATTAAAAAAATCTCTTAAATTAATTTATTAAAAATTATTATTTAAACGAAACAAAACAATATAATTCTTAAAAAACTAAATAAATCTTATTTTTGAAGCCTTTCAATTAAATGGTCGACAGAAGTATTGGGAATATCGTACTTTGTTGTAATATTTAAAAAATACTTTTGAATAAACATCCAAACGGCTAAGGATTGGAATGGAAATTTCAAATTAAAAAAACGTGTGATTGCAAAAATTATTTCAATTCCTCGAAGCACAGAATACATTTTGTATTTAATTCCATCAAAATACACAAAAATTTGAGTTGGATTTGGGAAAGTCCCGGTGATAAGAAGCAATGGTTGGATGGAATTATGCATCTCCAACTGGAACATCAGTTGTTCCTCTACTTCCTTGTCTGTAGCACCAATCAGGAAGAAAGTTTTTTGAACACCTAGGGGGCTGAATGTCATTGGTATTTTTTTATTGTTTTCGATCGTAACCTCCCATCTTGTTGACCCCAAAATGTGGTATATAAGATAAAATACAGTAGCTGCCAAACCATCTAGCAAAATTAAGAAAATGAATTTTTATGTTATTATTAGAAATAATATGTTTATATCTAATGCATAATATCTGTCACGATTATACTTACTTTCATTATAATCGTCTCGGCATTTAAGTGTTGCTAGTAAATTCAGGTCCGTAACTCCATTTACATTCTCTTCAAGCATCGGGATGATTCTGTCTAAAAATGGCCAAAACTTGCTGTTCATGCTGCACACGTTGGGATAAAGTCTTCGAAAATCAATTTCAATCTTGAGAAATAAAAATATATATTATGCATAACAATTTTTCACCATCAAACAATAACTTACCAATTTATAACCTAACGGTTTCTGATATTGTGGCCAATTTGTAAATATTTCTTCAATCGTAGCACCTGAGTCAATATGCGTTTTCCTAAGTTGATGTGTAATGCCCCAATGGTACTCCATTTCCGACCAACTGCAGTTGTCGGTAAGCAAGGCGTTGATACTTCTTTTGCAGTCATCTGGACTACCTGTCAAAGAAAAAACGAAACAAACTGTTAATTTATTTAATTTTTAAATTATTGTATATTTTATTAAATACCTATTGAACTGTTTATTAGTTGCTCTAATTCTGTGTAATTTGGCTTAATTGGCAATATACCAACTTTCCTTAACATCCTGATTTTGTTGTAATAGTTTTCGTATACTTTTCCCTTTGGTGACATTCCTTCTGATTTGTAATAATATGTTACCTATAAAAGCATATTTAATAATTAAAATTTTATAATATTTAAAATTGTTTTAGAATTGGATTATTGTTTAAGAATTACCTTACTTTCCGTTGGAAACGTCTCAACTATTTTATCAGCGATTATATTACCAAGTTCACAAGTCATTTGAATTTCGCTATTTATAATTCCGATAGCGATGATGTCAACTAACTTGACACGAAGATCACTTGTTAATTTGTTCGAAATTTTATAATAATTTTGAATGAATATCCCGTCCACTGAATTATTTAAAATTTCGTCTAAATTAAATGATTTTTGACTTGCCGGTGTTTTCAGTAAAAATTGAGAGGCCAAACTTTGGTTACCTGGGTTTGAGTTGCCGCCCGTATTCGAAAGAGATTCCAACCAAAGTTTATGATGCATTGTGAATTTAATTTGAATCCCTAAGTTGAAATGATTCATAAAAGTTTTATGGTATTCCCCCAGATACCTAAACGCTTGAATGTCCATGCCCAGTTCTGAAATAAATATAATTTAATTTTATGTATTCAGCAATTTATGCCAAGATATGCTTACCAATACATTTCGGATACATTTCGTGTAAGTTCCAAGAATATAGCAATGCGTAAAGTTCATTATCCTCCCTATGAGAAACCGATGTCCCTCCTGGTTGTTGTAGTTTTTGTTGCTCTACAAATGGTTCGGTAGTTGAAGTACTAGACCACTGAGTTCGATACGTTTCGAATGGTGGGTGGTTGTTAAATAAATCTATTCCCATTGATGGTTGTTGAAGAAGTTCCAAGGCTTGCAAATACAAATCCATTAATGCATGTGATTCTTTATCTATGTTGAATATATATATTTGATTTAATTTATAAAAATAAACTATATTTATCAACCACTCTTACACAATTAAATAATTTATTTTTAAAGTTTCATCTATCTACTGAATGAGACAACAGAGATAAATGAGCGAGTTGTTACAAAACGAAAGGTATTAATACCAATATCCCTTCCTACAACACTTACAACGAAAATATTAGAAAGTGGGATTCTTAAACTATTTCTTCTCCGTTCTATGCAGATTATACTAATGAATAATATATTATTATAATATATATGTATGTATATATATATATATATATATATATATATATATATATATATATATATATATATATATATATATATATGTGAGTATTAGTTCCCAATTTTTTGTTTTTTTTTTAATATTTCTTGAGGCGAATAAAATTTGTTCCTTTATAGTTTTTATCATGAAATTCATCATGAACATTTTCTTAATTTATTTCTAATGTGTGTATTTCAGAACTAAAGCATAAGGGTTGAGGAGGATTACACCAATAATATATTAGTGGACCAGAATTAAGAATAACTTAAGGGTAGTGGACTAAAATATGGAAATTGTACAATGCGAACCGATCATCTTTACACAAAGTTTGAGATTCGAGTACTTTATGTTCTTTGCAGAAACGACAAAAATGATAACGAGAGAAAGATTTACTGAAATCATACACATAATTCACTTCTAAATTATCTCCCATTATCAATCAGGATTTGATACATAATTTGTATAATGTTCTGGACAATAATTTTTAACTGAAGACGAAATGAAAATTTTCCTCAAGACACAATTCGAAAATATTTCGCTGCAATTAAAAAAATCTTATGTGTTCAATAAATAATTTGATGTGAGAAGAAAAGGGTTTACAAAAACCTCAATTCATTTTATATTCAAATTCGTCAAAGTAATTAAAGTCGTATTGAAATAAAATAAACATAAAATCTTCAATTTGAAATTATTGAACTCTGTAATTAAATTATTTAACGAGATGAATCATTTATCGCAGTTTGTTCTAATTTTATAAATTACTTTATGTATAAAAGATAGAATATTAACGATTTTCGCATAGTTTCAGTGTTGTGCAGATACAATACGTTACATTAAATACACGATTATTTACATGTAAATAATTGTATTGAATGAGGTCGAGGTTGAGTTTATAGATGTTCCACAATAAAATACACTTAGAGAACCAGATGTTAATGAGAAACTTACTACTTCAATGTTGTCTTCTAGTGCTGGAACACTAGTTACACCAACTCCCAGCATAGAAAGTGAGAAATCAACCGGCTCTTGTATATCATCCGGCGCTACAACTTTATCCCACAATGTACACATTCCTTCAAACTACAACTGTGAACCGTTATTAAGATATGGCAAATCATCAAACTGTTACACACCATCAAGCTCTAATATATCATTCAATTCTGCTATATTAAATTCAAATACACCACACAGTAGTTCATCATGTACTAGTGGCAAATCAACGATTTTATCATCAACAGTATCGAAAACTGCGGCGAGACGACATTCTTTATCAACATTTGTAGATGTAGTAACGTCTAGAGAAAAAGCTGATATAACAACTGCTATTGGAAATTTTTTTTATGGCTGTAATATTCCACTACGGGTTATAGAATCAAACCATTTTAAAAATTTGATTACGAAGTTGAGGCTATCATATACAAAATTAATTCCAAATCGACGAGTAATATCAACTAGTATTTTACAAGACACATACAAACGGTGTCTACTAAACACGAAGGAGACACTTCCAGCTCATTCAGTTCTCTTGAAAGATGGTTGGAAGAACTCATCGTCAAATTCAAAAACAGTGGTTAGCATGGTCCATAATGCAGATGGTTCAAAAGCGTTGATTAATGCATGGGATTTGAGTGGGGAATCTGAAATTGTTGCAGAATCTGCTGAGATAGTCAGGCAATTATATAATCTAGAAATATATGCTGTTGTATCGGACAATGCAGCGACGATGGTCAGAATGGGCAAAAATGTGAATCACTATCTATGGCACAGTACGTGTCATAGTCACATTGGGAATTTATTAATAAAAGATATTATAGATTTGAAGTTGACAGAAAATGTCAATACCGTTTTGAAGGAATTCAAAAATGCTGATTTTGAAAATCTAATCGTTAATAAAAGTGGTTCTTAAATGAAGCTTGCGTGTGACACTAGGTGGTGTTCCCATCGGGATGCATACCAAAATTTCATTTCAAATTTGCAATATATGAAAGAGATTATTATTAATGAACATCCGAGGAAAGTAAAAGTAATCGTATCAAAATTAATTTTTGATGAGGAATTTATAGAACAAATTAAAGCAGATATATTAGTTTTAGACCCAATTTGTCAACTAATAAACTTTTGTCAGAAATCGGATGCTTCGTTAGCAAACGCGGTTAACTTATGGTTGTCGCTTGATATGGAATCTAACAGTAGGTCGTTAAAATTTCATCTTAAAATGGCCTTGAATGTATATGCATTAACCGCTTTCTATTTGCATCCCAAATACGATAAAAATAAATTGGACACAGAACACATAGGCAAAATTAATAATTTTTTATTGCAGAATTTGAGTGGTGATGGACTTGAAGTACTCGATCAGTATAAGACCAAAAGCGGAGTTTTCGAGGTTCTTATTTGGAAAGATATTAAAAAACCGACCACATTTTGGAGAATTGCGGAAACCAATTATCCTGAACTGTCTAGGTTGGCATTGAGGGCCTTAAATTTACCAGCTTCGTCCGGACAAATAGAAAGGATTTTCTCCAACTGGGGTTTAATACATACTACAATAAGAAACCGATTGACATTTGATCGTTTCAAAAAATTACTACACATTTATTTTACGCTTAATAATAAACAAGTATGCTCAATCGATAGCGACGAAGACAAAAGTTATTTATAATGATATTATGTGTATATATTATAGTATGTATGATATAAATAAATTAAGTGTATTTGTAATTTGCTGAGAAACGCACCATTCCCTATTTTATTTATTTTTGTTTTTGTAATATACAAATAAATAAAAGACCTGAAATGCAAATCTACTTAAACATTTTTACATATCGTTTTTTTAAATTGTTTCTATAAACATATTTGATGTGATCCGCATGAACCATATGATGGATAAATCGTAGTACTGTGTATCACTCCAATCCTATTGCGTCAGGGTAAAGACGGAATATACCAAAACAATATATGACAAAGCAAGGATAAGATTCTAAAGAGCATATAACCAAATCACAAAATGAATTTTGCAATTACATACCTCCAAAAATGAAAACAAAGGATACATTAAGGATGTTGATGAAACAAACTCATTTATTTATGGGACAATCTTAGAGTCAATAGGTACACATACAAGAAAAAAATTCTGTATTTCTTCTGAAACCGTTGACGGAAGTTCTGGAATATGATAAATTGGAACGGAACAAGACTATTCCTTAACCAGTTATGGTGAAATTCGACGTGTTGAATAAATATGGAATTCTAAAATGTTTTTTTGGGTAGTTATTATCGCCTGACAAGTTACATAACCCAGTATATACACTTGCTTAGTTTCTTGGAACGCAAGATTCACTTATAGTATATCTATTCTACTGTTTTGTCTTTTAGAATTTTACAAATTCTAATATTATATAATTATATTGTAATTTCACAAAAAAAATTTCAAAATTCGTTGTCTGGATTTTTGCATTATTGGATATACTATTTCTTTCAGTGCAATAATTGTGTCTTTTAATTATTTATTAATTATCAATGACGTAAAGTCATATGACACCTATACATTCATTACCTACTAATTAAATATTCTAACAATTTGTTATATTAGGTGTACGCGAACTTATCGTGTTATTGGTCCATTAAAAATTCTACCAATAATATAGCTCATTGTTTGCGTCATAAATGAACCCGGTATCAGCCTATATCTTTTCTTATTTAAGGGACAATAACGTGCTTTGATTATATATACATACATACATATATATATATATATATATATATATATATATATATATATATATATATATATATATATATATATATATATATATATATATATATATATATATATATTTATATATATATATATATAAATATACAATATATATCTATATCTATACCTATATACATATATATATATATATATATATATATATATATATATATATATATATATATATATATATATATATAATATATATATAGTCTAATTTATATGATATACACAAAGCTTATTCATATATTTAATTTTTTGAAAATCATTTAAACCTTGTTGACTGGTTTGAATATTAGAGTATGCCTGGTATTTCTTAATTCTGAAAGATGTGACTTATTTTTACATATTTTTCTATTTTTTACATTTTTTACGGTAATTAACCTTTTTTACTTATTATTTACAACAAAAGTGTAAACAATGTTTTTTAACGCGTAATTGCACAACACTGCATAGTTTATATATCGATTGCCTTATATATCGATTGCCTTATATATCGATTGCCTTATATATCGATTGCCTTATATATTGATCTGATTGTTTATATATCGATCCGTCTATCATTTTATTTAATTACTTAATTCTTGATACTTAAATCTTAGTATAAGTCGTATTGATCTGTATCTTGTAAGACGGTAGTTGGTTTTAAAACTCAATATGGTTTTACTAATTGTATATACAAACAGATCGCTACAATAGGGTTATGCACTGACTTATTTGATTCTTGAATTATCGTCATAAGCAAAACTCACCAAAAAAATATAGAAACATGAATTGTTTCTTAATTGAGTAACATACCTTAATAATAGGTTATGAACGAAATGTCTACATGGTGATACTTCAACAATGTTTTTTTTTTTAAATTTAGTTAATCATTATTAACATGATGACCGTTAGTAAATCCAAAAAAAACACCAGGAAATCAAAATGATTACTTAATAAGAAAATTATTTCTTATTTAGTAGTCAAAATATGTAAAAAATCCATATGAATTTGAAAATAACACAATACTACTATTTATTAACGATTAAAAAGTTTATTTTAAATTCAATAATTAAACGAAATTTAATTTTAGTTTGAATGTAAAATTAAATATAATTTCCTAATTTCCCTTAAAAAAAATTAATTCAAATATAATGGCCACCTACATAAACGGTTGCATAAAATAATTTTGGTACTAAAAAAATTTAAAACAAAAAATAAACGCACCACAGTTACCTAGGCCATTGTTAAATGTGCCAACGTACCGGGTTGGATATTTATATAAGCACTGACTTGATCGCGTAAATGATCAGTGCAAATCACTGTTAAAATCCAATGCCTCGGTTCGATATGTGAAGAAAATGCCGGTCTTATCGTGCACGCCAAATAATCTAAATCGAAAGAGGAGTCCAAAATTTGATTTCCTTCAAGAAATCGTATCCAAAATATTAGAGCCGAAATCCAAATAAATCACAAGTCCAATAACAAGCAGGGTTCAAAATTGCCGTAGCGATATTTCCAAGTCCTAATAACGAGCACGGGTTCAAAATTGTCGAAGCGATATTTCCAAGTCCAAATAAAAGTAAATTCCGTTTGTTTAAATTATAAAAGGTGGTTTTATTTTATTTATAAGAGTTTATGGCGCTTTTTAATTACTGTATGTTTTCACAATCACGGTTGTTTTTGTTATAGTAAAAGTTATAGTCATCCTCGAGTCATTCGATTCCAAAACAAGTTTTAATCTAAACAAGTTTGAACAAAGTCTATCAACGACATCTGTCATTTCAAATGAAATCAATGAAATTTGCTAGAGTGACATCTTTAAAGGAATAGATGACTAAACTTATCTATGATCCATACAAAATTGAGCTACATAACATAATTTTGTCAACAAATATTGAGTTACAAAGATAAAAGTTTTAGAAACAATGATTAAAAAATGTCAACATATTATAAACAATCTGAGTTATACAACGGAATATTATATAAGTTAAGTATCAAATCGATTATGACTATAATTTTAAATTTAATTGTTTTCTATATTAGGTTGAATATTGAAATTAAACAGCCATGAAGGAAGCTTCCTGCATTCGACTTGATATCAGTATCTTAAAGAAACTCCAAACAATCTTGAGTTATTTTATTTTGTTGTTCTCGCGATTCGAACTATAAATCTTAAATGCACTTATTTAAATTTAATTAATTAATAATTTTTGTAACATTAAGTCATTTTCAAATAACTGATAATCAACAATCTGATTCCAACGGTTTCGATTACGACCAAGGTCTTTATACTGTGGCAAGCACCTACAAGATGTCAGATTGCTCTCTACGCCGTAGAGCAACAGCGACCTCTTAATTACCCTCTAAATGGAATAATATTTTGGTAGCGAATGAGTCATCAGTTTCAAAGTCACGAACAATTGAGCACTCTCAATGTATAATGAATAGAGGTATGTAAAGTACTAGTTTATTGTGTATTTGTAATCGTATAAGTATAATGTGTATGTGTAAATATGTGTGGATGGGTTATGTGGTGGGTGGGTTGGTGTGGAGTGTGACTACGTTTTGATCATACAGTTCAGTTAGGTGTTTATCACAAAATCTAGTTAAATGATTGCCTATGTTTAAAATATAGAATTTAAATATACATATTTATTGAACTCTCGTTTTTTTTTAGATGAAATGGACGAATTAAAAATTTGGCTTTTCAGTAATATTTCCCCCTGGGAAATGATTATTGAAAACTGGAGGAAGAGTACGGCTTTAAGGGTACGGCTGCTACAAGATTTAGAAAAATCTTCATTAGATGAACTCATAAGACAATGGCCTAGATTTAATGATGAAAATGGTTACCAACTCGTAAGTCACATTTCAAAACAATTCGTTTTTCTGTTGGTTTTTGATTTCGCTTATTTTCCAGATTGATATTGACTTTCAATTTATGTTTCCTGAGAAATCTAATAATTTACTATCGTCATTTGATAGTTTTGTCATTCAAGTTATGCCTGTTTTTAAGACAGAAATCAAAGACAAGGCTTGTCGGAATTTCCTAAAAATAATTTCTCAAGATGGAATTGATACGAGTAAGTAGATATTTTGATCAAAATTTTAATAATAAGATAAACTTACGTATTTAAAATGATTTTCAGATTCAAAAGATTGCATTACATCTCTATTATTACATGCAATCCTTCACCCTAAAAGACTAAATAAAAATCATAAACCAACAATTTTAGAAGCTCAAGAAGATTTCGTGTTACATGTGACCTCTTTCAACTTGATGCACGAAAAGCTACAAAAAATGCAAGATGAAAATAGACTTAAAAAAAACAAAATTCAACCAAAAATAGTGGTGGTAGGTCCGGAATTATCTAAGCTTGAACATTTTTACGTTTATTTAGATGGTTAAAATATAAATAAGGATCTTTCAAAAAGTGCCTCGATATAGTTATAAAAATAAGTTTTGTATTTCAATTAGAGTATTCACATATTAGCAAGCAAGTTTGGTCATTTATAGAAAATTTTTTTTTTGGTTTAGAATCGGAACCTTTATCCGAAGTTATTAATTTAATTAATATATTAAAATCACGAAATTAAACACCCATACAATGTCCAATCTTGCTTTAATTTGCTTTATGTGTGAATCTGTTTTTCAAACCATTAATAATTATATCGATCATATAAAAACCATTCAAGGAGTTCCTTCCATATATAAATATAAGTGTAAACAAGATAACTGCCGACAAAAGTTCCGAAACATTTATTCATTTCGTAGACATTTAAAAAATCATTTACTAGAAAAAAATGAAAATAAAAATTTAATTAAATTAGCTTTAAATGACAGTGAAAAAATTAATACAGACTCCACCAAGAAAAAATTTGCACGTTTTAGAGCATTCAAATGAAGTTCAATTTAAATTCGACTGTTTGTCAGAAATAAAAAAATCTGTATTAAAGTATTCACTTAAACTACACAACCGAATTGAATTTACTCGAAAAGATGTAATAGAAATTCAAGATTCTGTTACTGAATTAATAACTTAACCTATATCAAGAATTGTAAGCAGTTATTGTTCTAATAAATTTAAAAACCAACTAATTATAAATGATTAATAGCTGAACCATTAAATGAAATTCGAACCGAATATAAATTGATAAAAACATTGCAAAATGAAATATTATATAAAACGCCAACTACATTTTTAATTAGCAATAATCTGTCGGAAGTTGTAGTGAAAGGTATCCCAATCATATGTCCAAATAAAGTGGAAGGTTGTTTGCTGAACATGCAATTTCAAATAAAAAAATACTTTGAAACAGGCGACATACTATCTGAAACTCTAGCCAATATGAAAAAATTAAAGCTTTCTCCTTATCTTGAAAATGTTATAAATGGGTGTTTTTGGAAAAGTGTTTCATTTCAGAATGAAAGTATTATTACTCTGCCATTTTTTTTATACTTAGATGATTTTGGAATTGACGATCCACTTGGGTCTAAGGCAGGTCGGCATTCAATATGTGGAATTTACTACTCCTTCCCAACGATACCACAGCAACAAACATCCTCACTTAATAATATTTTTGCTGCCGGTTTTATAAAATCTAAAGACTATAGTGAATATGGAAATCGAATGTCTCTTAAACCATTGGTAGAAACCATAAAGATATTAGAAACAGAAGGAATATCGTTGAAAATTAAGGAAACAAGTTATCAAATACAATTTAAATTAATCCAAGTTATAGGTGATAATCTAGCACTAAATACAGTGCTAAGATATAATAAATCATTTTCCTCAGAATATTTCTGCAAAATCTGTAAAAGGAAAAAGCATCAAACCGAATATGATGTTTGTGAAATCAGTAGTTCACTTAGGAACCAAATAAATTATGAAGAGGATTTAATTAAAAATAATCCAAAAAAACCGGAATTAAAGAAAATTGCATTTTTAATGAATTAAATGATTTCCACGTTACTTCTAATATTGGTAGTGATATTATGCATGGTTGGTATTTAGGTATTTGTCGATATGGATTATCTAAAAGTCTTAATTATTTTATTTATGAACAGAAATATTTTTCACTAGAGACATTGAACTATCGAAAGCAGATGTTCAATTATGGCGATACAGAAATAGGTAACAATAGTATGCCTATTGAAAAAAAAACATATTGATAATGCATCATTTAAAATGAGTGCTTCACAAATGAAACGTTTTTGTCATTTGATCTTACCTATGATAGGAGATTTAGCAATTCCCGGTGATGAGGTTTACAAATATTTAATTCAATTAATCAAAGTTTTGGATTTAATTCTATTACCAAAATATGATGACACTTCCATTGACCAACTGAAGGAAACTATAGAATACCACCATAAACTGTATATAAACTTATTTAAAGACACATTAAAACCAAAATTTCATTTAAGTTTACATTACCCGACTATAATAAAACAACTGGGACCTCTTAAGCATCTCTGGTGCTTTCGATTTGAGTCGGAAAATCATATACACAAAAAATATGCTGCCGCCATTAATTCAAGGGTTCATGTTCCGCTTACATTAGGAATAAAAGCAGCTCTACGATTTTCACATAATCTATTTACATCTAATTTTTCTCAAAAAGAAATAGTTTTAGACAAACCGACGTTTGCCGATAACATTAAATTAAAAGAATATTTTCCATCACTTAACGTTGTTTGTAATGTAACTGAACTTCCCTGTGATCAGACGGATATTATTAAATTTAGAAGTATAGTCTATAAAATTGGGCATATTTTAACTATTACTTCCGAAAGTAAGTTCCCTCAAGTATTAGAAATAAAAGAAATTTTTATAAATAAAAACAAATGCTATTTAGTATGCAAAGAATGGAAGGTCAGTCGATTTTCTGAACATTTTCAATCATATATTATTAATGATTCTTGTATAAATCAATCGTATTATCTATATAATATATTGGCCTTTGATGGTCCATAGGGAATCCAAATTACCGAAAATTTCATTTACCGGTTTCGGTATTTTTTTTTCTTAATTTACCGGTTTCCCGGTAAATTTCGGTAATTGTTTAATCTACAAAAACATCACTGAAACATCTAATATATCTTAATTATTTACTTATTATTTTTGTTTTTTGAGAATAAAGACATTTTTAAGTTAAAATTTATTACAATAATAACAATAATAGAATAAATAAAAACAATTTATTTTATAAATTTAATTTATAAATATTGTTTTGTTGGTAGTTCGTTTTGAAACACCAAAATGGCTTTTATCAATATATATTGGCAAAAAGATTTTATTTCTAACAAAAGCGATTTTAACTTATAATATGAAAACAACTGGCTTTATCATCTTAGCATATAACTGGAATTTGGAAAGGGTGCTTAATTTCATGAAATTCAAAGTACAAATTGAGCTTATAATATTTCGAACTGAAATGGCTGTACATTCTATTTGTATTGTGAGAGAGAAGAAAAGCTTAACAGATAACTCATTTCTTGGTATTAGATAACCTCATAGCATAAAGGGTGGCCCATAAATTAATTTGGCTCTAAATACAAAGAAGAACGAATGTTTTGTAAAGCGGGTTGTTTTATTAGAAAAAGATACATTGTCATTAAGAATGAAACACCATTGCATTTAAATGACTATTACCTTTACATTCTGCCAACCCATATTTTTCAGAATATTTTCGACTGTTTGGCATTTAATCACGTCAATGGTTAATCTAATTTGATCTACTAACTCTTGGATAATCTCTAGATGATAAGCGTAATACTTATTATCATTAACGGCTTCCTACCAAAAAAGTCGTTCAGAGTCAAATCGTAGATGCTTCATGTCATTTTGACATCTCCGTTTTGACTGCTTATTTGTTGTTTCCAATTATCCTGCTTGTCTATTTTAAGAACTTTGGGTATAGCAAAAACTCGTTTATTATAGCCTGGTAACGCCGCATATTAATGTAAGAGCGGCTATTTGGTAATTTTTTCTAAAGATTTTTTAGTAAAACAGTTCATTTTCGTCCAATTATTTGTGCGTTCCACAGCCCAATTTACGAACGGACAACCGAAATACAAATTGCGCATCACAAAACAGCGAGAAATGTCAATTCTTGAGCAGGATGGCGACTCTTTTCACTAATTGTCTTGCAGTTATTTTATTTCTACTGAATTAACCACCTAAATTTCCTATACAGTTCTGATTTCTGATTTTAATTAGGGGTAAAATAACCCGTTCCGTTAATTTCAAGCATTAAATAAATTAAATTTCATAAGACGAATGAAGTTAGTGTTGACACACTCGAATTAACCATGAATTAACCTTAAGTCAAGTCACATCTGCATAATGAAATGAATGAGATGAAGCAGATTTATATCAGCACGTTTAAAAATATCGGTATAAAATTAAATCAAAACCCCTATTCATATAGATCCATAAATAAAAGGAATGAATATAATAAGAACATTTCTTAAATTGAATAATCAATAAATTGAATAAGTGAATATATTTTATTTTATACAGTAAAAGTATGAAAAGATATTATACTAATTACATATATGAATTTTTTAATTTTCGGTATTTTCGGTAAAATTTTGAAAATTTACCGGTTTTTCGGTAATTAAAAATTTATGGTAAACCCGGTTTACCGAAAACCGGTATTGGATTCCCTAGGTCCACCGATTCATTTTTATAATTTATCAAGTGATACTAAAATAATTCGTACAAAGCGTTATTTTTTTTAACAATGAATGAAATTAAAAATGAAATATGTTTTTCTTTATTAAATGTCAATAAATATGAATTAGTTTAAGAAATTATTTTTAGTATATGTAGGAAATTGAAATTTTTAATAAAATGTTTAATATAAGAGCTTCCTGCGTTTGTTATTTAAACACATAAAAAAATAATAATATTTGTAGTTGTAAGGATTAACTGAAATTTTAAAATTATCATGAGTACATAAAATCAACATGAATCCCTTTAAATTGTACATTACATCTTATTAATTTAATATGATAGGTATTCATTTGGGAAATCAAAACATTAAATAGAATTGTAAAGTTCTCAGTTTTTTGAAAATTGTAAAGTTCTAAAATTCTAAAGCAATTGTGAGGTTCTAATATACAAACAAAAATTAAGTGTAGTAGGACTGTCAAACCAGCTCTATTATGAATTAATACATTTTGCGGAAAACCCAAATAAACAAAAAATGTCTAATGTCTTGTAAACATTTGACAAGTTTGGTCTACTATGCTTTTTTGTAAACAAATAAAGCTATTTTTATAAATTATGTTACAGGTAAGCAATAAAATAATAATTAAATAATATTTTTTAAACCTTTTAAGATATACACCGACGAGCAATATATGTGTACAGTGCCAATCAGTCCGAAGATGATGAATCGCCAGATTTTCGAAATCCATTCTGCAGACGAAGAATATCGTTCCTGGAATAAATATTGTGCACCTCCGAACTGCTTGATTTTCGAAGAAAAATTTTGCCATTTTTACACCACAAGAATTGAAATTTGTGAGTTGTTTGTATGTGTTTAGCTTCTTTGTGTAATCGTGATTGAAATTTTGTGAAGTGATCAAGGATTTTAAAACCATTTACATCATTTGGTGTAGATTTTGTTTTGTTTTTGTAAACAGAAATTATATTGTTTTTTGTAATCGGAGAATTTAGTTCCACAAAAAATGAATTTTTAATGATGATCGTGAGTTTTTATTATGAAACATTTTCTTTATTGAAACTATGTTATCACTTTTCAGGTTAATTTCGACTTTATTCAGACTTTCCATCACTAAAACCCGAACTTTACGAACATCATCATTGTTTTCAATTTTATCGATCGGCAAACCACAAATCACAATATTGTTTCTAAGTTCCGCTTGGTTATGTTCATCTAACTGGGCTTCCATCAGATTTAACTTATACTCTTGTTGTGAATATTTGTTTTCAAGCTCCAAGAGTTTATCGTGCATTTTCGTGTTAGCCTTTGTAAGTTCTTTAATGGTCGAATTTAAATCATCTAGACTTGAGCATACGAAAGATTGTGACTTTTCAAGATCATCCA
The DNA here is from genome assembly GCA_963932295.1 of Tipula lateralis. Classification (NCBI taxonomy): domain Eukaryota; kingdom Metazoa; phylum Arthropoda; class Insecta; order Diptera; family Tipulidae; genus Tipula; species Tipula lateralis. The sequence goes on from OZ010739.1 coordinate 27,960,063, forward strand.
ATTTATTAAATTTGTGCTGCATGGATCTCAAAATAGACATAACGTCAGATAAACTATGATTGACTGGCACCTTCATAGGATCAACTTCATCGTCACACACAATGATCGATTTACGTACACTCGTTTGACACTTATTACACAACCAGGTTGAAGAGCCATTAAAGAGACTTTTATATAGTTCATCCGATATATTGCCACACGTGACGTGGTAGGCTCGATCACATTTCATGCAATTAACACCAGCTTTAGGGCCTCTACCGACTAATTTATTACAAAATGTACATGATACGGGCATTTTCACGAACTTAGTGGTAAATTTCGGCGCCAAAAAAAGAAAAACACAATTGGATTGATTTACTTAACACAGTTCTTTTTTTCTTCAATCAAAAACCAGCACAGGGTTTATTCAAAACTTGAATAAACTCTAAAAATTCAAAAATACTTATTTATTTTAGTTTTATATTTTGAAAGTTTTAATTTTGTCACAAAATATATTCGCACAACTAGACGCTTTGACGTTTTGAACTTGAAATTGAACATCTACCGAAGCAACGGATTAATCACTTTAAACTCATAAACCTTTTAATGTATTGGTGTCTGACGAATTAGTATATAAGAGATTGAAGTGGTATAGGGTTCTTCAAATGCACAGAGTTCTCACCAACCACAGTAAATATCGCCAATTATATTATCAAAAACAATTTTTATTCACTTATTGAAATTTCTTAATTTACAATATAATTTTATCTTCACCGTATTCAACACAGCACAGTTTGTGATGCGTTTCAACCGAAAGAAAATTGTTATCTTATTAAAAATAATCATAAAACTTTTTGCGGGTGAAGAAGAAGAAACTTGAAAAGGTCGAATGTAATAGGCCGAAAACAACTTTATTATACCCAATGCGTACACGTACACTTCGTTCAGCCACAGGGTGTTCAATATAATATAGAAGCAGTATTTGGCTGCCGCTGGCCGTATGGTTTGGCATAACTCTCAATAATATTTAGCTACTGCAGGCCATATGTACGCGGAATAACTCCGGATAATAAACATATGAAAAATGCTCATCTGCTACAAGATTTTTCAACCAAACAACATACTGGTACACTCTCAAAAACGCTCACTCTTATGACAAATTCTGTATTTAATTGTTTCGTGATTCTGAGACGAATTCTAGCTCTAGCTACAGTTAAAGGATAAAAGAAACAAAATCTGGTTTTGAGATTGTATTGGCGAAAAAACTGTAAACAAACAACGTTTATGTTACCGTTGTTTTAGTAAGGATTTTTGTAAAAGTTTCGGAAGCACAGAAAGTACAAAAGACAGTTTTTGAAAGAACTTTTCTTGTTTGAAAACAGTTAACAGTAAATTTCACTTTTCGCATTGTGACTGTGCACAGAAATCCATAGAACTACAGAAGAATAGAAAACTTTGCTATATGCATGAATCACTAAACCATCTTTTCAGCGTAGAGTGGCATAAAAAACTTTAATCAAACGAAAAATGACATTTTTTGATCCAATGCAACTCGTCAGAGCGAAATAATCAAATGTAATATAATAACATAGTCTTAGACTTAAATCGATACGATTTATTGTTGGATTTTTGTACTTCAATTTCACTGGTAGGTTGATTAGTTGGGTGATGTGACAATAACAGTTCGTATGACATGCGAAAACAGGTAATACAATGCAAAACGTGACCCAGATTCTCATTGTACAAAAGAGCATATTGTTACAGCTTTAAGTATGTGGTATAGGATACAGATCAATACGACTTATAGTTTCTTATTCAGTGATTGAATGAAATGATAGGCGATTAAGCCAATCGGTTTTCTCTTCAAACTGCTCAACGGATGGCCAATATTTTGTATGAAACTTAAAATAAAATTATTTTCAAATTATATTTATGTTACCAATAAATCGGGCTATCAATAGTTTGCCTGTCTTGCTGTTTCTATCCTCTCCTAACTCTTTCGCGGTTCGTTTGTTTATGTCCTTCTTTACGCCATTAAATATTCAAATCAATGATATACGACTATAGGTTCGATTTACGTTGAACAATCCATGCATTGCATAGTTCCGTGCCTATAATACTAACATGAAAGTTGGGTTTGCCCACGAATTCTGCATTCCAAACAGGGGGTCATACATGTGTTCATTCACACCATGGATCGTAATTAGATGGTAAAAAGTCCTTTTATGCATCCTGCCCCTATCGGGATTCGAACCCGGTACCTCTCGCTCCAATTGCCGCAGTAGTAGATATTGTCTAACAAATATTTCTTAAAGATGTCGTTATAGCTGCAATGCTGTTCAATTTACGGTATTGCCTTTCGAATCTCATAGTCCATTTGTAATAAGACCATAAGGTCATGTTGTAAAATCACGTAATATTTACTGATACCAGCAGGAAGAATGGCTCTTACATGGGTTGGTTTAAATCCAACTATCCGCCTTATAGTTTCGTCCGTAAATCGAAAGGCAAACGAGTTTTGTTGAGCTTGGTAAACTCATTATCGGGGTTATCTTTTTCTAATACCATGGAAAGATTCTTGAACTGAGATGAGCTAGTACAAATTATTTTTTAAACAAAATAAATTGTTATTAGATTTAATTTAACAACTTATTAATACAGGAATACCTCGAATAGTACGCTTCATCGGTTCCACCATGTAGCCGTACTATTTGAAACCGTACTAATCGAGGGACTAAAAAAAAGTTGATTTAGAATTATAAAAAATAGTAGATAACCACCAAAAAAATCACTTTAAATTTTTATGTTTTAACTGCCAAAAAATTGCAATAACGATGTCTGGATCATTTTTGGTCGTTTCTCCTCATACAATTCTTTGTAGCAATGAATTGCATTGTTTATTGTTCGACGAATTGTAATGCTACGTTCGATATTAGGATCTACTTCCATAATATGATCTGACACTTTTTCGACCATTCCAATAATTGTTGAAAACTGTTCAGCCGTTAAATCTTTTTGCACACATTTCAGCGCAGTAATCGTTGTCTAGTGACAACGTTGTCTAGAGTTATCATTTTGTTCTTCATAAGCTCGTTGCTGGTCTATGTTAATAAGCGTTACATTATCGAGCTCGTTCGTGCAAGATTGGATGCATTCAATTATGTTCTCCGAATCCAAATCTTCAAAACCAAGTTACTGTCCAAGCTCAACTATGTTATTGGTAACTTCTGAAAATTGCTTTTCAAAACCAATGAAATCATTAGCACAATGTAGTATGATATGTTTCCAAACGGATCTCATATTGCTTGGTGTTACTTCATGCCATGTTTCGCCTATATTTTCGATAACATTTCTGATGTTGTAACTCTTCCAAAATTCTATTAAATAAGGCGCATTTCCACCTGTTGTTGTTTTGTAAAAAAGTGCGGCGCAAATAATAGCTCTTAAATGTTGCAATGACACCTTGATCCATTGGTTGAATGATCGATGTCGTATTTGGTGGAAGAAAGGTTATTTGAACATTATCATTTAAATCGCCAAGACCGATGGGATGGCCTGGTGCGTTATCTAAGACCAATAAAATCTTAAAATTCAACCCATTTTCTCGACAATACTTTTCTGTTGTAAGGCAAAAATAGTTCGTGAACCAATCTTCAAATGAAGTTTTTGTGACCCATGCTTTCTTATTTGATCGCCACAACACTGGAAAATTGTTTTTGGATAAGCCCTTAAGAGCTCGAGGATTTTCTGCACGGTATACAAGCATCGGTTTAAGTTTTAAATCTCCTGCTGCATTTCCACCTAATAAAAGTGTAAAACGATCTTTTGAGATTTTAAATTCAGAGCATAAATGTGCGTGACTTCAACTTTTTCCAATATAATCCCGTTTCGTCAACGTTGAATATTTGTTTATCTTTGTAATCACCTTTTTCTATAATTTCACATAATACTTTTGGATAACTTAAAGCAGCCTCTTTATCTGCAATCTTAAATTCACCAACAATACGCACATTGTGAATACCAGTTCGTTCTTTATAACGAAAAAACCATCCACGACTTGCTGTAAAAATTTCACCAGTTCCCACCTCCGTTTTCTACTTCATCAATCTTTGTAAAGACTTAGTGCTTTTGCTTGAATTTCCATTTGACTAAGTGGAATACGTTTGTGACTAAGGTCGTCTATCCGTATAGATAAAAGCCAATCCATGTTTATCATTCGAGCGCTTCTAATTTTGGTCATTACTTTTGACAAATAAGATGCTGTAGCTATACCTTGTACTTTGTACTGACGCCTCGTTCATTCCTTTTCCTCTTCCTATTTTAGTAAAAGAAGCACCTTCCTCATGAAGTTTAATAACATTAAGCTTCTGTTCTAAAGTGAGCCATTTGCGTTTTTTGGTGGCAGGGTCACTTTCACACTTTCTTTTTTCGCTCATTTTTTCAAATGAGTAACTAATTAAAATATAATTATCAAAAAATCAACTTTACTCTAAAATTGCGAATAGACAAAAAAACTAAATGCCATACGATTTTGGTCTACTCGTATGTTGTCATAAAATGGGAAAAAACCAAAATTTTTTTATAAAAATAATGTATTATAATTTTTTCCAAGAAATTTTTTTCACTTCTTTTAAATTATTTTTTTTTGAAAATTTCTAAACCGTACTATAGTGAATCCGGACTAATCAAAGCCGTACTATGCGAGGTATTCCTGTACAGTACTGTGCAAAAAAATCCGGACATCTAACATTTTTTAATTAAACCAATTTTTTTCAGAACTGCAATTGTTTTAACACCAAATAGAATTTTTTTTTATTATTTAACTCATTATTTACTCAAAATGTCATTTGGTTTTAAATTTCATGATCCCAGTAAAATAATTTATGCGAATTGAGAAAAATTGTCATTTTTTTGAAACGAATTAATTTTAAAAAATTTAAAAATAATACATTAATTTCGTAATATTTTAAAATATAAAATGTATAAATCCACCAAACTAAAAATTTAATATTTGGTATGACCGCCATTTTTTCTTAATTACGGCTGCACACCTGTTGTTCATGAAGTGAATCAAATTTTGAATCACGTCATTGCCAATATCATCCCACGCAATTTGGATTTGGTGCTTCAGTTGCTGGATGGTTTCTGGATTACTTTGACGGACTTTATGCTTCATAATAGCCCAAATTTATTTAATTGGGTTCATATCTGGGGTTCATTTTATTGTGTAGATGGAACTACCAACCAAGTACTTTTTCACCTTTTAATAAAAATAAAATGTTATGTAACAAAGTTATTTATTATTTTCTACCAGAAAGTTATACAGAAGTTTTAAATAAAGAAATAAAAGTGCATAGTCATTTGTTTTGATCTGTAGGCTGGCGTGTTGTCTTGTTGAAAGATGAAGCTCTCAGTTTCACTTAATAGCTCCAAAACTGATTCTTTCCAACGCCTTTCCAATGTTTGAATGTTCAGGTGCACATTACCGGTTATCCCTGATTCGACAAGGTCCAAGTGACCAACACCAGCCAGCATTACTACAACAGCCTCAAACCATTACACCCTCAGTTTTATTAGGCACTTGTTTAATGCAGATATCGCTGTTCGTTCACCTGGTTTTCTACGCACAATAAGCCATCCATCTCCCACATGCAGTTTCAATTTGCTGTCGTCAGAGAACACCTCATTATTCCACAACTCACTGGTCAGCTGAAGCCGGCCAATTTTTGAAGATATCTGAAGTAAATTTTTCTGCAGCGAGTAGTATGCCCTAAAATTTGCGTTCAGTAACCTTCTAATAGCAGTTGAACTAGAAATTTCAATACCTGTTGCTGTAGCAAGATCGTCTTGCAATTTCGGTGAAGTTTTAAATCGGTTCTGCTTGGAACGAAGAACCTTGCACTGTTGTGGGTTTTTGCGGTCTGCCAGACTCTTTAGACCACTCTGTTTTCCCCGTAGTCCTATATTTTTTTATAACATCGGCAATTGATGATTTCCCACGTCCACTCCTATCACCAATTTCACGCACGGACAGTTCTTCCTTCCATAACGCAATAACAACACTTTTTTCTTGATCGTTCAGTTTAGACATTTTAAGTACTTTATTCGCTTTTTTATACTAAAAGCTTTTTCTCCATAAACATAACTTTAACAACTTATACTTTCAGAGTTCGAATCTTAAAAAAATAAAAACACTAGGCAATATTTAACGTTTTTAAAGGAATTCGAACTCTCCGGATGTTTTTGCACAGTACTGTATATGGTGAACCACCACATGCTCTACCGTTTTTATTTGACCTACATCTTTTAGATATTCGTCTAGCATTACTACAACAGCCTCAAACCATTACACCCTCAGTTTTATTAGGCACTTGTTTAATGCAGATATCGCTGTTCGTTCACCTGGTTTTCTACGCACAATAAGCCATCCATCTCCCACATGCAGTTTCAATTTGCTGTCGTCAGAGAACACCTCATTATTCCACAACTCACTGGTCTATTTAAAGTGCTCTCTGGCCAGCTGAAGCCGGCCAATTTTTGAAGATATCTGAAGTAAATTTTTCTGCAGCGAGTAGTATGCCCTAAAATTTGCGTTCAGTAACCTTCTACGAGCAGTTGAACTAGAAATTTCAATACCTGTTGCTGTAGCAAGATCGTCTTGCAATTTCGGTGAAGTTTTAAATCGGTTCTGCTTGGAACGAAGAACCTTGCACTGTTGTGGGTTTTTGCGGTCTGCCAGACTCTTTAGACCACTTTGTTTTCCCCGTAGTCCTATATTTTTTTATAAGATCGGCAATTGATGATTTCCCACGTCCACTCCTATCACCAATTTCACGCACGGACAGTTCTTCCTTCCATAACGCAATAACAACACTTTTTTCTTGATCGTTCAGTTTAGACATTTTAAGTACTTTATTCGCTTTTTTATACTAAAAGCTTTTTCTCCATAAACATAACTTTAACAACTTATACTTTCAGAGTTCGAATCTTAAAAAAATAAAAACACTAGGCAATATTTAACGTTTTTAAAGGAATTCGAACTCTCCGGATGTTTTTGCACAGTACTGTATATGGTGAACCACCACATGCTCTACCGTTTTTATTTGACCTACATCTTTTAGATATTCGTCTACGTTTATCAATATTAACGTGTGTAAATCGTCGTCGTTTGCGGGCACGAAACGCTTTCACAATATATGGCCATTTTTCCTGATCGGCCATCGCATTCCAACACTTGGTAATTTGTTCTATTGACGTAAATAATTTATAAATGGATCTCGTGTCATAACACCAGGGCGAGCACACTTTATTGATGAAGATGCACCTGTCACAATTGCCTACCATTCCGATTTGTTTTTGATCATTAATATCTAGGTCCCGTCTGTTACTATACCTATCTGTTTTATTTTGACTATTTATAACTTAACTATTCATTTCTTTAGTTCTTAATTTTCTTCCTTCATTCTCATTAAATTGTTGTAACGGTTCGGTTATAAACGTGCATGCAGTAGCATGTTACTTTAAACACGACCGTTATTAGATACTTACTAACGTTTTGGGAGCGGTCATATTGAGCCGGGTTAAAACTCAGGGAATATGGAGTGGGAAATCCCAAAGACGTATATAGTTAGTCTTGAAAGACTGCTAGGAAATCAGGATTTAGTGATAGGATAGGAAAGGAAAAAAAACTGACTAACGTAACATGTATTAACCGAGCACCATTCTTATTTTTCGCATTAGCACTTCATGATAATTTTTAAAATTCACTATATAGGGAAAGATTTAAACTTGCCGGATCCGAACGAAAATGAATTGACATAAACAAAAAAAAATTTCAATTCTATGGTGGTTTACTTTGATGAATTAACAAAAGAAACTTAATTTACAATTCTCAAAATTTAATAATTTATAATTCAAAATTTAAAAATATCGAAAAATTAATATTATATTATAAGAAGAAGAAAAAAAATTGCTTAATTAAAATGTATGTATATTCAAATTTTAAAATAACTTACCTATATGATGATGTGATGCCAACCAGTAGGTTAACGTTTCTCGACAGCTTGATGGTTAAACCTCAAATTATATTTGTGTGTTAATATTTGCTTATGCTTTTGCCTTTTAAATAACGTATGCACCACAATGTCTCTATCTTAGACAAAGCATGCACGGAAAAACATGATATTTTTTTCTGCACATCGACTTATGTTACGAAATAATATACAATGGGTGTGTTCACTGCAGAACAGCGTTGTCGGTGTGATGTTATGTTGAAAATTTCAAACCGACATCGGTGTTAATCGAAACAACTTTTCGAACCAGTGAACGACATATTGTTATTTTCTGTCAAATTGTTGTTTTATGTCAAACATATTTGTAGCATTTTTTTGTGTGATTTCAATAGTGTCTCAAGTGTTTAGTAAATTAAAAAAAGTTATTTCAATTTAAAAACAATTAAATATAATATAATATTAATAATTGTTTTGAAATCCACAACATGTCTGATCAAATACAAAAAACGATAGTTTCAATCGCAGGTGAGCATGGAAGAAAATTAATTGTAAATATTTCCAACATCAAAAAATTATCTTATGAGTTATCAGACTCCGAAGACAAGGAAATAATATTGATTGCAAGTCAAACGGAGACCTCACCACGTATTAGTATGTATGTTGAAACAATTGTATCAAATTACAATTCAGTCGAGTTTCAACAGAATTTTCGAATGTCTAGAGGTGCGTTTGAGAAACTCCTAGGCATATTTAATACAAATTTGCATTTAGTACGTGGTGGGGAAAATTTAAAAATATCGCCGGAAAAACAACTACTTGCGGTTATATGGATTTTGGCTACTCCCGATTCATAAAGGTCAATTGGAGAAAGATTTGATTTGGCGAAATCAACATTATCAAAAATATTTTTTCATATAGTTGATTTTTTAAATCACATCGCCAAAACTATTATTCATTTTCCTGACAGTTCACGGAAATTAGAGATCAAAAACCATTTTGAAATAAGTATTAGGCTAAAAGGTGTAATAGGAGCGATTGACGGAACTTATGTTCCATGCAAAGTACCTGCAGATCAAAAAATGGCGTACACAAACCATAAGATGTTTACAGCAGTAACATTACAGGCAATTTTTGATCATAAAATGCGCTACATCGATTGTTTTGTGGGCTTCCCCAGTTCAGTACATGATAACAGAATATATAGAAATTCAAGTTTTTATAAAAATGTACAACAAAACGTGGCATTTTATTTTGAACAGGACGAAAAGATTCTAAGTGATAAGGCTTATCCACTAGAATCATGGTGTATTCCTCCGTTTATTGATCGGGGGAGTCTCACTAATGGTCAAAAAAGATTTAACAAAACTCACGCATCGTGCAGCTAAATATTTGTTATAATCATATGTATTCCTATAAATTCTATTTGATTTTATCAATTGTTTAGGCAAGTTATCGAGCGAAGCTTTACCTTGTTGTTTGGTCGTTTTCGAAGGCTACGTTACCTTGATATCAAAAGAGTTGAATGTATACCAGCAACCATTATGACAGCCTGTGTTTTACATAACATTTGTATCGATTTTCCCGATAATAATGTAGCAGATTATCTGAACGAAGGATTAGAACACGCCCAACATAATACTCCGGAGGATACTGAAATATCGCGAACAATTACAACAACCGGGAATTCTGTAAGAAATGCAATGATGGAATAAACGAGAAATTAGTTTTTAATATTTCATTTCAATGTTTTATATTTCATTTCTATAACAATATTTACATATAATATTTAATTTGTATAGTAGTATTTACATTTCATCTAAAAAATATCATTAATAAAAAATAAAGAAATAAAATTATAATTTTTCTATTAATTTTAACATTAGTTCTTTATGTTCGATGAGCGCTCGTTCTTTTAGCTCTAGCTGACGCTGTGTGAGCTTATTGGCACTATCTAATTTTTTCTTTATGCCGATCTGCACACTCCTGCCGAAAATCCGAAATACATTCGGACACCGTAATTCTACGGCGTTTTGCAGACGGTTGTATTGCTGCTATCGAATCATCGACAGCCTCTTCATCCTGTAGCAGTATTGGCACAAAAATCGATGATTCAGCTACGCAAGGTAACCCGTTGCTATGGCTTTTGTCAAAAATGTCATCCATTTCAGAGAAATATCTGAAATGAAATGGTACTCCACCAGAATTAGTATATTTTTTGCGCATCTTTCTATTAAATGTATTTCTGCTTTATTGCAGAGAATTTCCAGTCTCATTTTGGCAATTGGGTATCAAAACCGGATAGATTTTATTTTATGAGGAGCCGATCGAATGGTAATTTAATTATTTTTTTTTTTAGTCAGTCGGGAAATAATTTGATAGGCGATCACACTTAGATAATAATGATAAATAATTAAAAAAAATTATAGACAAGATCTAAAATAATTAAGTTCTTATAGTATTAAGTTCTTATAGTTCTAATTGTATATAGTGTATAAACTTTGAAATTTGAAAATGTGTACCTATAATATAATTTATAATAAATAAAGTGTATATTTCGAATAAAACTATATAATAAATTAATAAGTATATATAAAATATATGTAAACGGTGATTTTAATTATAATACAATATTTCATGGGATTGAAAGACAAAATTCCCTTTCATTGACCACATGTACCACATGCGGTGTTCTACCATCATCGAACGGTTTAACGTCAAGGACGCCAAAAATATAAAGCGTTCTATGGAAGCGGTGCCGTAATTTGCTGTATATCAAATACCAAATCTAGTTGGAAACTATATGATTTATTGGGATAAGGAGTACATCCTAAGGACCTTTGATCTCTACACAAACTGTTTTGCTGATTCCGTGCTGAATTGTTGATTAAAAGGGTATATTTTGGAGGTTGCCACGAGGAACAATACATTTCTATAACAGGTGTATTTGTATACAGGTTTACTATTTACTTTTATTTAATTTTTTTTTATTCTTATTAATTAATCTTTAATTATATTCTTAATATAATTTTGTAATTACTATTATTAATTTTTTTTGTGGTTTACTAAATTTTTTTTTTATTACTTTGATATTCTTTATATATTCCTAAATTACCTTCATATTAGTTATATGTATACCATCCAGTTAAATTTTTTTTTTGGTGTTGTCTGCTAAAATGAATTACTAAATTTTAATTATATGGCTTGACTAAATAAAGTAGGTTCGAGGATGTTGCCGTATTTGGTAAAACGAAAATAATAAAAAGGATGACCCTACGAAACATGAATTTTACCACGACCTATTTACCTCCACCAGACTGAGCTGGGTCATGAAGTAATAGGTGATCATCCATTTTATGTGATACTTTGGTCTATAAACCAAAGTGTTACAACAGAGAAAGTATAATGCCAAGCGAACTAATAACCATTATTAATTTCTTCAGGAGATTTTAAAGATTTAAATAATTCTTTTATTTCATCAAGAAAAATTTAGAGAAAGAATAAACAATTCATATAAAGTTAAATTATAAAGAGGTTAGTATTTAGTTAGTGTAAAAAAAAAAAACATTAAAGAATAATATAAAATAAGAACAAACGATTTCCAACCAAAAGAAAGGAACTGTTCATGTAAATACCGCTAATTCAAAGATACTTTATTTATTAACAACGTTAATTTTCTTTTTGTTGGAATTCATTTGCGTGAATAGTAAAAATTTAAATGTAAGAAAATATTTAATTGAAAAAAAATGATACAACTAAGAACTAAACTAACCTAGGTAATTTTTAATTTGTCGGTTAGTTAATTATCATCGATTTATTATATAACACCCAACCTTGATTCTTCTTTTTTTTTATTTTTTTTATTATTATTATTATTATTTTTTTTTATTGTCTTATACATTAATCAATGTCACACAAATTTTGTAGCACACTGCACAAAATTGTTTGTGTACCACTAATTTTTAGTTTCACTGTAGACGCACACATCAAAAGAAAAAAAATATGAATGAAAATATATTTTTTTTTTCCTTTCGTTTTGTTTGGTTTTTAATTTTTTTTTTCACTTTACGGGATGAAAATTAGTACAATGCTGCTTTTACACTTTTACGATTTAAGCTAGCAAGGTTTACGTTTAGTTTATTCCTAATATAATGTTTTATTATTAGTTTATCGAATGATTTTAGGCATTGTCTCACTTAATTAGCATTCGATAGTTTTTTTTTTCTTTTTCTGGTACACTTACGCAATTCACATGTGGTTTATTATTTCGTATACCATTCTGCAACACACTCACAATTTTAGTTTATTAAACATGGCAATTTTATCAATTCAAACATGGCAGATAATTTCACTAATGTCATGAGAATTATTAGGTTACACAATTTTATATTTAAATACTATCTATTAGTATTAATATTCGTATTAGATTCTTATATGATTATTAATTAACCACTGCATTTAATTTATTATATCTTTATATTATAATTTAGGTACTAGTTTGTTTTTTTATTATTATAATGAAACTTATAATATTTTTATTTAATTTTAATTTAATATTTAAACTTATTTAAATTTTAAAGTATGTAATCTTTCTCTATACTTTCCAAAACTCGACTCCCCGCGTGGTAACCAAAATCTCTTTTTATATCAAAAAACTTAAACCGTAACATTTCGACTTTCCCCTGTTTTTTTTTAAAGTCCAGAAAAGAGACAAAAAAAAATAATATTGCATTTTATTAACTGTAAATTACGGAATTTCCTGTTGCTATTCAGGTTTAGATGGTATTATTTAAATCAGCTGTTGTTGACAAAGTCAGGGATGACCTACTCGCCTGTCTTTGGAACGAAATACTCGTAACAAATCGTGGGGACAACCTTCCCTGAGATGAGTCTCATGCCAGTTAGTAGTTAGGAAATTTGATTTTGAAATATAGTGTTCCAGCTAGTGATTCAAAATAGAAGGAGGATAGTGATAAAAACTGTTCTATATTTTTATATCTTTCAGATGGTAAACTCCCATAGATCGTCCATTTAGATCATCTAGTTCACAAGAGACTTTTCCGATCAAATTTGACACAATACATTTAATAAACTTTGGTGCCAGCTTTGCTGCAAAATTTTCGGAAGCTTTACTTTGTGCAAAATTTCGTACGAAAACTGTCTGTCCTACGCGTACGTTAGGTAGTCTACTTCTTCTGTTGTAGATTACTTGAGATTTCTCGTTTGCAGTTTTAAGGTGTTGTGCAACTTTTTTATAAACTTGGTGCAACATATCGGGTTTTCCTTCAGTGTAAATTTCGTTTCCTGTCAGTTCTTGACTAGCTTTGAGAAGTTTATAGACGGAACCATGCAAAACAGCGTGTTGACCAAACACAGCGAAATGTGGAGACACACCTGTGGCTTCGTGGACAGAGTTCCTAAGTGCATTTGTGACGGCTTGAAGATTGATGTCCCATATTTTCTGGTCAGATTCAATGTATGAACGAAGACTAGCAAGAAGAGTGCGATTTACCCTCTCGGAAGCATTAGCTTGGGGTGCGTATTTAGCAGTGAACTGATGTCGTACTCCATATTTTCCACATAAATCATTCATTAGGACACAATCAAATTGTTTCCCATTATCGGTCAGAACCACCTCAGGAACCCCAAACATTAAAAACACCTGAAATTCAAGAAACCTGACTACTTCATTTGCTGTAGCTTGGCGTACTGCCTGAGTTAAAACAAATTTGGAAAAGTGGTCCACAGCAATAAGTATATATGTGTTACCACTTCGAGTTCTAGGGTAGGGTCCCAAGAAATCCAGGTAAATTCTTTGCCAGGGTCTCGAGGTGGCAGGAAGAGTTCCAAGAGGAGGCCGATTACAATAGTTGATCGCCTTATTCGCTTTACATAGTTCACAAGCATTAATAAAATTTTGGACATCCAATGCTAGACCGGGCCAATAGAAATAACGTTTGAGAATTTCTATCGTTTTCCGAATTCCTAAATGAGCAGACGTAGGAGGTGAATGACTGGAATTTATTAAATCTTGTCGAAGCTCATCAGGAACAAGGTATATCATTGTCAGATAGTGACTGGGGTTTAAGATTGATGTATACTTTACCATCGATAGTTTTAACATTGGTTTTGGTGCCTGTTCTTTCCAACGCAAGTACCAGTTCAGTGTATTTTTCAGTTTGAAAGGCAGGAGAATCAAATGGAATATGTAAAGGTTGATCCGACATTGAAAATGCATCCATATACAAACGTGAGAAGGCATCAGGAACGCAGTTTTGTGAGCCTTTGCGATACTCAATAGAAAAATTGTATCCCTGTAGTCTTAAACTCCAACGAGCCAATCGTCCTGTTAGGTCTTTCGTTGACATCAACCATGTTAAACTTGAGTGATCCGTGATTACAGTGAACGGAAATCCTTCGACATATGCCCGAAATTTATCGATAGCCATCAGAGCGGCTAGACATTCAAGTTCCGTTACACTGTAATTACGTTGAGCACCTGAAAGTTTATGCGACATGTATGCCAATGGTCTATCTTGACCATCCTGATTCCGTTGAAAAAGGACAGCTCCTACGCCCGTCGAGCTAGCGTCACACTGGATGAAGAAACGCTGGTTAAAATCAGGCGTTGCTAACACTGGAGTTGAAACTAACGCTAGTTTCAATTCCTCGAATGAACGTTGAACTTCTTCACTCCAATAAAATTTTCGTCCCTTTTTCAAAAGGTCAGTTAGGGGAGCCGATACGCCAGAGTAATTGCGAATGAAACGACGATACCATCCGGTGACCCCCAAAAACCTTCGCACCTGACGAACCGTTTTTGGTACAGGAAACTCTGCAATGGCCTTAACCTTATCGGGATTGGGACGCAGTCCTCCCTCACCCACCACATGACCAAGGTATTCGATTTCTCTCAGTAAAAAGTTACATTTTTCTACATTGATGGTAAGACCCGCTTTCGCAAGCCTTTCAGCAACTTCGGAAAGAATTTTGAAGTGCTCATCTAATGTAGCTGTTGTTATTAAAAGATCATCGAGATAAACAAATACCCGATCATGAAGCTGATGAGGAATAACCCGGTGCATCAATCTCGACAAAGTTTGAGGAGCATTGCAGAGCCCAAAAGGCATCACTTTAAATTGGTATAAAGGGCGTCCCGGAATGGTAAACGCCGTTTTCTCCCGAGAGCTTGGATCTAAAGGTATCTGCCAAAAAGCATCCTTTAGATCCAAGCTCGAAATATATTTCGTCTGATCCAGTCTGCTCAGCAGGCCGTCGATTAATGGTAGGGGGTACGCATCCTTTTTAGATACGGCGTTTAATTTCCTGGCATCTAGACACAATCGCACGTTTCCATTTGCCTTTTTAACTATGGCCATAGGAGAACTCCAAGCGCTATAGCTTTCTTCAATCACATCCAATTGAAGCATCCGGTCAAGTTCCTGGTAAATTAGTTTCTGCACCGCCGGAGAGACGGCATAAAACCGTTGTTTGATCGGAGGACTATCCCCAACGTCAATATGGTGACTAAGCATATGAGTTCGACCTAATCCAAGTTTCCCAAAGCTGGGTAAACGTTCAATTAGGTTCTGAAGTTGTAGACGTTGCTCTTCGGTTAGACTATGCTGGTTTGGGATCGCTGGTTCTTTGCTTTGAAAGTCTGAATCTGGAGTAATTTCAGCAATTACTTTAGGTGCAATACCAAAAGACTCCCAAAAATCGCAACCTAAATATAAAGATTGCTGGAGCGACGAAACAACAAAAATTTTCATAAGGACTTGTTTTCCATTAAACGCTACTAACGTTTTAATGTAGCCCAATACGGGTTGTGAGGAGCCGCAAGCAGTTTGGACATAGGTGGTTATTGGATGTATTATGAGCGCATGTTTCTCAATAAAATGTTTGGCTCCATTGCCCAGGGCGCTAATGGTCGCTCCACTGTCCAATAAACCTCTGATTTTGGTTCCTTCAAGCTCGACAGTAATATATGGACGATTGTCTTCAGGGGACTCAGGTAGATTAGTTAAAATTGTTTCGGCACATTTGGCATACATGCGCTTGCACTCATTGAAATAAGTTTTACACCGGAGCCGAAATGAGTTTGGCTTAATGTGATTGATGTTAGATTTTTGAACGATTTTGGTAGGAAGAGAGATAACATTTATGGACGACTTTGGTTCGCCGAGTAGGGTTTGGGAATCATCGTTTGTGGTCGCGGTAGTATGGCTCGTGGTCCTGCATTCGTCGGTCGGACATGAGGAGGACCATTTCTTCTCATCTCCGTTGAAGCGTTTTCCGATTTATATGAACAATCGGTGCAGTGAATGGTTTTGATCTCAGATTTACCACAAACATAGCAGAAAGTATTGGACGATAATGGACATCTAAACCAGGTGTGGCCGGCTTGCCGACAGTTAAAGCAATATCGAGGTGCAGGTGGGGCAACCATTGGGTTGTATGGACGCGTCTGATTATAATTGAGTTCATTTACATTATTTGGGGAATAATATTCAAGTGAAAACTCAGGCGCTTCATCAGGTAAAGGATAAACATAATCGTTAGTTACCGCACTCCGATCTGAAGAAGTTTGCGGCAGAATAGAATTTCCAACTGATAAGGTACTCTTAGTAGCTGCTACTTCATGTATTCTGTGCGATCTTCTATTTATTTCCATTTCAGGAATATATCCAATCCTTTTCCATGTGTCTTCCGTAGAGATGCAAATGCTAACCAAATCGTTAACTGATTCTATTGGTCTTCCAGCTAAGTGAGTAATCAGACCAACACGCATATTTTTCTTGAGAATCTCTAAAAGCTCACTCTCGGAAATTGGAATTTTCATTGGCATAGTTATGGATAAAACGTCGTAATAAAAATCTACAAACGGTTCGTCCGACTTTTGTTTACGATCATCCATCAATTTCCGGATATCCGCATCAGTCCGACGATCTTGGAAGCGGTGAAGAAATGAGTGACGACGATGATTCCAAGAACATTTAGGGTTTTGTTCCAGCGTAAGCCAATAATGTTCTTGAGCCGGTCCACTGAGAAGAAAAGTTATATCATGAACTAACTGTGCTAGAGGAACTCCGTGAGTCATGGCTAAATGTTCAATGCGCATTAAAAATTTCTCTACGGCCATGCTGGTAGGTAAACCATCAAATTTTAAATTCCATTTGTACACTGGTGTTGTACTAGTAGTACGAAACGGGTCGGCATGTGTTCCAGAAAACCTGATATTTGAAGGATGAAAATTACTCTCTATATTATAGCCGCCACCAGATGGAGGGGGGTTATTAACTGTATACTGTGGTACACTAGGCTGTCTCCATTGGGGACGATGTGGTAAATTACGTGGAATTTGATTCTGTAAGGCCGGATTAAAATAAGCTAATGGCGGGGGAAGTTCATAATTGAGTTGCTGGGCTGGTGGCTGATTTGTGCGATGAGGTCGATTTTCGGGCGTTGCTGGCCGAGAATTTGGAGTTGAACGATTTTCTAATGGTTGATTAGACCCTGCTACTTCGTTATCAATCGTATTATCTACAAGCGTATCTATCTGAAGTTGACTAAGTACAATTAACGAGGTTTCAAGGTCCTGGTGCTTCTCTAAGTGATTTGCACTATGTCAAAAGATCATTACAAATTTTTAAATAAGTTTCACAGGTAATTTGCATAGCTTGTAAAGTGGATAATCGTTCTAAGCGTCCTCTTATGTGGATTAATTGAGAAGTAATAACTTCAAGTTCGTCATCCACATCAGGATTATTCTTCAGAAGTTCAAGACATCGATCGCGTAACTGCTGTAACTTAATTGATATAAGAGATATTTCACTATTTGGGAATCGGATGGCATATATATGAGGTTTAACTGGCATTAACTTTTTATTTTCCATTTCTTGCTGAAGACGAGCATCTAACGTGGCAAATTGACTTTTCATGGAACCAGTTATTTGACGTATTTCACATTCTATACGGAAATCGTCGTTTTCGAGGTTCTCAGATTTCATTCCAAATGTAAACATTGTGATGCTTTGTAATTTAAAATTTAAAAGAAGGATACTATTACAAGTTCCCCAGAAGGAAAAAAAAAAAGAAATATTAAAACAAAAAAAATTGGTAGCGTAAGTTCAATAAGATATGCAAAAAAAATAATACCAAAAAAAACAAAAAAAATAAATGGCAAATATAATTAATACTAAAGTTAAAGGTTGCTTACAAAGTATTTAATTGTACCAATCTAAACAAAAAAAATGAAATAGAATTTAATACTAGAAATGAAATAGTAAATTCCAAATTAAATCGAATAATAGGTAATATTTAAATTCGCGACGATATATGAAGAGGATGTAACTATGACAGAGTAAAGCAAGTGTCGAAGAGAGGTAAGTATCATTATCGGTGGTAGTATGTAAAAAAAAAAATTTGAACAGAAAAAAGGAGGATATCGGAATAAGGGATAGGTTTAGTTTTATTAGTACAAATAAATCAACTACATTATTGAAAGAAATATTTGCACCTCATAGAAAAAAATATTAAAAAAAACCGCAAGCTCGAACAATGAAATCAACAAATTTTACAATTTGGAAACATTGCGTCGCGTTGAGTTCTGAATAGCCGTACATGATAACGAGCGCAGCCTTGAAAGAACACCTTAAAGTCAAACACGTTTTTACATGGAAAAAGATGCATTATCATGGCTTTACCGTTAACCTTTGGCTTTGAAATCGAATAATTGAAATATCATAAAAAAAATGATGTTACTGCTCCATGTGAAACAAACATCTGTATCAACAACAAAACAATGGTGGAAGCAGATGCGCACATGGAGAAAATTAACGATTAGGATTAGGAAATATAGGAAAATCTAGGGGATTGCCATAAGTAGTTTGGGCGCCACTGTAACGATCTACAGGACGGGCGAAGGGTCATACCAATAAAGGTAGAGCTTAGAAATTGCCCAGATCGAAATCAGAATAATAATAATCATGCAGAGCTTCATAGGCGGACTTAGTTAAGCTCAGCTATGGCTCAGCGGATGGGGTGGGTTAATTATGAAGTTGACATGATTCTTGCGTTGCCGCCTAATGGGAATTAGGATAACGGGAATGGGGAAAGGAAAAACTAATAATACTACCTGGCGGGATAATCATACTTACCCTCAACCGATCACCCACACCATCACAGCTACATCCTCAACTCACTTTAACTACTCCATTCTGTAAATTAACATTTTTGCGACAGTGAAACAATTGTTTCAATTGTTTCTAGGATCACCCTTTAAAAATAAAAACATAAAAATTTGTACTAAATCTATTAATTGCATACAGATACATATTTTTTTTATTAAACATTAATTTTGGGTTGGATAAATAGGGTTGTCTCATTTTGGCAATTGGGTATCAAAACCGGATAGATTTTATTTTATGAGGAGCCGATCGAATGGTAATTTAATTATTTTTTTTTTTTAGTCAGTCGGGAAATAATTTGATAGGCGATCACACTTAGATAATAATGATAAATAATTAAAAAAAATTATAGACAAGATCTAAAATAATTAAGTTCTTATAGTATTAAGTTCTTATAGTTCTAATTGTATATAGTGTATAAACTTTGAAATTTGAAAATGTGTACCTATAATATAATATATAATAAATAAAGTGTATATTTCGAATAAAACTATATAATAAATTAATAAGTATATATAAAATATATGTAAACGGTGATTTTAATTATAATACAATATTTCATGGGATTGAAAGACAAAATTCCCTTTCATTGACCACATGTACCACATGCGGTGTTCTACCATCATCGAACGGTTTAACGTCAAGGACGCCAAAAATATAAAGCGTTCTATGGAAGCGGTGCCGTAATTTGCTGTATATCAAATACCAAATCTAGTTGGAAACTATATGATTTATTGGGATAAGGAGTACATCCTAAGGACCTTTGATCTCTACACAAACTGTTTTGCTGATTCCGTGCTGAATTGTTGATTAAAAGGATATATTTTGGAGGTTGCCACGAGGAACAATACATTTCTATAACAGGTGTATTTGTATACAGGTTTACTATTTACTTTTATTTAATTTTTTTTTATTCTTATTAATTAATCTTTAATTATATTCTTAATATAATTTTGTAATTACTATTATTAATTTTTTTTGTGGTTTACTAAATTTTTTTTTTATTACTTTGATATTCTTTATATATTCCTAAATTACCTTCATATTAGTTATATGTATACCATCCAGTTAAATTTTTTTTTTGGTGTTGTCTGCTAAAATGAATTACTAAATTTTAATTATATGGCTTGACTAAATAAAGTAGGTTCGAGGATGTTGCCGTATTTGGTAAAACGAAAATAATAAAAAGTATGACCCTACGAAACATGAATTTTACCACGACCTATTTACCTCCACCAGACTGAGCTGGGTCATGAAGTAATAGGTGATCATCCATTTTATGTGATACTTTGGTCTATAAACCAAAGTGTTACATGATGGCGCCCAAATGTGTTCGGATTTATGGAATATTGTTTACTTAGTTATTTTGAATTATATTTTTGCAGTGTACATTACAACTTTGGTGTACTATGTACAGAATTTTTAATCGGTATATTTATTAACCGGTTCATTTCTTTGCGACACCCTTATCATTGCTTGAAATATCGGTGCATATTACTCCAGTTACTTTGGATTGATTAGTATGACTTAGCCGTTAATTCAATTGATGTTGATATTGGTGTGTCGTATGGTATTAGATAAATTTAATTTAAATTATTTTTTTTTTTATTGTACAGTTGAATTCATTTAAAATGATCATTAAACAAAGCTTCACAATTGTGGATTGATTCTTGGTTTTAGTCTGATCGTTAATAATTTTCAATTATGTTGAAAGTGTGTTCAACCATCTATACAATACCTCGGTTATATACGAGTTGATTATAGTATTAGTGGAGTTGAATCAGTTTAAACATGATTTTGTAGTTTGATTTAAATTTTTGTTTACTATTTTTTTTTTTTTCTCTTAAATTTTTTTTTATTTTTTTGTTCTTAACTTCCTCGAATCGCTTTATGATGTCAAGCCAAACTTATACTAGTTATACATAATATATTGACAAAAATAGGAAACAATCTTTTGTTTTTGTGGTGTAAAATAATATTTTTATAATTATTAATCATTATTATTATTTTTTTTTTCTTCTTTTATATTTAAACTATTTTAATTTTTTTTTGAATGTTTAGTTGTTAAGGCTTTTCAGAAATCAAAATTATTCCTCTTTATACCAATTGCCAGATTATAAGTTGAAGACAATTTTCTTAATTTTTTTTTTGTATTTAATTAATTATATATTATCCAAAATGTTGACGGATTATTTAACACCTGACGAATTCGAAGTTGAATGTCAGGTACGAAAACTTGAAGGCGACCCGATCGTTAAATTACAGACACTTAAGAATATCTTAGCTGATGAGGTGGCTAACCCTATTTTAAAGCCTTTTAAAGCTCATTACGCAGCTCGTAAAAATCCTCAAAGAGAAATTTACAAATGCCAAAACAAATTATTTGAGCACAAGACTTGGCTTACCGACATTGACACAAATCTTGTATCTGAGGACCAACTCAAAAATCGAACAGGCAGAATTACTCATATAGTAGACAGACTTAAGCGATTGTACGAAACCAGTAAGAAATATAAAACTCAGTGTATTGAACTTATTGGTGGTTGTGATTCCGTATTATGTGCATTACAACAAATTGTTGAAGGTAAACCCGACTTAAATCAAACTCTTGAACATCTTAAACAACAGTCATTGAATGAACTTGAATTATCTTCTTCTGACGACGGTGAAATGTTACCCGTGTTGAAACATCATATTTCTCAAGGAAATATTAACGATAAGTTATTTTCCACTTTTAAAGAATCTATAAATAACGACAAATAACACTCGGCCAAATTGTAGATCATAATTTACCAGGTGGTTCTAGTTCACTAACGAACAATCGTGTGCGAAATTCCAGTCAAAGTAATAATAATCCATTATATCACTGGAAAATTACTTTTGATGGCACGACCGAAGGCAATCCGGTTACGGTTTTTCTGTTCCAAGTCGAATTTCTTGCAAATCTACATCAAACCACTGAAACTGAAATTAAAGCTGGTTTTCATTACATATTGAAAGGTATTGCATCACAGTGGTACTGGGGTTATTTATTACGCAACCGTGAAGCTTCTTGGGAACAATTACGGTGTGCCTTTGAAAAAGAGTTTCAAGATCGAAGAGGGGATATTCACATAAGACGTTGTCTAGAATCCCGTAAACAACAAGCTAATGAACCATTTTCAAAGTTCATTTCAGTTATGAAGTCTATAGGAAATCGTTTCAGAATTCCTCTACCACCAGAAGATTTCCTAAGAATTATTCGAGAGAACATTCGTTTTAAATTGCAAATTGCTTTAGCTGGTCAATCGATCCAAAGTCTAGAAGTTTTAATTGATAAGTGTTTGGATATCGAAGAGACATTTGAACGAACCAGATATAACCCGGAAACGTTGTGCCAGCGTAGATACATAAATGAACTAGTTACTGAACCTGATTCTTTTACATTAGATCGACTAAGTTTAAATGAACAACCGGTTGACGTATCTCAAACCAGGGATTCTCAACGATATGCAACTGAGGAGGAAGTCAGTGCTTTGAATACGTTTACTGATAGATCAATAAATAGTACCGGAAATAAACGCAGTATTACCATTGATCAACCTCGTAAATTACAACCGAATAGTATGAGCAATTATCGGTCATTGGAAGTATGGTGGAATTGTCATGACATTGGACACAATTTTAACCAGTGTACTAAACCCCGTACCAAATTCTGTTATGGTTGTGGACGCAAGGGTATAATTATAGACAACTGTTTACGTTGTAGTTCGGGAAACGGATCAACGAGGTTTCGAATTGCTGCACGACCGAAGCCTCAAGTCCCAACTGCACAAACATCAGAGCGTGCAGCGAATACGGACCCCGAATTAACATTGAACCATTAACTACTTTTCGTACGAATATTTTACCAGATTATGACTTCAAAACGCTAAACAATTGCTACACAAACCGTATTAACTCGGAAAGTCCTCCAGAAAATCTCTCTTATTACAATAAACGTCGGTTTTCTAAATCCTCTAAAGCTCGTGTAAAGAAATATTGGTGTCAAAAATTCAATTTAAAATTGTTAATATCTGAGACTGTTATCTCGGATGAATTAGATAACAGGCCCTATTTGAATGTTTTCATTGATAATATGCCTTACAAAGGACTTCTGGATAGTGGTGCTTCTATCACTGTGCTGGGATCCGCTTGTGATTGGATATTATCTGATCCTCATCATAAGATTTTTCAATTACCTGGAATTGTAAAAACTGCGAACGGTGATCCGCAACGAACATTTGGTTATATTTGGGCTAATGTTACCTACAATAATGAAATAAAACCTTTACGAGTGCATTTAGTACCTAGTATAAAACAACAGTTAATACTTGGAATTGATTTTTGGAAAGCATTTCGAATTGCTCCAAACGTAATATCAGAGTTAGAAATATCTCATTCAGAAATAGATGTATGTAATAATCAACATACTATTACAGATCAAGAACGTGTCGAACTTAACCAAGTAATCGCAGAATTTCCTTCTTGTGATACTCTTGGACTTGGTAAAACCACATTACTCCATCATAACATAGAAGTTACATCTTCTCCAATTAAGCAGAGGCATTACCCAGTATCACCCGCCATACAACTTGAAATATATTCAGAACTTGATAGAATGATAAATTTAGGTGTTATTGAAGAATCTCAAAGCGCATGGAGCTCTCCGGTAACATTAGTTCGCAAGCCCAACGGCAAAAATCGTTTGTGTTTGGACGCCCGTAAATTGAACGAAGTGACGGTCAAGGACGCGTATCCTTTGCCAATTATCGACGGACTCTTGAGTCGGTTGGAACAAACCAGGTATATTTCAAGTATAGATTTGAAGGATGCCTTTTGGCAAATTCCACTGACTCCAGGGTCCCGAGATAAAACCGCATTTACGGTGCCTGGCCGTCCTTTGTATCAATTTACGGTGATGCCGTTTGGGCTTTGCAACGCCCCACAAACTATGTGCCGGTTGATGCACCGAGTCGTCCCATTCCATTTACATGACCATATATTTGTCTATTTAGATGATTTGTTGGTAACGTCTGCAACTCTTACAGAACATTTAAATTTATTACGACAGCTTGCTAAATTTTAAAAAGACGCAGGGCTAACTATTAATATAAGTAAAAGTAAATTTTTACTTAAAAATGTTAAGTATTTGGGTTATATTGTTGGAGATGGTAGTTTACAAGTGGATCCAGACAAAGTGAAAGCCATTATCGACTTTCCAGTACCTAACACTGTTCGCAAACTTAGGCGATTCCTCGGTATGGCTGGTTGGTACCGAAGGTTCATACATAATCATGCTTCCATCACTGCTCCTTTGTCTGATCTTTTAAAAAGGGGTATCAAATTTAAATGGTCCCTTGAAACTCAAACGGCTTTTTCATTAATTAAACACGCCTTGTGTAATGCGCCCGTGTTAGCTCATCCGAAGTTTGATCGACCTTTTATCATACAATGCGACGCTAGTTCCACTGGTGTTGGTGGTGTATTAAGTCAGGTAGGTGATGATGGTCAGGAGCATCCTATCGCATATTTTTCACAAAAATTGAACTCAGCACAGCGCAATTATTCAATCACTGAGCTTGAGTGCTTAGCAGCTGTGTTGAGTATCAAGAAATTTCGAGCGTATGTTGAGGGATACAACTTTAGCATTATCACCAACCACGCCAGCCTAAAATGGCTTATGACACAAAAGGACCTTTCCGGTCGCTTAGCACGATGGTCACTTAAGATGCAGGGATTCACGTTTAAAATTCTTCACCGAAAAGGATCACATCATATTGTACCGGATGCCTTATCCAGAGTGTTTATGGATACGATTTCACATACTCGTGATTGTTCGAATTCTATGGCTGTAATACCTATTGATTTAAATTCACCTGAGTTTCTCTCCGATGACTATGTAAATTTACTAAACTCTATTAAACAATTGTCGAATGAAGATAATCGTTATGCCATTCATGACGGTAAAATATTTGTTCGAGTTCATTATATGAATGAGGCTGTTAGCGATTTGCCACTATGGAAATTACTGGTTCCAGTCACTTTACGTAATAATATAATCAAACAATACCACGAATCTTTAGTGTCTGCTCATTCGGGTGTGACAAAAACTTTAGAACTAATTCGTCGTTTTTACTTCTGGCCGAAGATGGCAACCGATGTTAGTACATTTATTCAACATTGTATAGCTTGTAAGGCAAATAAGGCCGTGAATTATCAAACTCAACCTCCAATGGGGGATCAATTAACTAGTGAACGTTCATTTCAAACATTGTATGTTGATATATTGGGACCACTACCCAGATCGATCAAGGGTAATACTTATTTGTTGGTAACGCTTGACCAATTTACAAAATATGTGTTTTTAAAACGGAAAATCTGATCAATTAACTATTTGTCAAAAGCTAGTAATGAGCCATTTAAAAGAAGCTTATCAGCGTAATCTTTGTAGATATAATTTACGAAATCGAATCAGAGAATTTAATGTTGGTGATGAGGTTTTAGTTCGAAACTTTTCTCAGAGTCAAGCGTCGAAACATTTCTCAGCCAAACTTGCACCGAAGTTTAAACTTGGGACTATTCACACAAGGGTTGGTAATGTGGCCTATAAAGTAGTCGATCATCTTGGTAAAGATATTGGACTATATCATGCTCGTGATATTCTTAGAAAATAGTGCTAGTTACATGCTAATGAGACTCTTCTCAGGGTTTATGGGAACGTCCCCACGATTTGAAACAATTGTTTCAATTGTTTCTAGGATCACCCTTTAAAAATAAAAACATAAAAATTTGTACTAAATCTATTAATTGCATACAGATACATATTTTTTTTATTAAACATTAATTTTGGGTTGGATAAATAGGGTTGTCTCATTTTGGCAATTGGGTATCAAAACCGGATAGATTTTATTTTATGAGGAGCCGATCGAATGGTAATTTAATTATTTTTTTTTTTAGTCAGTCGGGAAATAATTTGATAGGCGATCACACTTAGATAATAATGATAAATAATTAAAAAAAATTATAGACAAGATCTAAAATAATTAAGTTCTTATAGTATTAAGTTCTTATAGTTCTAATTGTATATAGTGTATAAACTTTGAAATTTGAAAATGTGTACCTATAATATAATATATAATAAATAAAGTGTATATTTCGAATAAAACTATATAATAAATTAATAAGTATATATAAAATATATGTAAACGGTGATTTTAATTATAATACAATATTTCATGGGATTGAAAGACAAAATTCCCTTTCATTGACCACATGTACCACATGCGGTGTTCTACCATCATCGAACGGTTTAACGTCAAGGACGCCAAAAATATAAAGCGTTCTATGGAAGCGGTGCCGTAATTTGCTGTATATCAAATACCAAATCTAGTTGGAAACTATATGATTTATTGGGATAAGGAGTACATCCTAAGGACCTTTGATCTCTACACAAACTGTTTTGCTGATTCCGTGCTGAATTGTTGATTAAAAGGGTATATTTTGGAGGTTGCCACGAGGAACAATACATTTCTATAACAGGTGTATTTGTATACAGGTTTACTATTTACTTTTATTTAATTTTTTTTTATTCTTATTAATTAATCTTTAATTATATTCTTAATATAATTTTGTAATTACTATTATTAATTTTTTTTGTGGTTTACTAAATTTTTTTTTTATTACTTTGATATTCTTTATATATTCCTAAATTACCTTCATATTAGTTATATGTATACCATCCAGTTAAATTTTTTTTTTGGTGTTGTCTGCTAAAATGAATTACTAAATTTTAATTATATGGCTTGACTAAATAAAGTAGGTTCGAGGATGTTGCCGTATTTGGTAAAACGAAAATAATAAAAAGGATGACCCTACGAAACATGAATTTTACCACGACCTATTTACCTCCACCAGACTGAGCTGGGTCATGAAGTAATAGGTGATCATCCATTTTATGTGATACTTTGGTCTATAAACCAAAGTGTTACAACAGAGAAAGTATAATGCCAAGCGAACTAATAACCATTATTAATTTCTTCAGGAGATTTTAAAGATTTAAATAATTCTTTTATTTCATCAAGAAAAATTTAGAGAAAGAATAAACAATTCATATAAAGTTAAATTATAAAGAGGTTAGTATTTAGTTAGTGTAAAAAAAAAAATCATTAAAGAATAATATAAAATAAGAACAAACGATTTCCAACCAAAAGAAAGGAACTGTTCATGTCAATACCGCTAATTCAAAGATACTTTATTTATTAACAACGTTAATTTTCTTTTTGTTGGAATTCATTTGCGTGAATAGTAAAAATTTAAATGTAAGAAAATATTTAATTGAAAAAAAATGATACAACTAAGAACTAAACTAACCTAGGTAATTTTTAATTTGTCGGTTAGTTAATTATCATCGATTTATTATATAACACCCAACCTTGATTCTTCTTTTTTTTTATTTTTTTATTATTATTATTATTATTATAATTTTTTATTTATTGTCTTATACATTAATCAATGTCACACAAATTTTGTAGCACACTGCACAAAATTGTTTGTGTACCACTAATTTTTAGTTTCACTGTAGACGCACACATCAAAAGAAAAAAAATATGAATGAAAATATATTTTTTTTTTCCTTTCGTTTTGTTTGGTTTTTAATTTTTTTTTTCACTTTACGGGATGAAAATTAGTACAATGCTGCTTTTACACTTTTACGATTTAAGCTAGCAAGGTTTACGTTTAGTTTATTCCTAATATAATGTTTTATTATTAGTTTATCGAATGATTTTAGGCATTGTCTCACTTAATTAGCATTCGATAGTTTTTTTTTTCTTTTTCTGGTACACTTACGCAATTCACATGTGGTTTATTATTTCGTATACCATTCTGCAACACACTCACAATTTTAGTTTATTAAACATGGCAATTTTATCAATTCAAACATGGCAGATAATTTCACTAATGTCATGAGAATTATTAGGTTACACAATTTTATATTTAAATACTATCTATTAGTATTAATATTCGTATTAGATTCTTATATGATTATTAATTAACCACTGCATTTAATTTATTATATCTTTATATTATAATTTAGGTACTAGTTTGTTTTTTTATTATTATAATGAAACTTATAATATTTTTATTTAATTTTAATTTAATATTTAAACTTATTTAAATTTTAAAGTATGTAATCTTTCTCTATACTTTCCAAAACTCGACTCCCCGCGTGGTAACCAAAATCTCTTTTTATTTCAAAAAACTTAAACCGTAACATTTCGACTTTCCCCTGTTTTTTTTTAAAGTCCAGAAAAGAGACAAAAAAAAATAATATTGCATTTTATTAACTTTAAATTACGGAATTTCCTGTTGCTATTCAGGTTTAGATGGTATTATTTAAATCAGCTGTTGTTGACAAAGTCAGGGATGACCTACTCGCCTGTCTTTGGAACGAATTACTCGTAATAATGGTTTCCACACAATTCAAAATGCTAAATTGCTTCTATACCTAAGAAACTGTAAGGTCAGTGTAACTATCCATTAAATCCAAAATATGCTGAAAAGTTCTTCTGATATAGTAGGCCTTGAAGGTTGAAATTGTCCCCTGATCCAACGGCTGAATGAGCGACGTAGTGTTTGGTGGTTGATAAACTACCTGAATATTTGGGTGCTTTAAATCCTGAGGGTGTCCAGGAGCGTTGTCTAAAAGAAGTAACACCTTAAAAGTAAGGTTTTTTTGATAAATATCGTTCCACCTCTGGAGCGAAGCAATCAAAAAAACAATCTCTAAGCAGATTGGCTGTCATCCAAGCTTTTCTGTTGGCTCGCCAATAAACAGGTAGTTTGGTTTTGTCAATTTTTTCCAAGGCTCTAGGGCTCAGTGATCTACAAATAAGCAATGGCTTTGTCATTAAATCACCCGACGCATTACTACAAAACAGCAGTGTGAGCCTGTCTTTAGCTGCTTTGAATCCATGAGCCAATTTTTCGTTTTTCGCAACGTACGGTTTGGCATTTTTTTCCAGCAAAGACCTGTCTCGTCCGCGTTAAAAACTTGGTCTGCAGTAAAGCCATTTTCTTGGATAATTTGCGCTAGTTTTGTGGGAAATTTGTCAGCAGCAACCTTATCAGCCGAAGCAACTTCTCCTTGAAGTTTAACATTATGCAAAGAGAAACGCTTTTTAAATCGTTCAAACCACCCCTTACTGCCTAAAAATTCTGGAATGTCTGCTGTAGAGGTGGACGGTTGACTTGAAGCTTGATTTTTAGCTCATTGAATATTTTCACCGCTTTCTGTCGTATAACATTACCATCTAATGGCATCCTCTTTTGTGTGTTGTCGCGTACGAGAGGTTTTTTTTGAACCGATTGATGATTTAGTTTTAACGCTTTTTCGCGAGATTGAAATTGTATTAAACGAGTCACTTCACTACCATGTTAAAGCGAAAACCGTGTTAAACGTATCGTGTTATCCGAGAATTTGCGCATTTGCATAACTGTGCTATAGCGAAACCGTGTAATGCGAGTACCGTGTAAGGCGGGGGTTAGCTGTATTGCTTTTTTTGTTTTATTAATAAAAAATTAATTAACATAGAATTATTATTTATCAATTCTATGTTTACTATTTAATTTATATATTTCAATAATCATAATAAAAACACAATATATAAACTATTTTTTTTTTCACTAAAATATCCAACGAATTCAAAACGTGCTTGATACTGTGCACTTTACGGTCTTGTCTTTTTCTATTTTTTGATTTTGCAACCAATCCGTTCAATAATTAAATCTTTTCTGATCCCATCTCATATCAATCTTATTAACTTTTTTTTTATCCCGTTTATTATTTTTAAATATTTTTATTTTAGTTATTGTTTGTTTGGGTGTTTGCTCCTATACCATTACGAATGATGAATTAAATTAGGCACATTACAAATATCAATACATGAACACGAATTATATTATAAATCCAAGTGAATTAAAATTTCCAAGACATGACTTACAATTTCCAGACATGAGAACAAAAACATATTTTTTTTTTTTAACGGTTTTTACAGGCCATTATTGGCCCGTACCGTGTCAACAATCTGACTCCATCGGTTTCGATCACGAGCAAGCTCTTCAAACCGTTGTAGGCAGTTTGAAGATGCCAGATCGCTCTCTACGCCGTGGAGCCATCGTCTACGCCTACCGAAAGGCGGTTCTCCCTTAAAGGTTTGCAGTATCATTCGGTTCGGATCAGCACGCAGAACGTGTCCGAGCCAGCGTACTCGCTGTCCTTTAATTTCATGCACGATATCAGGAATTTGCATTTAATTCCTGATCTCGTGATTGAAAAGAACTCGGTATGTGCCATCGACGTCGCGTTTTGGACCATATATCACACGCATGATTCTTCTCTCGAATGTTAGAAGCCATCTTTTGTACTCATCCGTCAAGGTCCAACTCTCACATCCATACATGACAACGGGTCTGATCAACACTCTGTACAGTTTCAGCTTATCCGTATTTGCAAGATTTCGATTTCAGCAGTGGACGTAGAGGATACAAAGCCCGATTGCCAGCGGCAAGGCGGACCTTGATATCCTCGCCCACACTGTTATCGTGAGTGATGAGAGATCCAAGATACTTGAATCTCATCACTCCTTCAAACGTGTGGCTACCACGTTTGAAGGAGTGATGTGATTCAAGTATCTTGGAGTGTGACTACTGAAATCAATTGCGTTTTGGTCTCTAAAACCCGAGATTAGATATTTGGTTTTTGACTCGTTGATTTTGAGACCAACGGAAGCTGAAAACTGTTTCAGTGGATCAAGTATCTCTTTCACTCCGTTGCCATTTCTGTGTGACTGGACACACAGTTATAATCTGCATAAGCAAGAAGTTGATTGGATTGTCGGAATAAGATGTTATCCTGAGGTGTTTCACTTTTACGAAGGATGTATTCCAACATGAGATTAAAAAGTATCGGGGACAGCGCATCTCCTTGTCGAACACCGGAATTGATTGCAAAAGTTCTCGATAGCCTGTTCTCAACTTTAACACAGCATTGTGACTGCGTTACTGTCATTTTACAGAGATGTACATATTTTTTCGGTATTCCTAAATATTCAAGCGCATACCATAATCTCTCTCGATTGATCGAGTCATAGGCTTGCTTGAAATCTAGGAATACCTGATGTACATCGCGAGATGTTTCGTAGTACTTGGAAAGAATCATCCGTAGCGAAAAAACTTGATCAGTGACTGACCGATTTGGACGAAATCCTCCTTGGTAGTCACCGACAATTTCCTCCACTAGAGGAGTAATTCTTCCCAAGATAATGTAAGACAGTAACTTGTATGCTGTGCAAAGGAGAGCTATACCGCGATAATTCTCGCATAACAAGCGATCACCCTTCTTGAAAATTGGGCATAACGCGGCCACTTTCCATTAACAAACACATAATCTTAAAAATAATGTAGCGATAACCAGAATCATCGGTACATTGTTACACAAAATTAACTGATCATTTAACACTTTATTAATTTTATTGCACCCTTTGAACCAACTTTAATTAGTGATTCTGTTAATAGTTAGTGTTTTTTCGGTTTAAGAAATTGTACAACTTCTGATTTGTGAAAGATGTGGTTTCGATACATAATTTCTAAAATATTTTGTACAATGATTTTTAAATGAAGCACAATTACAAAATACTTCACTACTAAGAAAAATTTTTATGTGTTGAATATAAAATTTAAAATCAGAAGAAAAGTTTTCCATAAAATAATAAGTGGTGTTGAAATAAAAGGAACATAAAATCTTCAGTTTGAGTTTAATTGAACTCTCTAATAAGATTATTTATCGAGATGCATCATTTATTGTTGTTTGTATCAATTAAAGTTTTGGTTCAAGTTGGATGTTAATACGATTGATGTTAACGATATTGGCCTAGTTTATGTACGATTGCCTTATCCGTCTTTCATTTCATTTAATCACTGAATTCGAATTACTAAAATCCAAACTATAAGTCGAATCGTTTACGTTATATTAACACGGATCTATAACCAATACCACGTTCTAGTGGTCCTTTTATAAGAGCCAGGTCCAAATCGTACATTGATACGGTCAGTATTAACGATTTGGCTATAGTAAAACTTTCGGTTCTAACCATTAAGTTATCGGCCGTTCCTATGAGGAAATCACTGAAATGAATAAACCTACATATGTGACGTGCGCTTGATCAAATAAAATTATTTCTTTTTTTTTTGACACTTTATTTTAAAACTTTTTAGAATCACAAATGATACATTGCTTTTGGCCATCCTTTTGCATCCATTTAGCAGACAATTTAATTTGATAATTTTGGGCGCCATCCTGCCCGCACGAATGTGGCTAGCTCTCTTCGGTTGGCCAGAGACCTTCGGGCTGGGTGTAACAATTGGGGGGGAGGGGGGTTTGTTCTATTGAAATGAAACTTGTTACACTGGGAGCTTGTAAGGAAAAATATGAAAGTGGCACTAACCTGTAAATCCACGTGTCTCCTTTTCGTCTCTTTCTGTGGCTCGTTCTAGAACTGTCTTGTCGATCAAGCACCGCGATCGCTCGCGTTCCATTTGTCGATCCTCTCAATCGCTCTTGACACGATCCACCTTCACCTTTCACCGACAGCGTGATTCATCACTCTTAAGTTATCCTCATACTTTTTACTTTCATCCAGTTATCTTCCAAATCTCGTTCCTCGATTCTATCGCCAAGCAATAATCAAACAAAAATCCCTTTTTCGCCGACCCGCATCACCTTTCATAATTTTTCGACCTCTCACGGTACATCGGGCAATACATTCTTCGTTTCCCTTACGTCATCTATATTAAAGCATCAAATTTCAGCTATGGTTGATGTCGAGATGCAACCAACTTGTTTGACATTTTGGCTGACGTATCAGCATCACTGTCATGGAAAATCTCTGTTCTACTCGTAGTGTTGTGTGGTGATTGTCATTTGTGTTTTTGTTTACAGTGAATTCGTGTTTATGAAATTTGTTCATTTAATCAGTGTTCGTTCAATGTGATTATTGTTTTCTGTGGCTGTTAACTGTAAAATGTTTCTTATCTAAGGTGTATTTGGTCGGCCAATGCACCTATGTATTTCTCATGTTTGTTCAATGTTCGATGTATGTGGCTTGCCATGACTCGTTCATATTTTACAGGTTAGCACCAAGGGAAAGGACAGGATTGGATACATGGACCGAGGTATTCCCGACCAACCGGACCCAGGTTTGTAGCTTTTATTTAGCCTATTTATGTTTGATTCTAATATTGTCTTTTCTATTTCAGACCCCGTTTCACATATTGTCTTTATGGCCCAATACGTTGAAGTTCAATTGAATAATCAACGCCACACTTACTTTTGCTGTATTTAACATGGTGTAACTGCATCTAAATCAAGACAAAAATTCCTTTCAAGGGTGTGAACAACTTTTTATTGTTGTAAAACAATTCTACCTATTTTCGTTTCTCTGTAGAGCGAAAATAAACCAAATCTTTAAGACACGTGATTTTCATTTTCATTCATTTCATTGTTGTGAAGAATTACAACTCATAATTTCGTTTCTTTTATAATTGTTTCAAATACGAATAAGAGACGTCATACAAGTTCAAATGTTCATACAACATAATCGAGATGTAAACGAAAACGTTTTGGTAAATATAGATTTTCCCGGAAAACTTGTAATTACCTCATAATAGGATATGTTGTATTCTGGCTTTTATTGAGTTCCAATTTTTCATAATTTTTCCTCACTCTAACAGGGTGGACGGCAAAGACGTTTAGTCCTCTAGTTTGAAATTATCCGGTTGCGACCAGCTCAGTAACTAGAAAACTGGACAACGATAATTCAACTTATCCATATTGATGTTATAAAGGTAAATCATCGGGTGAAGCTCTGTTCTTTCCCAGCAATATCTCGCACACACCGAGTGTTTTGTCAAATTCATATTTCCAATTCAGTGATTGAATGAGATAAAAGGCGGATCGACATAAACTAAGCCAATATTGTGAGAATCTATATTTCATTCATAAAGTAATTTATAAAATCAACCCAAACCGCGATAAATGATTCATCTCGGTATATAACTTAATAAGAAAGATAAAATTAACTCAAATTGAAGATTTTATGTTTTTCTTATTTCAATACGAATTTAATAGTTTATCGAATGAATTGTTGTTTTTGTACACAGTTTTCTTCGCACTTTAAATTATATATTTAACACAAAAAAAATGTTCATCGTAACGAAGTATTTTGAGATTGTGCTACATGCATGTATGATTGAAATTTTTACGGTTTTCTTCTTTTTGCAGAACATTTTACAAATTATGTACAAAAGCTACTGTAATCGATAAAAAACTTACCATTAACAGAATCACAAATTAATTTTGGTTCGTAGAATGCAATAAAGTTGATAACGAAAGTGTTGAATCGTCTAATTGATGAATTTAATGAGATTGATGACATGAAGAAAGAGAAATAAGATTTAGTAATTTCTTTATATAATTTATACCTTAATCGAACACAGATACAAAATATTTTATTATTGTTTCAAAATCTAACAACTTGCCTAGTAAACCACAAAAAACAGATAGTGTTAAAAATTTTGGGCGAAATGGATTATAATTTAAATAAATTAGGAAAGATGTTTGGTTTATTTAGAGATCTTTTTTCTAGTCTTAATTCTAGATATTAAAGATTAAAACTCTTTAATGAGCCAAAATTATGATCTAGTGCTATGAAAATTGTCAAAGGAAGTCGCTTGAATCCAAAACACATAAATAACGATGTTGTGATTGAAAACAGTCACGTTACAAACGTCATATTCCGTTCACAGATACACTTTCCAATAGTCGATAATAAAACAGATTTGTTCAAAGAAAAAGAAAAGATTTTAATCGAGACGATCATGTTTTACGATTTACAATTTACTTTGATGATTTCAAATAATCCTCTGGAAAGTCGTTCCGGGTTACAATAAGAAGAAGCAGTTCTATAACAGCTCCAAAGTGATCCATTATTTTATTCGTGTTCAACGGTGAAGCTCATTTTTGGCTGAGTGGATAAGTCAACAATCAAAATTTACGGAACAGAAAAGATTCAAGAGCTTTCAATGCATCCTGAAAATATACTGTTTGCTGCGGTTAATAGGTTGGTGGCATCATCATTCATCGCATCGTATTTCTTTAAAAATGGGGAAGGACAGCGTATAAATGTCAATGGCGCATACATGTTACACATATACTGCTAGGTGTAATTTTTAAATTATGTTTTAAGTATGTTTAACAGAACAATATTTCATCCCACTCTGTACTTAGACTTGCAGCAACGAACAACTGCTTTAGTCGGTAATTAAATTGTTATACATAATATTTGTATCGGATAGAATTAGTATTGGAGGTAAAGGTAGCCAAGATTAGGTTTCCTAATGGATGAATGAAACCTAACGATCACGTTTATCTCAAGTTTTCGTTGAAAAATGCTTGAAGATCTCAGTTATAAAGTTTTTTATAAAAATTATATTAATTAGTTATAAGTGAGCTCTACTAAGGTTCAAAAATCAATGACAAAGCTTATTTTACAAATTAATAATCCATTATAAGAATATTATAGTACCATAATATATTAGTACTGTAATCTATAATATTCAATTGCGACATCTTAATTGTAACATTATTTGTACTTAAATTTGGCATGTAATCATAGTTTGCTGTAAGTAAAAAAATTCGGGAGTGTTAAGAAAATTTTTTAGTTATAAAAAATAATGGTTAAATCGCCAATTTGTTCTTGTTTACGCATATTTTACAGAAAATGTTCAAATTCGTTGTTAATTTTTTTGAAACAACTAGTCATTGGCAAATTTCCTTATGAAGAATTGTCTTTATCGGCAAAAGGCGATCGTTTTTAAAATATTAACATATTTGTTTATTTTAGATATTAGTTTATGTTTAATTAAGCACTAGTTCATAAATAAAAGCAATATTTTGTTAAATTCATAAAAATGTTGTTCATTTTTATTTTGAATTTTATTTAAAGCTGAATTAAGGTCCTAAAAATGGTTAAATATATTTATATACTAGCCTCTCTGAAATAAATAAATTTCACTGTTTGCAAGTCTATTACTCAGCATTGAGGAAAATAGTTTGAATAAATTTTGGATGAAGGTTTCATCGTAAAACGTGAAACGAATTTTAACACACCAAAAGTATATCTTGATAAATGAAATCGCCTAAATGACTGATAATTAGTCGTTTGAGACCATTATCGAGTATACAAATCATTTCCCACCCACAATTTCTTTGCGAATATAGTTATTATACCATAAAGTAGTCACTGCACTTAAAAACTCATAAAACAATAAAATTCTAGTACAACAATAAACCATGATTAAATATCGGGAATTATAATCTTTCATTCCGAGCAGAACGAGACTAAGGTGAACAACCAAAGCGCATGATTTCAACTGATACGACGCTTAAGTAGTCGCTGGATTCTTAGATAAACGATACATAATCGGAATTCCATGTTATTGGATTATCAACCGAATAAAATTTGTGGATGTAAATTTATTCATTACACTTTTGGGGTAGTTATGGAACACTGGCACGGATCCATATACGACATGATCTGAAAATACGGGGTGATATTCCACTAAACTGATAGTGAATCGCCACCAATAAGGTGTGGATGAATAGTTACAGTGAATTCAAAAATAAAAAATATATATATATATATATATATATATATATATATATATATATCCATATATAGTCTGAAAGTTGTATTGTTCTAAGCAAAAGCTCTAAGTTAAGAAATCTCGTGTGCTCGTGTGAAAAAAAAATTATAATAATAATTATTCAAATCTTAATTTTTCCAAATTTGGTTTTTTTCTTATTTGTTAATTTATATTTAATTTTCTTTATAAATATCATTTATTTGTATAAATTTTTTATATGTATATGTAAACAAGTGAAAACGTGGCGGTAATTAGGTGCATTAGAAAAATATATGTAATATAAGATTAGTGATCACTGATCAAAGTGGTACTCGGGTGAAACGTAATCTGGTGCGGTTACCTAGAGACGGTATCCGACCGATTGTTAATAATTTTTTTTTTCAGTTAACTCCTTCGTCACAGAGCTCTGGACATCGGGTGAATTAATTTATTTTTGGTAAAATTTTCACGTTTCTAAATTCCTTATATTATATTTTTATTTGAATGTACATTATATTTTACAAATTTATTTTGATATTACGATATATGGTTTACTATACCTATACACATATACACATATTTAAAAATATAAAATTTTTTTTCTTAGCTTATTAAATGTAAGAATTGCAATTTACACTCTAAGTGATTTAATATTTATGCTACAAACAATAATTAAAGTTTAGATTGTTTTTAATTGTGTTCGAATGGGATATTAAATTGTGTCGATAATAAGGGGAAGGAAATTTGAGAGTTGATAAGGTAGTGGCTGCGACGATGATTTTCCATGATGGTTTCGTTTTATTTTTTTTTGCAAGCACATGATACAGTTTATCTGTAATGGCGATAACGATTGTTCCGATATACCCTCCCCGCCCTGATAACTCGGAAAGCAGAAAAGAAAAGCAAGCATGTGCGAACAAGGACAATCGTGTCGTTACACTGTGTTATACCTTCTGTATACAAATGATTTACCAAATATAGCAGAAGCCAGAATAGGGACTTTTGCTGATGACACTGCAATTATGACCACTGATATTTGTATTTTCGAATCAACACGGAAACTACAAAATGCTGTTAATACAGTAAACACTTGGACAGAAACTTGGAGAATAATGCTGAACGAATCAAAATCAACACACATCAACTTCACCAACAAGAAAGTGGAATACATCCCGATTAGACTGAATTTTCAACAAATTCCTTACTCAGACAATGCGAAATACCTTGGCATGACACTAGACACTAAGCTTAGGTGGAAAGCACATGTTAAAAAGCAAAGACAAGAGTTGAATTCTAAATTCAGACAAATGCAGTGGCTTATTGGAAGAAACTCTGAGCTGACAACGCAAAACAAACTACTATTATATAAACAAATCCTAAAACCTATCTGGACATACGGCATTCAACTTTGGGACTGTACAAAGAAAACTACAGTTAAGATCATACAAACATTTCAAAATAAAGTACTACGTAGCATTGTCAATGCTCCATGGTATATTAGAAATGACAACCTCCATCGAGACCTTAACATGGAATACGTCAGTGATGAAATAATTAAGTTTGCAAGGAGTCATGTACTGCGACTGCAGCAACATGACAACGAGGAGCTGCGGAACCTACTGGATCACATCAATGGACCAAAGCGCTTAAAAAGATCAAAGCCTTTAGAATTAGTGGTTCCCTGAACTACTGAAATCAAAGGACTGGACGAAATGGGATGAACCGATTTTTCTCATCCCATAAGGTGCTACACTGAAAAATACAAAACATTTACTAGATAATCACTGAGATTAGTTGTAATATTATACAGAAATATAGATTTCTTAAACAAAAAAAAAAATTGTTTTCTTTCTACAACAAATTATCATATATAGTAGTAATTTGTGCTTCTACTTTCCACTACACTCAAAAATATGCAGTGTTATTTTATTTTTACTGTTGCGTATAGATTTTACGAATGTGGTAGTGAGAGGTTAATGTGAGACGTAAATGTGAGCAGTGTTGTCGAAAGTACTACTATAGGAGTAAATGTACTACTTTCAACACCGATGAACTACTATACTCCGCAAATGAAATCTATACTCCCCTGAAAGAATAAACCTTCATGCAATTGCAGTTACATGCAGTTTTTGGGATTTCTTTTGTTAATGTAGGTGAGAGAAATATATTTCTTTTACATACTCCTCCTTTTTACGAAACAATATAATAAGAGTTTAATGAAATTCAATTAATGATGTAGAGGAAATAATTGGAAATGGAAACTAAAATGTAAATTTTGTCAACAAATCCTTACTATAAATAATATTGCACACATTGATAGGCACAATAAGTCAGATTAACAAAATAATTCCATGAAATTATTAAAAAATCAAAACTATGCAATTTCAATTCAAAATTTTTGAAGAATATTTTAATATCGAAACACACACAATACAGAAGCAGCAGCATTATCACAAATTATAAAGCAATGGGTTGTGCTTGAACATTTTTTTGCATCATATCATTTAGAACAGAATGCCGACATGGCTCAAGTTCTAATCAGTAACTCCTTGATTACATGTTTTGCTTCCCACTACAAGAGCATTACTATGTTATCAAATTTTGTTAAATCTGAGATGATTTTGGATAATGTGCTGGATAAAACTTATTTTTTAAATATTAATAATATTTTAGACATTGATAAAATTTATATTAGCACAAAAGCTGAAATAACTATTAAAGGGGAAACAGTTTCAGAAGATACTGCCAATCGTGTAAGGAAATCGTGTTGTGCTTATTACATACAGTTGTGGAAGCAGATCTGCACTCGAATTAATTTCGAAGATGAGGTGTTAGTAGCTGTACTTGGACCCCAAACAAAAAACAATTAGTCTATCTCCACTTATTCGGTTGTTTATACATTTTTTCAAAAACACTTTGGACTTCACTTTGGAAGACGTTTGGACTTCTATATTCGATTTGAAAAATGCTGCCAACGAAAGAATGTATCCACAACATTGTAATTTTGTAGGATCTACTTTAAGTTTTTCTCATAGCAGCGCAAACGGTGAGCGCATATTTTTCCAAGACAACCTTATTAAAGATAAGA
Organism: Tipula lateralis; assembly: GCA_963932295.1. Classification (NCBI taxonomy): domain Eukaryota; kingdom Metazoa; phylum Arthropoda; class Insecta; order Diptera; family Tipulidae; genus Tipula; species Tipula lateralis. The sequence continues at coordinate 28,000,088 of OZ010739.1, forward strand.
AGCGTAATTTACTTTTAACCCGTAACGCGTAATTTACTGTTAATGCCAATCTTATGGTCCGAGAGTTTTTGGATGGAACAAATCCATGTAATAACATATATTTTTATGTGATTATTTATAATTTTTATTTTTTTTTAATTAAATTAAATTAATTATATAATTACTTATACATCTTCATAATATAATATGATAAATGTTTTTTTTATTTTATATACTCCTTAACTTTTTTAAATACTCCCATTGTTATACGATATGTGCTACCTTAGTCTTTTTGTAAACGACAACCCTGAATGGGAGATGTTGGAATTCGTTGGCTGGTTTTCAGTTTCCGTTGAAGTATAAAATGAACAAGTTTAAGGCAGCTATCAACCTTTATTTGAAGGATCGCGCGTTGGGTGCAGGAACTCTGATAGTTACAAGAAGCTAGGTCAGTCTAAAAGTCCGCCCTGCACCCAATTAAAACTAAACATAAAAAAAAAATGTAGGTGTCGCTAGTAAAAAAATGGCATTCGAGAAACCCACCATATGATTTCTATCAATATTATAGTGCTTTGTGTCCCGACTAACCATTAAAATTTTAAGCAGAGCTGGAAGAAACGGTAGTGGTAATGACAATAACAACGGAACCGCATAAATTTCCAAAATTATTTAATAAGATCTATACTTACAATAAAATCAAGCGTACGGTTGCATATTGTTTACAACTTATCAACAAATGCAAACATAGAAAAAAAAGCAGTGTACAGCTCACTGGTAATAAACTTAAGACTGCAGATGTAAAAACTATAAAATTAACCCAAGAGCAGGATTTCGGAAAGGAAATTTTCAACATATCTAGAAATATTCTTGCTCTTGAGTTAATTTTATTGTTGTAATATCTAACATTAGCCCATTTTCCACGTTTGACCTTGATACGATATAGATATTAACGATGACGGATAAGTTCGCCTATCATTTCATTCAACCACTGAATTCAAAATATGCGATATAGTCAATTGCCAATCTGGAATAGTAACACCTAGACAAGACGCTCTGTGTGTGCTAGATATTTCTGAGAAAATACAGAGCTTTAGCTGAAAATGAACTTTCATCACCACAGTATGGGTTGAACTTAACATTGATTAGTTCTCTAATTACTGAGGTGGACTCAACCGGATAATTTTCAGTAGAAGACTAGAATCCTTCATCTACCACTCTGTTTGATTAGAAAATGGTGAAAAATTGGAATTCAATAATGCCAATCAAAATTTATACGCACACATACACACAATTAGATTAACAACATGATCGATACTAATAGTTTCGCCTATAATTAGAATAGAACATATCCTATTATGAGGTAATTACAAGTTTTCCGGGAAAATCTATATTTACCAAAACGTTTTCGTTTACATCTCGATTATGTTGTATGAACATTTGAACTTGTAAGACGTCTCATTCGTATTTGAAACAATCATAAAATAAACGAAATTTTGAGTTGTTGTAATTTTTCACAACAACGAAATGAATGAAAATGAAAATCACGTGTCTTAAAGATTTGGTTTATTTTTGGCCTACAGAGAAACGAAAATAGGTAGTTATTGTTTTACAATAACAAAACGTTGTTGCTATTGTTCACACCCTTGAAAGGAATTTTCGTTTAAATTTAGATGCAGTTACACAATCTTAAATACAGCAAAAGTAAGTGTGGCCTTGATTATACAATTGAACTTCAACATATTGGTTAATTGAATTTCAGTGATTTTCCAATACGAAAGGCCGATAATTATATGGCTAGAACCGAGAGTTTTACTTTAGCCAAATCGTTAATACTGACCGTATCAATGTACGATTTGGACCAGACTCTTATACAAGGACCACTGGAACATGGTGTTTATAAACGATTCGACTTATAGTTTAAATTTTAGTTATTCGAATTCAGTGATTGAATGAAATCAATGACGGATAAGGCAATCGTACATAAACTAGTACCAATATCGTTAACATCAACCGTATTAACATCCAACTTGAAGCAAGACCTTAATTGATACAAACAACAATAAATGATGCATCTCGATAAATAATTTTACTAGAGAGTTTCATTAAACTCATATTGAAGATTTTATGTTCCTTTTATTTCAACACCACTTTAATTACTTTGACGAATTTGCTTATGAAATGAACTATTGTTTTATGAAAAGTGTTTAAAAATTTTTCTTTTGATTAAAAATTATATATTCAACTCATTAAAATTTTTCATAGTAGTGAAGTGTTATGGAATTGTACTATATGCGTATGTCGTATCGAAAATGTTCAATGTTTGCTTCATTTAAAAATCATTGTACAAAATATTTTAGAAATTGTGTATCGAATCCACATCTATCACAAATCAGAAGTTGTACAAAACCATGAACCGAAAAAACACTAACTTTAAACAGACTCACTAATTAATGTTGGTTCAAAGAGTGCAATAAAATTTTTAAAGAAAGTGTTAAATCATCAGGTAATTTTGTATTACAATTTATAGAGAATTAAGGAAGAAAATTAGAATTAAAGAAGAAATGAATAGTTAAGTTGTACAAAGTCAAAATAAAACAGGAGATAGGTATAATTACAGACGGGACCTATTAATGATCGAAAGGTGTTGGAATGCGATGGCCGATCAGGAAAATTGGCCATATATTGTAGAAGCGTTTCGTGCCCGCAAACGACGACGATCATCGTCACACGTTAATGTTGGTAAACATAGACGAAGATCTTAAAGTTGTTACAGCTATCGAACAACATGGTCTAAGTTGAGTGCGAATATAAATAAGAATATTTGATCCAACCCAATTAAATTGTTTTGTTGCTGTACAGACTTGTTTATTTGTATTTATTCGTCATTAGGGCAATATAGTCATTCCTCGTCATTTGTTTAGCATTCCATCAGCTGATTGATATTTTATGTATTTAATTAACCAACACTAGTGAGAACTACGTCATTGGATTCTCCCGCGCGAAAATAAAGTATATAACAAAATCAATTATAGTGGTTAGCTATATATATATGTGTGTATGAATGTGTGTATGTATGTATGTATGTATGTATGTGTATATATATATACATATATATATATATATATATATATATATATATATATATATATATATATATATATATATATATTATATTTCTACATAGGAATTTTTACAACGGTTCGTAGAATATGTATATAACATATTCAATACATAGGTATACTATTTTGACCATAAAAAGAATAAGCGATGTTTAAAAAATCATTTATTGCATTAGCGTGAGGTCGCGTGCCTTGACAAAGTTTAGAAAAGTAATATCTCAAACAAGTTAGTGAAACAACCAAAGTTTTTACTTTTATATATATACATATATATATTAGTAGTTACACTGGACGCATAGTGAAATAAGATTGATGAGTTATAGATATACAACATTTCTAAATGGTAAGCATTTTCGATCCCATTTACGTTTTATCGGTGTAACATGAGAACAATACAATCTTATTGTTAGGTATAAATGAAAGAACTATCAGAAATCAGGTAGAGGCACTGCAAGAGTAGCGGAGTGCCTAGTCACGGGACCTCACTAGTTAACGGACCTCACCACTTCCACGAGGAGGATAAAGATAATCAGAGTTAAAATAAATCACACAAGAAAATAGTGTGTATAGTATATATTGTGGTGCGTTAAAAAAAAAAAAAATATACTTATTAGATAAAAAAAAAAATTAAAAAATTAAAAAAAAATTAAAAAGGAAATAAGAAAATAAAAATCATAAAACGAGTATAAGAATGAAATAAATTTTCCTATAGTGATAAAAAAAAAATTTTTAGTAATAAGAAAGGAATTTAAAAGATCGAGCGAATGAAAGTGCAAAATAATTTCAAATTTTTTACAGCCACACATGACACCATAGAGTACTCTACGGCAGATATGGGTGAGTTTTTTTTTGTTAATAAATTTGATAAAAAAAAATAAGGGAATAAGATATTCCAAATAAAAGATCAGTTTTATTCCCTCGATCAAACAAAAGATTATATATTTTGTTTATTACTTTCTTTCATTAAATTAGTAGATTTAAGTTATATAGTAGGATTTATTTTTGTTTCTTTCTACTTTATTTGATTTTTTTTCTCTCAATAAATATATTTGTGAATAAAATTTTTTGTTAGTAATATAGAATAGAACGCCTTCTTATTTGTTGTGGTGATGTGGATAATGTAAGGATGAATTAAATATCTTTTTTGTTTTAACACGAGATTTTTGTACTACTCTATCCGTACGGCAACAAGATGAACCTACCATAACCCGACTGTAGTCTATCCCAACCAGCGTGTTAGTTGTCGTATGAGTACGTTACAAAATGGCGCCGAAACAGGGACCTGAAGGTCATAGAATAACATCATAGTGTACCATCATTGATGATCCATGTGGTGTAAAGGCCACAGAACCGTTTTTCTCACATATATACCATTAAGTTTCTGCAGTTTATTTTCAACATTGTAACCTCCGGCTTGGGATCCTCGACATTACATGGCACACTTCTTGATGCGGGTAGCAATCAGTGGCTTGGGGGGGTACATGTTACATGCAATGTCGAAAGCCATATTACAATTATATACTGTATTCAAATTAAGTGTGCAAAACCAAAAAAAAATCTTATTTACGGAACATTTCTTATCGATCAAATCACTTTCTTTCCCACCACGACAATCATCCCATTAAAGTTCAAATTTACCAAGTAGCCATTATATGTACTTACCACGCAGCAAATTCATGTGGACAATTTTAAGGTAAGTAAGAAAAAAAAACTTAGATGGCCTCAGCTATAAGCAAAACAAGCAAACAAACCAAAATAGAAGGAAAGAATCATTTACAAAAAAAAAATAAATATGAATAATGAGACTTTCATATATGTACACTTATTTTAGAGCAAAATGATTCGATATAAAGAAAACTATAAGTAAAATTACACATACGGTTTTTTTTTTCTTTCAACAATTGAATATCAGGAAATTGAAAATAACATACATTTTCAAGGTTATATCACCATATTCCACATTCTTCCATCTGCTAGTGGCATTCCATCCCGTCATCCATAGGCTTGCAGCAAACATCGATTAATAGAATTTCGCCATTCGTTGAAATTTTATAAATTTTAATTTTTTTTGTTAGTCGGGAGCTTTTCTAAGTTTTCCAAGTTAATGTTTCGGCAAAGATCAGTATATTATTTTATTTTTCGCTGTTACCTTTTGCTGTTGTAACTTTTAAACGTATAATTGAAATATATATATACTTCTATTTGTTTCACTGAAGCATAGCGGAAAATTGTCGAAAACTTGAAACAAGATTAAGTTTATTCACAGATATATATATATGTATAAATTTTTTTTTTTATTTTTATTTCATTAGTTTATTATTTTTTTCAAAAGTATATAAATTTATTAATTTGAAAACATTTACACATTATTTTTTTTCTTATTATTATATAACTTTTTCTTAATGTTATTTATTAATTTTAATTAACAATGTCACTTAACTATATGTTTCATTCCTTGTTTTTTTGTTTGTTTTATTTTTAAGTTCTTAATTTAATTTTTATTTTTTTTTATTTTTTTCGAACGATTTGGATTTCATCGAATCTCAAAATCAACTGTCCCGACCCACCAGTTTATTTATTTCTTTTCTACCTTTCAATTTCCCGGTTTAGCACTTTACCTTTAGCAAATTTCCCGCCAATTTTTTTTATTACAGAAGACAAGAAAAAAAATTAATTTTGTATGACCTTGTGTTTTTTTATTATATCTAAGTACCACTTTGAATTTGCAAACGTATAAACACTACGGGAGAAAAATGTAAAGAAATTCGTAATAAATTCACAATAGGGTGGATGTTAATTTGTCAAATTTTGCGAATCTTTACAGGGCAGGTTAAAAATTTTAAGTTCTAAGTTATAAGTTTGAAGCTGAAAATGAAGCAAAATGGTCTATGTCTTTATATCTTTCAAATGATATGTACCCAAAATTTTATTATTCTCGTCCGATAATACATAATTCAATTTTCCACGCTTTTCGTGTACTATTGCTTTTGTAAAAGGAAATGCGAATTTACCGACAAATTTTTTGGAAGCATCACTGGTTGGGTGCTGCTTCACGTATACAGTTTGACCAATCTTCAAATCCCTTTCACGAGTTCTTAAGTTATACCGCTCCGAATATTTTGCATAAGCTTTACTAAGGTTTTTCTTAACCTCGTCATGCACTATCTGTAGTCTGTCACCAACATTTGCCCAATTTAGATTACCTTCATCCATCAAATTTAATTCCTGATACAGTTTATATTCGTTTTCATGTACTATTTTATGGTAACCGTATAACAAAAAGTGAGGCGAATAGCCTGTAGATTCGTGTATCGAATTTCTAAGAGCACTAGAAATTTGAGGTATATGCTTATCCCATGCAGTGTGCTTGTCTGTCAAATAGGCTCGAATTGCTGCCACAATTGACCTATTGACGCGCTCTGAGGCGTTACTTTGGGCGAGTAGTACGCTGTTTTTATGGCAAATACCATATTCTTCGACCAGACTTTGGAACTCCTTTCCAACAAATTGGACTCCATTATCAGAGTGCACTGTTTGAGGTACGCTAAACAGGGTAAATATCTCGTTTCGTAGACAGTTAACTATATTGATGGCTGTTGCTTTCGCTAAAGTTTTTAAATAAACAAATTTAGTTAAATGGTCTACGATGATAAATATTGTAGTTTTTCCATTTGAAGTACGAGGATACGGACCCAATAAGTCAACGTAAATCTTCTGCCACGGTCTGTCTGGAATTGTTAATTTTCCTAAAGGTGGCCTTGCACATTGGTTTCCAGCTTTTGATTGCTTACAAATTGTACAATTTGTTATATACTTGTGAATGTCATTAGTCATTTTGGGCCAGTAGTAAAGCCGACGAATCCGATCTAAAGTTTTCCTTATCCCACCATGTGCACCGGCAGGTGTATTTTGTTCTGTCTCTATTAACATTTTTCTATAGGTCAATGGGACCCACATTTTCCATGAAGGAATGTCCGTTAGTAGCATGTTCGCTTTAGGCTCTATTCTTATAAGTATCCGTCCATTTCGAATACATAGGTTCAAATACTTGTTCGGACTATCTTCAATTTGATTCTTTAGTTGTCGGTATGATTCATCGCCATCAGCATCAAAGAGATCCATGTTGTGCAATTTTACATCAGAGTTGACTTCATTTATTGTGTCACAGTATACTCTAGATAATGTATCTGCCACAACATTATCTTTTCCTTTTTGATGAATAATCGTAAAGTCAAACGCTTGAAGTTTGAGACTCCATCGAGCTAGCCTTCCACTTAGATCTTTTTGTGACATTAACCACTTAAGACTAGCATGATCGGTAATGATGGTAAACCTATAACCTTCGATGTACGGCCGAAATTGTTTGACACTAAAGACAGCTGCTAAACATTCTAGTTCTGTCACCGTATAATTTCGTTGTGCCGAATTCAGTTTTTGAGAAATGAAGGCTATCGGTTTCTCACCATTATCGTCATCTAATTGAAAAAGCACACCACCAATACCTTGTGTACTGGCGTCACACCGAATGAAAAAGGGTTTTGCGAAATCTGGATTATGAAGAACCGGAGCGTGGCACAGTAGATACTTAAGTTCCTGGAATGCCAAATCAGCTTCTTCCGACCAATGAAATTTTATGCCTTTTCGTAACAAGTTGGTAATAGGAGCGGTAACGTCTGCGTAGTTTGGGATAAAGCGACGATACCAGCCCGCCATTCCAAGAAGTCGTCGCGTTTGTTTAACCGTTTTTGGCGCTGGAAAGTTAGCTATTGCATCTACTTTTGCTGGGTCGGTTCTAAGTCCTTGTTCTCCAATAATATATCCTATATATCGAGTTTCTTTAAGTAGAAAGTGGCTTTTTTCAATATTAAGGGTTAGTCCGGCCTTTGACAGTAATACCGCAACTTTTCCCAATAGTTCCAGGTGCTCGTCAAACCCAGCTGAAATTATCAGTAAATCGTCTAAATAAACAAACACATTCTCTCGCAGCTGATGTGGTATCACTCGATCCATCAGTCTGCACATGGTTTGGGGTGCATTGCATAACCCAAATGGCATGACGCAGAACTGATAGAGAGGACGGCCCGGAACTGTGAAAGCTGTTATTTCTCTTGATGCGCTAGATAACGGTATTTGCCAAAAGGCATCCTTAAGATCTAGACTAGTGATGAATTTTGTTTCTTGCATTCGTCCCAATAAACCATTTATAATAGGAAGTGGATATGCATCTTTCTTCGTGACCATATTTATTTTCCTTGAGTCTAAACAAAGCCTGCTTTTACCGTTCGATTTTTTTACCAAAACAACTGGGGAGCTCCAAGGACTGCTGCTCTCTTCTATAACACCAAGCGCTATCATTCGGTCGATTTCATTATAGATTAGCTCTTGAATTGCTGGAGAAACAGAATAGTGGCGTTGTTTGATGGGTGCGGCCTTTCCTACGTCAATAATATGTTCGACGAGATTAGTTTTACCTAAACCTTGAGATACAAACGAAGGGAACATGTTTATGATAATCTTTAATTTAGACTCATTAATTGGATCAAGTATATGGCGAGAGTTATCGAGGTTTTCCATTTTAATTTCACTTATAATTTCCGGAGCTATGTTAAATGCACGCCAGAAATCCACTCCGAGGTAAAGCTCTGATTGCAACGAGGGAACTACACAAAATTTGATAATTTCTGTTTTATTCATGAAGCTGACAGGTAAATTGACATATCCTAATACTCTATTGATAGAACCATCGGCCGTTTGTATTTCTGAGTGGAACGATTTAAATTTAATGCCTAGGGCTTGTAGGAATGTTAAAGAATTTTTTCCAAGGATGCTTACACTTGCGCCACTATCTAAGAGTCCTAAGATATATTTATCGTTCCCTTTTATTCTTGCATAAGGTCTAGGATCGTTATCTTTATAATCGCTTATCGAAGATATCGAACACGCACGGTAAAATTGTTTTCGTTCCTTCCAGTAATTAAGAATTCGTGTAAGCCGTTTATGTATTATTGGTTGGATGTTTGAATAGCTTGTGTAGGGTTTATTAGTTTCTACTTCGGGTTCGAAGTAGGTGGCTGTTTTGGTAGCACAGATCTGGGGCCGAACATTCTCTCCGAACGAGGTTCCCCAGAGTGTACGGCGTTCGGAACACCATTTCCCTGTACTCTTCGCTTTTGACATCTAAGGCAATCTTTAAAATTAAAATTTGCCAATCCACATCCCTCGCAGAAATTGTGAGTCTTCTCCATCGGACAAGAGGAATGTCTATGACCTAAGTCCTTGCAGTTCCAACAAACCAAAAAATTGTGTTTTATAGCATCAATTTGGTTTGGTTCGCTTAGTTGGTCAACTTGTTCGTCAAGATTGTGATCAAAATTTAATTTAGATGACTTGAAGCATAAGTTTGATTGATGCTCTGGCCGTTCTGACACCTCGGCTACTGTTAGTGGACGTCGATTCCGTGAGTCAATAATTCGGCGAGGATCGAAACCCGATGTGGCCCACAATTTTTCATAGTTATCACATGCTTTTCTTAAAGAGGCTATGGTGTCGAGTTTTATATTATAGATAGCACTTTTGAGCGCTGGATTCATTTTATCCAAGAGGCATTCAAGGATTTCTTCATCTGGCAATGGATTACTTAGGCGTAGATTTGCGCTCTCTATTTCAGTCAGATAGTCATTAAAAGATTCCTTTGAGTATTGTTGTCTACTTCTGATATATTTTCTCGTTTCTCGGTCCCCTTCAACACTACTAAAGCGGTCAAGAAGTGACTTTTTCATTTGACTCCAAGTGGCATGTCGGTTGGTTCGAATAAAATTGTAGTACCATTTGTCCGCCTTATCAGTGACGAAGTTACGCATAAGTTTGACTAATTCTTGTTTTGGTACATCGTCTTGAAATGCATGTTCTTCCAACCGCATAATAAAATCTTGTACATTTTCGTCACTACGTTTTTGTTCTCGCCCGGAAAAAGTAATTTTCCATCTCGTGGGGTCTGTGCGTTTTTTGTGTAGATGAAGTATGGATCGTGAAGCGTTTCTGAAATAATCATCCGAACTCCGTTCTGAGTCACTATCACTTTGGCTGTTACTATTCTTTTTAGATGTGATTGGTTTCTTGGTACGTGATTTATTTGTATTGTCATAAGATAAATTTGAAAGCTTCTCCATGAAGAGTTTTGACATGTCATCTAGTATTTTGGAAAAACGTCGTTCAATTTGGGTTTCCAATTCCGTAACTGGTTTGTTGCCTTCAGACTCAATGGGTTTATTATCTCTTCCAGAATCCGTGTTGTCTGTAGGTTTAGAGGAAGATGGTTTTGGTTTTGTATCTCTTCTCAGAGGTTCAACGACTGATTCTGCTCGTTTTATGTCGCGACTCATTGATCGTACCATTCTATCGAGAGAATTGATTTGCACAGCAACGCCAGTTAATTGAGGGAACGAATTTGCCAGTCGTTGTGCTCTATCTCGCCAGTGTAATATTTTCATTAATACTTTTCTTTTTTCGAATACTGCACTATTTTCCACCTCATCTATGGCCTTGTCGAGTTCTAACGATTTTTGGTTGATAATATTTAGTTCAATATCTGGTTCATCGTTAATGTGTGCCACTTTTGGTTTGAGATTTTGATTATTGTATTCTCGTTGCAGCACTTCTAAAAATTTTTTCTCAATACGCACTTGAGCAGAAGTCAATCCTCGTACTTTATATTCAATATCCAACTCTTCTGACGTAAGACTTTCGTAAACAATCTTAAAATCCATCGCTAATTTGATTTCTTTTTCTCAGCAATAAATATTTACACTATAAACTTGGTCTCAAACTAAGTAAAAAAAACGAGAAATACAATAAATAGATTCGGGTGTCAGACTTTTTGTAAAACCACCCGAAAAGACTTAGTATATTACCAAAGATTTCCGTATTGCTTCACTTCTATATACTATTACGTATAAATAATTAAGTAAATTTTAAGATATTCAGAATGATTTTTTTATAATAAATGTTAAATGTATAAGAACCGATTATGTGTGCTTTGCAAATTCAAAGGATAAAATAGATAATAGGTATATACAAAGAAAAATGATTTAGACTAAATATAATCAAAAAAAAATTAAATTCGTATATTTAATAATAACTAATTAGCAACAAAAGATTCCGGTTGTTTTGTTGTTAATTTTATGAACTAATATTTAATATTTATATTTGATAAAAAAAAAAATATAAGAAAATTATGAAATTCAAGCTACAATTATTCTTATTTGTAGAGCAAATTATTTTAGATAGTAATCTTAATATTGGGATGATTGCCTTTTGAGAGTCAAGTTACAAAATGAATGAAAGATAGTATGTAGTTTTGTAACTTGTATGACTTGACCGATAATACTAAATAAAAAAAATTGATAATTATATAAAGTTAAATTTGTAACTGGCTACTCCACTCTCATGGGAAAACTATTTGATGTTTAGACATTGATGAGCCATAAAAATTATCACAACTGAGGAACTAGGACTCTCCCAGCCATCAATCAGTTATTAAATAATTTCATTTTCAATCATCAAAGACTAAAGCAAACCACCTGAATTAAAAATAGAATAAAAATTTGAAATTTACGAATTAATAAGCATTAATAATTATTGAATAATAAATGAGTAGTCATTCGAGCGAAAGTGCAAGGAAACCGAATCACGGTCTGTCTTATTACGCTTTTGCTTTACTGACAATCAATCATAATTATATCTCTAGTGCTATTGTAGATTTAACTAAATGAGAGTGGACAGTCAATCAATATCAAAACAACACTATTGAACGGTAATCATAGAAGAAAAATATTGTTAAACCTGAATGGTAAAGCTTTTTACAAAAGAATAATTAACCGCTAGACATTTTATTTAAGCGGTGCTTGCTATACTCAATATTATTCTGTTATGGTTGCATGGTGAAGCCACGTGGATGCCTTCTTGGGGCTACCAACGGTTTCAATAAACCGTAATAACATTTTTTTTCACATGATATGATGACCGTTTTCACGGTCCCTGTTTCGGCACCATTTGTAACCTCCGGCTTGGGATCCTCGACATTACATGGCACACTTCTTGATGCGGGTAGCAATCAGTGGCTTGGGGGGGTACATGTTGCATGCAATGTCGAAAGCCATATTACAATTATATACTGTATTCAAATTAAGTGTGCAAAACAAAAAAAAAACTTATTTACGGAACATTTCTTATCGATCAAATCACTTTCTTTCCCACCACGACAATCATCCCATTAAAGTTCAAATTTACCAAGTAGCCATTATATGTACTTACCACGCAGCAAATTCATGTGGAAAATTTTAAGGTAAGTAAGAAAAAAAAACTTAGATGGCCTCAGCTATAAGCAAAACAAGCAAACAAACCAAAATAGAAGGAAAGAATCATTTACAAAAAAAAAAAAAATATGAATAATGAGACTTTCATATATGTACACTTATTTTAGAGCAAAATGATTCGATATAAAGAAAAATATAAGTAAAATTACACATACGGTTTTTTTTTCTTTCAACAATTGAATATCAGGAAATTGAAAATAACATACATTTTCAAGGTTATATCACCATATTCCACATTCTTCCATCTGCTAGTGGCATTCCATCCCGTCATCCATAGGCTTGCAGCAAACATCGATTAATAGAATTTCGCCATTCGTTGAAATTTTATAAATTTTAATTTTTTTTGTTAGTCGGGAGCTTTTCTAAGTTTTCCAAGTTAATGTTTCGGCAAAGATCAGTATATTATTTTATTTTTCGCTGTTACCTTTTGCTGTTGTAACTTTTAAACGTATAATTGAAATATATATATATATATACTTCTATTTGTTTCACTGAAGCATAGCGGAAAATTGTCGAAAACTTGAAACAAGATTAAGTTTATTCACAGATATATATATATGTATAAATTTTTTTTTTTTATTTTTATTTTTATTTCATTAGTTTATTATTTTTTTCAAAAGTATATAAATTTATTAATTTGAAAACATTTACACATTATTTTTTTTCTTATTATTATATAACTTTTTCTTAATGTTATTTATTAATTTTAATTAACAATGTCACTTAACTATATGTTTCATTCCTTGTTTTTTTGTTTGTTTTATTTTTAAGTTCTTAATTTAATTTTTATTTTTTTTTTTTTTTTTCGAACGATTTGGATTTCATCGAATCTCAAAATCAACTGTCCCGACCCACCAGTTTATTTATTTCTTTTCTACCTTTCAATTTCCCGGTTTAGCACTTTACCTTTAGCAAATTTCCCGCCAATTTTTTTATTACAGAAGACAAGAAAAAAAATTAATTTTGTATGACCTTGTGTTTTTTTATTATATCTAAGTACCACTTTGAATTTGCAAACGTATAAACACTACGGGAGAAAAATGTAAAGAAATTCGTAATAAATTCACAATAGGGTGGATGTTAATTTGTCAAATTTTGCGAATCGTTACAACATCCATATCTATATACTTGTGCGTAATGTTTTTTATTTTTTTAGTTATGCGGTGTTTAATTTTCATTTCTACATACAATTTTTGTTTAATTTCAATTAATTGGAACTGCGTATTGATTGCAGTTCAAGCAATGTCTTTGTCGACACAAAACGATGCTTTTGATTTCCGATACATTTCTTGGACTGGAGTTTATCAAATACCATTCTGCGCAGGAACTCCATAATAATATCAATAGAATTCTGTATCATGCCTGTAAAACATGTTGATAGTGAGTCCAGTTGATGATACAAGATGTTACATACATGACGAAGTTGTGGTTAGATTCCGTGTATCATTCAAAGTGATATCTCATTTGGGATATGTTTTGTAAGCAAGAGTAGGTTTTCATAATTATCTTATATATTATGTGAGTGAAAACAACAGTTATTTTTAAGTGATGAATTACTTGGTGGATTTCGAAATGTGGTATTGATTTCAATTCGGGAACTCTATTAAACATCGACACACGATGAATTCGTGATTTCTGACGGGAGTGTCCAGAATTGCATTCTACTATAACATTTCTTTAGATACACTAGATACGATTCATTATTTTTGGTCCGATGAGTGGAGTTGGTTGGGTCTTGCTAGTTGATTAAACCGTAGGTGGTTTCATCCTAGTAATAGGTAGACATAGATCCTCATAGGTAAATGTCCGGTAATAATCGGTTATATGATGGTATAAAGATTTCATTCGCCTTGTCAATTCCTCCTTACAAAAAAGAAACATCACCAACAACAAATATCTCAACAATTAATTAACGAATAAATTTAAAGGTTCATTGATCAATTATATTTAGATTCTTTATCATCTATTTATTATATTTTTATAGTTTGGCTACTTCGAAATTTTGTTTATATATCCAGGTTTTTGTCTTTATTTATAAACCCTAAGGTAATACACAAGGGATATTAAATATTATATATATATATACATATATATTTTTCTTCGTTTCTTTTTTCGCATAGTTTTGTTATTTATGAACTATTTATTACTAGTATAGTGTTTTTCAGTTTGAACGTAAATATATTTATTAGTAAGCAATTATTTAAGTTTTTTTGGTGTATACATAGTCTGTCCTCAGAGGGATCGAATTAAAAATTTGTGTTAATTAAGTTAAATATACCATAATATTCATTATGGAACCGACCACGTATATTCAACATTTATGTGTTCCAGAACTAGAAATAGAATATATGATAAGGAGATTAACTAGCAAAGCAAAGGATGCGAAACAAATGCTGATCGATAGAATGACAATAGAGGGTGTAGATAAGTCCACGATTCCTAAAGAAACACACCCTACACAATATATAGATGAAACAGAGGAATGTCGAAACAAATATGATGAGTTGCACCAACTTACTCATCATTGAACGAAGGGGCTACACCATCGATCACTTTTATAACTACAGCATTTGCTAAAACTATCCATTATAAGTCCAGAATAGAAAGGCTCATTCATACAATAGGGGAAACACAACATCTAACATCTATCTTAAGCAACTGGAGAAGAGCATATAATTGGTGTGCCAAATTATGGAAAGAATTTGTCCTTAAGGATAATATTTCAAAGGGAACTACAGAGCATGTATCACAGGACATAATTTCAAGTTCTTTTTCCGAAAGAATCGACAACCTTGCTACTAAAGAATTCGGTAGCGGAAAAAGACAAGAGTCAGCAATCATGACTAACACGTCTTCTTCGGCAAAAGATCCTAGAGAAAAACGACACCATGTTTCTTTTTTTTGAGACAAAACAACTACGGGAACCAGTAGCAGATTTTTTTTCGCAAGTAGGAGCACGTATCTTAAATCAGAATAGTCATGGCGACAATGGCCATCCATTTGATAATATACATGTGAAAAGTCTTGGTAGTGATCATCAACGGCAACACCATGAAGAAATAATACAAGGAAACCACACCCAACAACACATAAACTCTCGTCCGTTTCGAGTGGATGATTCCTACAAACTGAAACAGAAATGGAATTTATCATTTGATGGCAGTGGAACAATGAACGTACACGATTTTGTATTTCGGTTGGAGCAAATGGCAATGATGAGGATTTCCCTAGAAATAATCTCACTAAAGTGCTACATTTATTTTTATCAAAGAAAGCGGAAGATTGGTATTGGGTGTTTAAAATAGATAATCCAGATTCATCGTGGTTAACAATGAAATCAGCCCTGGTAACATATTTTAGCAGTAGTGATTTCGAAGAGGAAATGAGAGAACAGATACAACGTATTTTCCAGAGTAATAAAACATTCTCAGATTTTGCTTTAACTGTGCAGAAATTAAACGCAAGGCTTCAAAATCGTCTTACAGAGCAACAATTGATATATCGACTATGTCAAAATATGCATCCCGCATTAAAGAATGTTACACTTTCACACCAACATACAATACGTTCAGTGGAGGAGTTGAGGGTCATCTGTAACCGGTATGAAAAAATGTGGGACCAAACTGGTTATGATCCAAGACGTTTTACAGACCATATCATTAAACGAAGACCCGTTATAAACGAGCTAGAGTTGAAGATGCAAATCATGTTCATGGATGGACGTAGATACCAATTCAGTGAGGATTGTCACAATAACCAATTAAAGTACGATGGCATTCCCGTAGAAGCCTATAATCGTGGCAAAAATGATTTCCGAAATTTTACTAACGACCCAACAATTTACTTGATCTGCTGGAGCTGTAGGAAGATTGGACACAGGTTTCAAGATTGTGTGGAACAATTTCTAAATATCTTCTGTTTTGGCTGTGGAACTGCTGATGTTCGGAAGTCATGTTGTCCAAACTGCAATTCTTCGGCGGGAAACTTGAGACCGCGTGTGAATTTAGCGAGGGGGTCACACGTCGAACCGCATCCGAATTTGCAGGCTTCAAAAGATGGAGGCAGTTCGGGAACCTCGAAAGACGAATCGAAATACCTATAAAAGCCAACGTTGAAGAATATCCAAACAAAGCAACCGTCATGTTATCCAAGGAAGTCCGTTCGAATACTAAAACGAAAAACTATCGCTCAATACGATATTTTAAGTCAAGACGATTGTTAATAAAAAATTGTGCAGCATCGTTAATCAAATCCATTTCAAACAAAGATCCTCGTCTGCATGCAGAAATTACAATAGCGTCACAAAAACTGATTGGTCTGTTAGACAGTGGGGCATCTATCAGTGTTTTGGGAAAACGTTCTATTGAATTTTTAACAGAAAATAAAGTTAAATATCATAGAATTATGTCGAACATAACAACAGCAGATGGAACTAAAAATAAAATCTTAGGATATGTCTGGTTACCGGTTACATTTGGAAATAGAACAGATTAAATCAAGTTCTGTATTGTTCCTACTCTGCAGTCCCCAATATACTTGGGTATGGATTTTTGGGAAAAA
Organism: Tipula lateralis; assembly: GCA_963932295.1. Classification (NCBI taxonomy): domain Eukaryota; kingdom Metazoa; phylum Arthropoda; class Insecta; order Diptera; family Tipulidae; genus Tipula; species Tipula lateralis. Next base: position 28,017,120 of record OZ010739.1, read on the forward strand.
TTTAATATCATTCCTAAGATAGCCATAAACGAAATCATTGATTCTGCTGCCCTACCTGAGACGAACACCCACATTTTAAACCCCAAGCATAAACAAGAACTGGAAAGAATCGTGGCACTACTCCCCTCATTTTCAAAAGACGGTTTAGGGAAAACTCCTCTCCATCAACACGATATTGAAGTAGTAAAAGGCACAAAACTTATCAAACAGCGATACTATCCAGTTTCACCTGCAGTTCAAAAGGAATTATACGCAGAAATAGATCGTATGTTGACACTCGGAGTGATAGAGATAAGTAAAAGTTCTTGGAGTTCACCAGTGACTATCGTAAGAAAAGCTAATGGTAAGACGAGGCTTTGCCTGGATGCTCGTAAATTAAATTCAGTAACCGAAAAAGATGCGTATCTCCTGCCCATAATCGATGGACTTTTGGGTAGACTGTCTCAGACAAACTACATTACCGCTCTCGACTTGAAAGACGCCTTGTGGCATCTGCTAGAGATAAAACTGCTTTCACCGTTCCCGGGAGGCCACTCTTCCAATTCAGGGTGATACCGTTTGGGCTGTGTAACGCAGCCCAGTCAATGTGTCGCTTGATGCATAAAGTTATACCCCATGAGCTTCACGATCGAGTTTTCGTGTATCTGGACGACCTGCTAATCATCAGCGGCACATTGGAGGAACATCTTGAGTTGGTAGAGTTGGTTGCGACACTATTACGAAAAGCGAATCTTACCATTAATATTGAGAAAAGTAGTTTTGTCATACGAGAAATAAAGTATCTTGGATATTTGGTCGGAGAAAAGGGGTTAAGGCCAGATCCACACAAAATCGAAGCAATCGTCAATCTTAACCCTCCAACGAACGTCAAGCAAACCAGACGGATACTTGGAATGGCTGGGTGGTATCGAAGGTTTATAAGTAATTTTGCTGAGGTGACAGCCCCAATTACAGATTGCTTGAAGAAAGGAAAATTCAACTGGACAGCGCAGGCACAAGAAACTTTCGCAAAACTGAAAATATTGCTTACTTCAGCTCCGGTATTAATAACACCCTGTTACGATAGACCATTCTTCATAAGATGTGACGCGAGCACAGAGGGAGTAGGAGCCGTTCTCTTTCAAAAAGACATAGATGCGAACGAACGACCTCTCGCGTTTATGTCACAAAAACTGAATAAAGCTCAAAGAAACTATTCCGTTACAGAGTTGGAATGCCTAGCAGCAATAATGGCAGTAAAGAAATTTCGAGCATATGTTGAGGGACATGAATTCACGTTGATAACTGACCACGCAAGCTTGAAATGGTTGATGGGACAGCGCGATCTACGCGGCAGATTGGCGCGATGGAGCCTAAAACTTCAAGGTTTCCGGTTCTCCATCGAACATCAACGCGGAAAAGACAACGTTGTTCCAGATATGCTGTCTAGGATCCATTGTGATGAGATAGCAGAACTTCAGGCAAGTATACCTAAGGTTTTAGGTAAAATAACGTTAAACCTCGCAGATCTAGACGAGGTATATATCCAACTAAGGCTCAAAATCACCAATGAACCAGACAGATACCCCGCATTTGTCGTAAACAAGGATTATATTTTTATCAGAATAGAGCCGAAGAAAAATAGCGAACTATCCGATCTTTCGCTGTGGAAACTGTGGATTCCAACAACTTTAATAGTGAACATGATAACCCCATGGCAGCACACGGAGGTATTGCTAAAACCTTAGAAAGGCTACGACGATATTATTTTTGGCCCGGCATGGCTAAGCAAGTGAGAGAATATATATCAAAATGCGTTATATGTAAAACTACAAAAGCAACCAATAAATGTTTGAGACCAACGATGGGAAAGCCTTACTACATCGAAAGACCCTGGCAACGTGTATACGTGGATTTATTGGGACCATATCCTCGTTCAAATCAAGGCAAAACAATGATTTTGATTGTATTAGATCATCTAACCAAATTTGTGCTTTTGAAACCATTAAGCAAGGGAACTGCGCAGCAAATCATTGATTTCCTAAAAAACGAGCTATTTTGTATATTTGGTGTACCTGAAACTATACACTCAGACAACGGAACACAATTTAAGAGTTTAGAATATAAGGCACTGCTGAAACAATTTGGTGTAGTAGATTCTAAGACTGCGCTTTACTCGCCACAATCAAACTTGTCTGAACGAGTTAATCGATCAGTTATATCTGCAATACGGTCATATGTGGATGGGAAGCATACCACCTGGGATAAATATCTACCGGAAATAGCATGCGCATTACGCAATAGCGTACACGAAACGGTCAAAATACTCCACACTTTTTACTTTTTGGCTACCACAAAATTAATCATGCTGACGATTTTAAATTACTAAACGAATTAGGTGATATTGCCGAAGGAGAAATTATGTTGCCGCTACCATACCACTTGCGCTGATCCACGACCAAGTAAAAACAGATATCGCAAAGGCTTATGAAAAAAGTGCAAGACGGTATAATCTAAGGGCACCTCAAATTGATTTTCAAATTGGACAAGTGGTTTATATCCGAACCCATCCACAAAGTATGCATGAGAACTTTGTACTAAGTTTGTCCTAATAATAAAAATTAGGACAAACTTAAGAAAAAGTTCACGCATTCGAAATAATCAAACAAATCGGTTAAGAATCTATTATTTATATCATAAGAAAATAAAGCATTTATATACTTGTAATAATAACGACAGCCAAAACAGCATCGCAAGTTGTAATTAAATATTAATAAATGACATAAATGTTGCCAACACTGATAATGACACAATTTTACCTTATGAACTTCCTTTTAACCTATACGAGAGCCGACAAAATAAGGAAATAAATGATTTCACTGAATCCAACTACATAACCGCTACTTCAATCATTGACGAGGATTCAATAGGTAAAATGCCAATAGAATTTAAATCCGAGTCACACGAAAATTGGGTTTCACGCGGCACATTTCAATTGGCAATAGAAGATATCTCAAAAGCAACAAATGAAGAAATTAGAGAAGATTTAAAACCTTCATTAATAAGTACAAATACGTCGTGTGTTGTTTCGTTTAGAACCGCGAATAAAAACCGAGTTGCTAAAACGATAGTTATATACGGAATATGCAAATATAACAATCACAAACAAAAGTATAAATTTATAATTTTTAACAAAAATATAACAAATTACAAAAGGGGCAGATATGCAGGACCACGGCAATATCAAAGAATTTTTTCAACTAAGAGGCCAAAGACGAGCTTTAATTCAGAATGAGATGACACACAAATCATCAAATTTAGTTTATTTAGAAAAACTAAATACTCTAAATGTTCCTCTTCTTAAATCGGGAAATACCCAAAACATTTCTACGCCATTGGTGCTTCGAAAAGCTAGGTCTGAACGATTAAATATAAATGATTGTGTTACAAAATGTGAAATCATAGATGGCGTATACCGGTACGCAAGTCAACCGCAAAATAAAAAATATGTGTACTTGGCCTGCGACCCTTTGTTTATAATATTAATGCGGCCTGATCAGTTATCAGTAATATCAAAATATGACGTCAATAAAATCCATATTGATGCAACGGGGGGATTAATTAGAAGTCCCAAATGCTGTGCAGCTAATAATTTTTCGCGCATTTATTATTATGCCTGTGTAATAAAAATTAATAAAATAATCGTTCCAATAGCTGAATTAATTTCGGCTAGACACGATACTGTGGCAATTGGGAATTTTTTAAATTATTTTTACGATGAACTAAAACGAGCAAATCCAAAATCAAAATTACCGAAATATTTTGTTACCGACTGGTCCTGGGTTTTCATAAACGCCATTTTAAAAGAAATAAATATTATGAGTATTAATCAATATTTAAGTTTTTCGTATGATATAATTTTAAAAAAGTCAAAACCCGACAAAAAAGTTGTTGGTATTTTTATTTGTTGCTCCCATTTTGCGGCCATAATTACTCGACAAATAAAACAAAAGATTGTTAACTGTTCCAAAAATATGCGAGACTTTATAATGATACTTTTTTTTTAATTATAGACGCGAAATCTTTATCAGAGATCGATTAACTTTTTGAGCTTTTCTGAACAATAGGCTGTTCAAAGTATGAGAATTCATTATACATAAGCGCGTTTGGTCAGTATTTAACAATTATTAAAACATCGATTGGAGATGAACTTTTAAATAATAATGAAAATTTTTTCAAACTGATACAGATAATGAACCATTCGATATTTTATTAGATGATGAGAGTATATCGCCGTACTATGATCATTTTTTAAAAATATATCAAATGGTTGCAGAATCCATAAAAAATTTGAAAAATACTAAACAAATTCAAAATAAATTATACTGCAAGGAGTTTGTTCAATTTAGCTTAAACAAATATTTCAGATATTTGCCGTTTAGGACCACCATATTTTTGTCAAATTTTGACCAAATGCAAAGAGTGTCAAACGCCAATATTGAAAATTGGTTTAATATTGTTAAACATAATTTAATAAAATGCCCAAACCAAAAATTAGGTCGTTTTATAGACAGCCTTTGCGAGAAGACAGAGTTACTGTTCAATGCTGTAGAGCTGGCTCCGCACTTAAAATCCAGAAAGCGAAATTTTCAAAATCTCGAAATAAGAATTAATTCTCTAAATAATTTCGCTAATGAAGCTTTAGAAGGAGAATCAACACCCCGCTCTACACATAAAGTGATGCACGATGAGTTTGATCCTACGGCTCCAAATATTAATGAATATTGGAAACATAAACGGCCGCGACAAAACAAATATTCCGGAAGAGTGGCCTTAAGAAAATATTTAAAACCCAAGATTTTAAAATTTTCGAACGAAATGTATATTAATAATACCATCGAAAAAGGTTTTCACTTAAAACTGTTTAAGTTTAATTTTCACCAACTTTGGGAGACAACTCTTTCCAATGACTGCTATGCAACCCTCAATGGTTCATCTTTTTTAACGGCAGAACTAGTATATGTAGCGGCTAACGTATCGTTATTAAAAACCAGTAACATATGCTTGGATCCATTTCAAGCTTTAAAAATATTAGCTAATAAAAATTATAAAATTATGAACGAGAAAAAACATCCAGAAATTGAAATTTGTCGAAACAAAGAGAAGGTATTTATACCAAGTATGATAAATGATTGCCATTTTTTGCTAACAATCATTGATTTTAAAGCAAAAACAATTGCTTGCTATGATCCTCTGTCGCCCGAAAAAAAAATTCCAGAATTAGTAAGAAAAACCCAAAATTTTGTTACCCAGATTCAACAAGCCTGGAATGTTACAACGGAAAAATTTAAAAGTGTTCCAACCTACAGTTTACCGGCACAGAGGGACGGGTTTAACTGTGGTCCTTTAATATTATATGCGATTGATTTACTATCTAATAATGCATATAGGAGTGATATTCACTGTTCGGACGACAAAGTGTATGAAACGGGAATGCGAGAATATCGAGAACATTTGAAGCAAATTATCTCAAGCAATTCCGAATCGGTTATAGATAACTGCTTGATTTGCTTCGAGATCCTTAACAAAAATGAACAGACAACTCAGTGTCTCGAATGCAAACGACAAATTCATAATACATGCAACCAAAACATTAACATTTGTTTTACACTTACATGTATATTTTGCGAAAAAATACGAGCAAATTAGCTAAAATAAAATACGGAATATAAAAATTAAAATAAATGAAAATTCAAAAAATACAAAAAAAAACAATACAAAAAAACATAAAAAAAAAAATAAAAAAAATGAAAAATAAATTAATAATGAAATAATGAATTTAAAGAAACGGTTGATTCCCATTCTCAAATGAATTAATAAAAATTCAGAGTTTTGTTTAAATAAGATTTAACAAAAACCAAAAAGAGGAGAGCTGTCCTCAATTTATACCGCCACGTGATGCTCTATGGGTAAATCAAATAAATCATGCATTTGTCTCACTAAGTGAGCTCCATGATATCCTCATGAAACTTAACGATTGAGTCAGTAATACTATTATGTTGTTCCCTTACAAGTGAAACCGATGAGAATAACCTGTAACCCTTTTAAGTATTGTCCTAAAGTAGCACCCCCATACGATTTATATACATAAATTCACATAAACGTCTGTCTCACTAAGTGAGCTCGATGATAAATTTATGAAACTTAGTGATTGAGTCAGTAGTACTATTATGTTGTTCCCTTACAAGTGAAACCGATGAGAATAACCTGTAACTCTATTTAGTATTACCCTAAAGTAGCAACCCCATACGATTTATACACATAAATTCACATAAACGTCTGTCTCACTAAGTGAGCTCCATGATAAATTTATGAAACTTAGTGATTGAGTCAGTAATACTATTATGTTGTTCCCTTACAAGTGAAACCGATGAGAATAACCTGTAGCCCTTTTAAGTATTGCCCTAAAGTAGCACCCCCATACGATTTATATACATAAATTCACATAAACGTCTGTCTCACTAAGTGAGCTCCATGATAAATTTATGAAACTTAGCGATTGAGTCAGTAGTACTATTATGTTGTTCCCTTACAAGTGAAACCGATGAGAATAACCTGTAACTCTATTTAGTATTACCCTAAAGTAGCAACCCCATACGATTTATACACATAAACGTCTGGAAGCTAAAGGTAAATTTATGAAACTTGTAGATTAAATTATAATATGGTTTTACTTAACTTATGCTTAACTTATGCATTTGATATGGTTGACTTATGCATTTGACACATTTGTATAACGAAAATCATTTAATCATCGTGTAATCGCCTAAATGTTTACATTGCACAATTACATACAAACATTTTGTTTTGTTTTTGTTGGTTTTGGACAAATTTAGTACAAACATCACATCGGTCACAAAGTGACGCCTCAAAAAAGTTCTGTGCTAAATTTAAACCAAATTTTATAAGAGGAGTGATAGTAAAAAAAATTGGGAATGTAAACTACGAAATAAAAGACGAAAGAGATAAGATGTTGGACATTTATCATGCGAAAGATATTCAACAATAGTTACAAACAACAAATATTGTAATTTGACATGCCCACAATAAAAATTACATTCGATATCTTTTTTTTTCAGTTCCTTTGGCATACACTTACAGTGAAACCAACGGAGCTGCCTTGTTACAGCTATCGAACAACATGGTCTAAGTTGAGTGCGAATATAAATAAGAATATTTGATCCAACCCAAATAAATTGTTTTGTTGCTGTACAGACTTGTTTATTTGTATTTATTCGTCATTAGGGCAATATAGTCATTCCTCGTCATTTGTTTAGCATTCCATCAGCTGATTGATATTTTATGTATTTAATTAACCAACACTAGTGAGAACTACGTCATTGGATTCTCCCGCGCGAAAATAAAGTATATAACAAAATCAATTATAGTGGTTAGCTATATATATATGTGTGTATGTATGTGTGTATATGTGTATATATATATATATATATATATATATATATATATATATATATATATATATATGTATATTTATATATATATATATATATATATATATATATATATATATACATATATATATACATATATATATATATATATATATATATATATATATATATATATATATATATATATATATATATATATATATATATATATATATATATATATATATATAATATAAATATATATATATATATATATATATATATATATATATATATATATATATATATATATATATATATATATATATATATTATATTTCTACATAGGAATTTTTACAACGGTTCGTAGAATATGTATATAACATATTCAATACATAGGTATACTATTTTGACCATAAAAAGAATTAGCGATGTTTAAAAAATCATTTATTGCATTAGCGTGAGGTCGCGTGCCTTGACAAAGTTTAGAAAAGTAATATCTCAAACAAGTTAGTGAAACAACCAAAGTTTTTACTTTTATATATATACATATATATATTAGTAGTTACACTGGACCAGAGATCTTATTATATTAGAGATGTACAAAGCCATATAAAATTTTTAGTCAAATCATTTGTTGTTGTAAACTCGCATTGCAACCCTGGAAGTGTATTAGTTTAAATTTTTGAATGTACATATACGAGAAAACAATACATTTGCATTTCTCATTTGTGTTTATATGAATGAAAAATAAAAAATATATGATTAGCACGAAGATGAAAAAACAAAACAAACGAGACAAATTATTATCGATGATATACGAATAACAACGACACATTTAAAGGGCAAGCGACAGCAAACGTTTTATTATTTTTAATTTTTCTCTAAACAATTTTTTTTGGACCTTTTTTTCGTTTGGATTTTAAATGATTTTAAAATATGTTTGTAGCGTTAATTTGATTATATTTTTTTAAGAAAATTTTTTTATTTTGAATAATCATTAATTACTATTAAGGAATTAGATAAGGTTTGAATACATATGTTTATGAACTTTTAACAATTAAGCCAATTTGTGACGAGTAAACTGGTTGACGATCATTGAGATTTGGTTGTGAAATAATATTATCTTACATCTTGGAAACCCTAAGTCTTTTGAAATCAACGGGCACTTTTAAAATCAATTTAACTTTGGGATGTGTTACGTGCATCTACATCTACATCAATGTTGTGTATGCTTCATTATTCTCCAATTCGTTGATACTAGATATATCTTCTTCGTCATCATTTTCAAAATTTGAAAGATATGTATGTGTTTTTTAACAATCTTAAGAAACTTTAACAAACTTACATTATCTGGGCTAGCGTACTGCTGACCTCCAAAACCGATGAATTTTTACAATGTCCTCCTTTTTCTTGAATAACTGAAAACATATTTTCAAGCGGATCAAGATAACATAAATCTTGAATTTATAATGAATCTATTACAGTTGTCTTTAAATAAATCATTAGATAACTGAAGAATTGCATTTATAGTTGTAATTAATCCTTTGAAACAGAAATGGTACTTTTTGCTGACATTTTAAACTTCCTATGTATAATTTCATAGTATTCAAATTTTCAACTACATGATTATTATATTTCAAAGCACATTGGTTAATTTTGTTTGCATACAAATTTCTGCTATTTAAATTATCAAACAATTTATCTAATTTTTCACAAAAGTTGGCTGTTGTCAGAGCATATTTTTTATTTTCGATTGAAAATTTATCAAGTTCATACAGTGTTCTTATTGCAGCTACAGTGCGACTGAAAATTTGAGTTGCCAATGCAACTCGCATTTTTCAAACGTATTTGGATATAAATGGCGATAAGTAATCTTAGGGCACAGTTTTGTAGAACTTTTTTTCTGTTTCGTATAGTTCTTTTAATACTCCCCAGCTAACTACTCCATCAGGCGTATCAATATTTGCTTGCATTAAATTATTTCTGAATGATTTCATTACATGTGAAACATCAAAAATAGAATAAATCTGTATGTCTGCATCACTCATTTTAAAAAATGGGATTTCGTCAGTATGCCTAACAATTTGTAAGTCTTTCTATTGTTCGATTCTTATCACATACTGTAGCTTGCACAACAAATCCAATATGGTCTAACAGCTTAATGTTTTCATTAATTAATTTTATCAGATATTCACCAGATATTCCTTTGGCCGAAGTATAATATGATAAAACATATTTGTATTTAGAAAATAATCAACGGACCATAAACACCAACACATATTTTGCCATCTCAGGTTTTCTTTCAGTTCCGTCATCTGTGTATCCCTGAATAAGATCATTTTTGATGTCATATTCCAAATCTCGTTTAATGTTCAATTCATCGAACATCAAAACAGCGTAACGATTTTAATTGATAAATTCGCAGTTTTTTTTTATAAATTTTCGACATGATTTTCATTTAAACCCGGTGCAAGGGTTTTTAATTGGTATCCAATTTATGATGGAACTCTTAGATGGTAAATTTAATTGTAAATTATCTCGAAGTAATCTATAACATGGAGATATAAAATATACGTTTTGGGCTATCACACTGTTCTTGAAGATATCTATGTAGAGGTTTTTGAATTTCGACATAAAATCATCTTTGCAAAATCTTTTGCAGCCAAACTTAAATTTGATTCATCAATCTTATTCCTCGTATGTTGTAATTGTTTTTTTTTTAAGATTTAATTTTCTTTTATTCTGAAATTGTACATAAATTAAAGTTTTTCGATTTTTCATGTATTTGGTTTTAAATATATCGTATTGTTTATTGAATGATAAATATTTTTTTTATATAATTCACTAATTTTAATATACTTTATACAATTAGTGCAATGTATTTCGACACTACAAGATGTATTTGAATGATATCTAGGTGATTATATTTTTTCAAAGTCGAAAATACTCATTTCGGGCAATGTTTCATTGTCTTTAAATTCATATGTTTGCAGATTTTCATATTTTGATGAATTTTCAGGTAGACTTAAATCCGCAGTTGAGTTCCCGGCCATTGAATCAACAACTATACTCTCATTCGTCAATATCTTCTCGGAGCCACCTCAATATAATTTTGGGATGGCATATTTTTTAATTTTCTTACTCCTTTATCAATCTCATCGAAGTGCTTTTCACAAATAATTAACTTTTTTTGTAAACTTTCATGTGACCATGAGCATTTGTCAACCCAAATTTGATAAAATGGTGAATTTTCTTCCGGGAAACCATAAAACTTTCTATAAGGATGGCTGCGTCGAGTGGCTTTTCAATTAACAACAGCGCATGGGTTGATATACTAACCTTGTGATTTTCTTTGTCAAAAAATGCCATTATAGGCAGAAATAATAAACTCAAATGAAATCCTAAATTTCTGAGTGATGAAAAATAACAATAATTTAATAAAAAGTTTAAGCTTTATATAGTATTGTAGTATTGAAAACCTCGGTTGTCGATGCGGCCCAGCACATTCTCGGTATAGTGAAAACTAAGACCAAAACTGATTGGTTTGATGAGGAGTGTCGTCTTGCTGTTGAGCAACGCAATAAACCCCACAATGAAGCGCAGACTCGGTTTACAATTGCAAGAAAAAACAAGGCAGTTCTTGCTAGGAGGACAGCTAAGCGCATTTGTAGACTGAAGAAGCGCGAATGGTGGAAGGCTAAGGTCTTAAGAGTACAACAACTCAGCAATGAGCACAATTCGCGTGGTTTCTTTAAAGGAATCACCGAATTGCACCATACCTTAAGATCTCGGTCAACTGCCATTCGGGACCAGGATGGAAACGTCAGTGTAAACGTCGATGCGGCACTCGATACATGGCGTGAACATTTTTCTGACTTACTTAATGTTCCACATGTATCACAAGCTGTATTTTAATAACCTCAAATACAGACCGCGGAGATGTTCATTGAGGATCCATCCTATGAGGAATTCACAATGGCCATGCAGAAATTAAAGAAAAATCGTTCACCAGAGGTTGATTGCATTAATTCAGAGCTATTGATATTCGAAAGCTTACTTTGTGGAACTGTCTTTTTGACCTTATTCGATTGGTATGGTGAAATGAAGTTATGCCTGAAGAATGGAAAGTGGCCGCGTTATGCCCAATATTCAAGAAGGGTGATCGCTTGAAGTGCGAGAATTATCGCGGTATAGCTCTCCTTTGCACAGAATACAAATTACTATCTTACATAATCTTGGAAAGAATTACTCCTCTAGCGGAGGAAATTGTCGGTGACTACCAAAGAGGATTCCGTCCAAATCGGTCAGTCACTGATCAAGTTTTTTCGCTACGGCTGATTCTTTCCAAGTAATATGAAACATCTCGCGATGTACACCAGGTATTCCTAGATTTTAAGCAAGCCTATGACTCGATCAATCGAGAGAGGCTATGGTATGCGCTAAAATATTTAGGAATACCACAAAAATATGTACATCTGTGTAAAATGACAGTAACGCAGTCACAATGCTGTGTCAAAGTTGAGAACAGGTTATCGAGAATTTTTACAATTACTTCTGGTGTTCGACAAGGAGATGCGCTGTCCCCGATACTTTTTAATCTCATGTTGGAATACATCCTTCGTAAAAGTGCAACACCTCAGGACAATATCTTATTCCGACAATCCAATCAACTTCTTGCGTATGCAGATGATATCTGTTTGATTGGATTAAATGGCAACGGAGTGAAAGAGATACTTGATCCACTGGAACAGTTTTCAGCTTCCGTTGGTCTCAAAATCAACGAGTCCAAAACCAAATATCTGATCTCTGGTTTTCGAGACCAACACGCAATTGATTTCAGTAGTGGAAACCACATGTTTGAAGGAGTAATGAGATTCAAGTATCTTGGATCTCTCATTACTCACGATAATAGTGTGGGAAAGGATATCAAGGTTTGGCTTACCACTGGCAATCGGGCTTTGTATCCTCTACGTCCACTGCTGAAATCAAAATATCTTGCAAATACGGATAAGCTGAAACTGTACAGAGTGTTGATCAGAACCGTTGTCATGTATGGATGTGAGAGTTGGACCTTGACTTTTTCTGCGTGCTGATCCGAACCGAATGATACAGCGATCTTTAAAGAGAGAACCGCCTTTCGTTATGCCGTTCTTTGTAGATCTCCAATTATTCTAATCTGTTTATTAGCGGCTCTTTTCATATTCTATGTAACACCTGAGTTCTCTCGTAGTTTAATGTGCGTATTTTGAGTGAATTTTAATTTTTCTAATCACTTATATGTGTTCCATGAATCTGATGTCAAAGCTTCTTCCGTCAAAGATTCTTTCTACATGTCTTTCTAGAAGCCATTTTGCATATTCATGTGTTTAAATGTATTCAATTCTTCCGTGTACTCTTGATTGTTCATTGGCATTGTACTATCTGTTATTTAAGAAGTTAAACGCAGCCATTCGTGCTGGGTAGTTGGGAGGATTATGTGTATGGTGTGCTCTGTTTGGATTGATTTTCGGTGTACTCTAGATGTATATTTATATTTGTTATTGTTTAGTCAATAGGAAATTAATCGGTTTCTGCCTCTAAAAGAAATTTGATGTGTCCGTGTTTATTGTTGTTGACTATGAAGTTGTCTTATTGAACTATTGAATAATAATAATATATCATCAACCTTATATATGTATCTGTGCTAGTATATGCTTTTTTGACTCATGTTATTATCTGTCAGGACGTACTGGATTTTTAAAATGGTCATGTATATGTTAGCTAAATCATATGTATGTGTTTAAGAAAATTGATAACATAAATTGTTATTCTTATTTATAAATATTTTTGCTATTTGAAACTAAAATTTAAATAAAATAGATTATTTTGTGCTGAAATCAAACGAATGTTATTGCACTGTTTGCATAACTCATCCATACGCATACCAAACGACTCATACGAATGTTATCGTTCAACTAAAAATATATTTTTTTGATGCAACGAAATATTGCGTGGAAAGGGTAAATAGAAATTAAAAATGTATGTGTGTTTCTTTTGTATACTATTCGCAGTATAAAAATTTACACCAATACATTACCAGGGTTACAATAATTTTACAACAACAATGCCATAGTAGAAAAATTTACATAGGCTTTGTACATCTCTAATATAATAAAATCTCTGATAAAACTCAAATTGAACATTTTATGTTTCTTTTATTTCATTACGAGTGTAATTGCTTTGACGAATTGGTTTATCAAATTAATTATTGTGTTATGAAAAGTGAAAAGTGTTTATAAACTTTTCTTCTCATTTTAAATTTTATAGTCAACACATAAATTTTTTTAGCGAAGTATCTTAGACTTGTGCTACATAAGACATGCTTATCGAAAATGTTCACTGTTTGTTTCATTTAAAAATAATTTATTTTGATCCAAAGAGTGCAATAAAATTCATAACGAAAGTGTATAGTCATCTTATTGATGAATTTAATGGGATTGATGACATGAAGGAAGAAAATTAAGAATTAGAAACATTTTATTGTCGGGTTTGTCATATTTAAGATTAGGTCGCACAGTGTAAACATCAAGTCGGGTGGCATATGCCTGATAAGATTGATTTGATCTTTTCGATAACATAGTCATGCAATGATGTCATCATCAAATCGAAACCGGCTTAGTGAAATGCAAATAATTTTATAAGCAACCACTCCTAGTAATAACTCACTCACTCTCTCAATTACTATTCTAAATTACATGAAGCTTAGACGCTGAATATTATTCGCATAGATAAAATATCTCATATCGAAATATATAGGGAGACCTGGACACCAAAAATGTATTTGAATCCATGTTAATATATTTCATTGGAAATATGTCGACCTTATTTCTAAATTTATACACAATGGACCAACCATGTCACAGCTACAGGCCTGGCATGGAGCTATGCAATGTTGCAGATAGACGGTTCTACGTAAATCAGACCTTAAAGTCAAGTCCCAAGCCGCCAAGCCAATCCAAGCCCGTTCGACCTCGATTTGACTATGTGGCAGTTTGATTATCAAATATGTGTTAACCTTTGAGCCCCAAAATAAATTCCAAAGATAGAAACATACAGACAGACAGACTTTTTGATTTTCCAACTTAACGTACAGTAATTATAGTTCGAAAATAATTTTATTTCATATAAAATATAAACGTCGATGTGCTTGAAGAGCAAACGCTATAAAAATGTTCTCAGATAAAAATAGTGTTTGTCTTAATCGAACAAAAAAAATTCCTGTAAAATGTAATAATTATATCGAAATCTTATTTCAATACCGTTATAAAAAATCTTTATTCTTACCGAAGATTTATGTCTTCTGTCAATCAAACATTCAATGATCAAACAAATACAATCAGCACCAAATATACATAAATCAAAACAAGATGAAGATATACTTAATCTTACCTTTTGTTTCATTATAATCTATAAAGAATTCCCTTTGTAAGGAACACATATAAAGTGTGCCGATTACGAGTTTTCTCAATGTAGATTTTAGTATTTCGAATTGAGTGATTCAATGAAATGTTATGAGTCGTATATATGAACTATGCTACATGCATGAATCACTTAACCATCATTCCAGCGAACAGTGGCATAAAAAACTCCAACTAAACGAAAGTGACAGTTTTTGATCCAATGCCACTCTTTAGAGCTAAATAATCAAATGTTATAATAAGAACATAATCTAAGATTCAAATCGATTCGACTTATTGTTCGATATTTGTACTTCAGTTTCACCGGTTGATTGATAATTGGTCGATGTGACAATAACAGTTCGTATGACAAGCCAAAATAGCGTATACAATGCAAAAATTGGACAAGTATCTTATGTTTATAACCACAGAGAAAAAAAGACAACCTTTAATTTAAAAACATCAGCATCTTTTTTTTAAATTTATATAAAATTGTAAGTTTTAGTAGTAAAAACATTTATTTTGCACTAAAAACTGTAAGATTAATGATTTTGAATTGTTTGTTTTAAGCTAAGATAAATTTTATTTCAAACATTTTCAATTTGTTAATTTTAAAACTAGTGTTAAACATTCAAAGCTTTCAAAATGAACATAAAAAACTTTTTATTTATTTAGAATGTATCATTAAAAGTGTTTACTAGTAATATTAACAACTGGGAACTCTTAAATTGAAAGTTAAAAACATATTATTTGAATTAAACAAGAACCAAAAACCCTTGTTTATAAATGGTTTACAGTTATTTAAATAACTGTATAGTTTAGGTAGAAGCGCTGCATTTATTGTCATTCGTCATTTCTTCATTGTACAATCAGTGTCAAATAAATTATGTGCGAATCCGAATTTGATAAATAAATTTATTTTTATTTAACAATTTTTAAAATAATATATATTATTTAAGTTGTGTATAATAATAATAAGTGTAGATAAGTGAAAAAATAACAAAAAGTATTTAATGATATATTGTAAGGACGATATTTTATTAAAACAGATAAACATTTTAACGAAATATACTATATCTTCATACTTCGAAGATGTCTGCAATCAAGTCTTTCGACTGCATTGTAGACGATTTAAATGAAGTAGTGGAGCTTAATGGGCAGAAGTTATTAGTGTAACATGTGATATTCAAGAGCTATAATTATGTCGTGGGTGTCTCAGAAGAAACATATAATCTTCTATTGCAAGAGGAAATAAGCGTCCATGTGCTTTTGAAAATTGAACGACAGGATATAAGTCGCTTATTTGATAAAATTAAAACCTCATTTGGTCAAGAAGTCTTATTTAAGGCGGGTTTAAAAGAATGAAGGGATACGATAGTAAGTTAAAATGATTATAAATTATAAATGTAAAATAAATAAGAGTTAAATAATTATTTGCACACGTGAGAAACACAACGTTTTACCATTACAATTATAAATTTTTAAAAATTATTAAAATCGAATGGACGAGAATCAATAATTTTATTAAAAATTATCCCAAGTGGGGATTTTTTTTGGGTCATTGCAACACACACATATAAGCAGCAAATTGATCTTTTTTGTATTCAATAACAAAAATTTTAAGATGTTTATTACGTTATTTGGATAAAACGAAGGGCATTCTTAATTTTCATATAATATAGTTTATATGAAAATTAAGAATGCCCTTCGTTTTATCCAAATAACGTAATAAACATCTTAAAATTTTTGTTATTGAATACAAAAAAGATCAATTTGCTGCTTATATGTGTGTGTTGCAATGAACCAAAAAAATCCCCACTTAGGATAATTTTTAATAAAATTATTGATTCTCGTCCATTCGATTTCAATAATTTTTAAAAATTTATAATTGTAATGGTAAAACGTTGTGTTTCTCACGTGTGCAAATAATTATATAACTCTTATTTATTTTACATTTATAATTTTTTTTATTTTTATTTTTACGATAACACGTCAATGAGGTTGTACCAATTACCTATGAGTATATAATGTTAAACTTATATACCTTTTCTTACTTATACTATACTAAATAATAATTTTATTACAAAATCCTTCCAATAGAACATCCCATTAAATCCTACGGAAAACACAACAATGTCAGTGGATAGCAGAACACGTAGTTGGTTAGAGAACATCTCAAAGAACTTAAGCACATGTAGCCGTTCTTTATGCCATATACCAACTACAACTCGTAGTTCTATTTCGGAAGTTAAAAACCCAAATGATCTGTAAGTAATTCTTTTTTAAATAATTGTTGATTTGATTTAATATTTACATCTTTAAGAAATGTATTGGATTCCAATGGTATTACTAATATTTTAATGAAATCGATTAAAGGAAGGGATATTTTGGATTTTTTTCAAAACCAATAAAATTGTTAACAAATCAGCACAAAAAATTTAGTTCAAATTTTGATTGACTACTGTGTTGAAGAACAAATAAAATAAATGCAACAAGATTTCATTAAGATGGCTGCGGCGATAGTTGAAACATTTCCTTCTGAAGAAAAGGTAAAGTTTACATATTTTGATTATTGCAATAACTTTATTTTAAATGTCCTCATTATTTTTATAGGAAATCTACTACAAAGGAAGATCAGGAAAAAAAATCTTTCGGGAAAACTTTACGATAGAAGTGTTTATCAAATTTACAAACAGTATGCTCGCAATACTACGTCACGGCTTAACATACCGCTTACGTTATCTACAAAGGCTGCTTTAAAATTCAGTAGCAACGTTCTTAACGCAGACTTTTTTTCTGTCGAAATTATTCCTGGTAAAGAAGTCTAAAACATTCAAGCTCATGAATCGTATGTTATTTATTTCCGTCAATTATTTCTGACAATACAACATATTGTAATGATTTAACTTATAAGGGGACATTGTTTAAAATTGGTTACTTCCTAACTAAAAAAATAAACGATAAGTTAAACTTGTATGAGATATTTAAAATTGTAATCAAAGGTAGAAATTGTTTTTTAATCTGCAGACAATACGAATTAAAATATTTACCCCATTATATCTCATATTCAATCGGAAAAATTTTACAAGAGACTTCTTTATGTAATATTCAAGAATTTAAGGGACCTCCAATTCATGCTTATTACATTGAGAAAATGAAAGTGATAAGAAGAAAACATTTTTATTAATTTTATATTTTTTTGAAATCATAATTATTATTTAATAAACACATATGTAATTGAATAAGTAATATGTAATTGAATTTTGTAAAACCAATTTAAATATGAAATAAATGTTATAAATAAAATAAATAAATTTTTTAATACGCATAAATAAAATTCAGATTATTGAGTCTTTAATTAAGCATTAATATTTCTTAAATGAACTATTTAAATCTAGAAATTTAAATTTTAATTTAAAAGATTACCTCTCTTAAAATAAGGTAAAATTATAGATTGAAATAAGAACTATAGTTTCTTGTTTCAAACATTTCTTCAGTTTTTAATTTAACATTTTATACTGTTTATTTTAAAAAAAATGTTTTTATAATAAATTTTCTAAGTGCTTATATTTACAAGTTTTGATCGTTCTTAAAATAAAAGCTTAAAAGTTTTGGTTTTAAAAACTAATTTCTATAAGGAAAAATGCTTAGATTTACCTATAAAACCATTATTTTTACCTACGTTTTTTTTTCAGGGATAAGAGAATATTGTGACAGCTTTTTACAGCATTATGGATGTTGGGTAGGATCGAATGGCCTAAATTTTATATGAAATTTGAATTAAAATTATTTTCAAATTATAATTACGTTATCTATGAAATCGGTACGTTATCTGCTTACGTTATCTGTTTCTTGTTTTGCAATCTGTATTGGGCCTCAAGGCTCCTCCATTTCTTTCACAGTTCGCTTAGTTATGTCCTTCTTTACGCCATTACATATCGTATGACTATATAGGTTCGATTTATGTTGAACTATCAGCACATTGCATAGTTCCTGTTATGCCCTTGAACTTGCTCGAGTGTTTGGTTTCCACAGTTGTTATATATAAATATATAATCCAACGTTAATCGCAGTCAAGACTCGATAACAAAGTTCAATAATTGTAAATCGCTTTGTTTTGTATGAAAATCGCTGTTTTTTATTTTTTATTAATTTTGTTCTCATCTGAGGTTCAAATTGGAATGAAAGATTCCTACAATTTTTAGTATCAAAAAATCAATTTCGCGCTTAATGCTAATTAAATAGTGACATCTATTAATTCGGTATAACAATTGATGCTATAAAATGGCTTAATTAAAAATTGTACTTAGCAAAAACTTAACTATAAGATCTATTACAAATTTTAATACTAATTATTTTGACATTTAAACAATAACAACAATAAAGTAAATATTATAGATGGCTAATTAGTGTTTGATTAAGATAAGATAGAATTCATTTAATTATTATATTAAGAATCTAATATTAGGTTTAATTTCAGATAAGAGCATTAACATACTCCCGTACCGTTAACGACCTTGTTGTTAACCAATAGGTAATTTACAGAGCTTTACTATTGGTCGCTGGAACGTTGAATTAGATGTTTTGATGGTCACCGCTCTCACTCGACCATCTTCGCCGGGGTGTACTTGTAGAATGCGCCCGAGAGGCCATTTGCAGACTGGAACGTTATCTTCCTTTATTAGAACGATATCACCGACCTCAATGTTTGGAGATACCTTTTGCCATTTATTTCGCTGTTGCAAATTATTTACGTAGTCTATGCGGTATTTGTTCCAAAAGCTTTGCGTTCTGGCTTGAATTCTCTTCCATCTGGTTAATAACGAATCTGATGATGATACAGGTTTCTCAGGGATGGATCCAGTCGAAGTACCAATCAAAAAATGGGCTGGTGTAAGAACTTCATATTCATCGTCAGTGGATGTGGTGTATAATGGACGAGAGTTGAGTATATTTTCAATCTGACATAAAAGCGTTGCCATTTCTTCAAAAGTCAGGTTTACGTTGCTGGTGGACTTCAATAGATGTGTTTTCACTGACTTCACTGCAGATTCCCATAAACCACCAAAATGAGGGGATGAAGGTGGAATAAAATGCCATATTATTCCTTGCTCCCTTAAAAATTCTGAAACTATATAATTTTGGTTAATATTTTGAATAAGTTTTCGCGCATCACTCAGAATTCGCCTTGCTCCGATGAAATTTGATCCATTATCAGTGTAAATGTTTCTAGGAATGCCTCGTCTCGCCGAAAAGCGTTTCAGTGCAGCCAAAAAGGCCTCACTAGTAAGATCGCTCACTGGTTCTATGTGCACAGCTTTAACTGAAAGACAGACGAATATACAGAGATAGCCTTTTACTGGCTTTGTTCCACCTCTTCCTTTTCTTGTTGCAAACTGAAGTGGGCCAGCAAAATCAATTCCACAGTTTGTGAATGGTCGTGTTGGTGTTATTCGCTCTATTGGCAGGTTTCCCATCAACTGACTGCTAGTCCTCCGTGCATATTTGGTGCACGTGACACAATTTTTTACTATGGATCTTATTTTCGTGCGACCCTTGACAATCCAATATTTTTGCCTTATGAGATTGTTTGTTAGTGTAGGTCCTGCATGCAAGTTTGATGAGTGCGTTTCCCATATCAATCGCGCAGTAAAAATGTGGTTTGATGGTAGTATAATTGGGTGTTTACTGTCATAATCGGAATCTGCATTAAATAATCTCCCTCCAACTCTTAATACTCCACCTTCGTCGACGAATGGTGCTAGAGACAATAGATTTGATCTGCTATTTACAGTTTTATTTCTGTGTAGGTAAGTAATGTCGTCTCTAAATTCCTCTCTCTGGACTCATAAAATGCATGAAGTTCGGGCGTTTTCAATCTCTTCTGCCACTAATTCTCCATTAAACCTCTGAATCGGATTCTTTTGCTTCAAATTTGAGATATAGCGCCTCACGTAAGCTACCACTCGAATTATTTTGCGTAATCTGGATTTTCGCTCAAATATGTTTCTCATCCAATCGGTTTGCACAATAGCTTGAAATACATCTATTTTCAACTTTCCTTTGTTTATTTCTTCTTCCATCGCGGTTGTTTCTAAAGAAGAATTTGGATGAGTCGTAACCGTAGCCCAAACGTCTTCAGATAAATGTAGCCAATCTGGTCCATGCCACCATTGATTCAAATTCATTAATTTTTGTGGAGTTATACCTCTGGATCCATTATCAGCCGGATTGTCTGCAGATTTGACATGTCCCCAATGATGTCGAGGGAATTTCTCCAATATTTGGCTGGTGCGGTTGGCAACGAATGTTTTCCATCGTGCTGGATACGTCGACAGCCAAGCTAACACAATGGAAGAGTCTGTCCATGCGTAGTACGTTGCATTGAGTTCTATCGTTTTCTTCACCGTATTCATAAGATTAGCTAATAACTGTGCTGCACATAATTCCAGCCTGGGTAGAGAGATTCTTTTTACAGGTGCTACTTTAGTTTTCGACGTAAGTAAACTGATATTAACTTTGCCATCATCATAGGTGGTCCTGCTGTATACTACAGCGCAATAAGCTGCCTCACTCGCATCTGCGAAACCATGTATTTGTACGTTTCCATAGCAATTTGCAAAACGCTGAATTTTGACATTTTGAAAGTGTACAAATTCCCTTCTGACACTCTTGTAAAGTTCTTTGTAGTGTTCTGGTAATGCATCGTCCCAATCTAATTTCAAAAACCAAAGCTTTTGAAATAAAATCTTAAGAAGAATGATTGACGGAGCCAAAAATCCCAAAGGATCAAAAATGCGTGATGTTTGGGATATCACCTTACGTTTTGTTATTTCATCATCTTCCTCAGGTATCACCTTAAATGTAAAAAAATCATTATTTGGATGCCAATGTAACCCCAAAACCAACACATCTACAATGCCCTCATTATTGCATAAATTTGTCGTGAGTTTGTCGCTGTTTTCATCACATAATATTTCGGAGTTAGATCGCCATTTTCTCAATATAAAGCCTCCTCGCTGTAATATCTTAGTTATATTATGCTTCAATTCAATCGCACTTTGGATATCGTGTGAGCCCGTTAGTAAATCATCTACATAGAAGTCGTTTAATATGAGTTGCTTTATGTTTTCGTCTGCTTCATCATGAGCTAGCTGCTGCAGAGTGCAAATTACCAAATATGAAGAACATGCTAATCCAAAGGTAACTCTGTTCAATGTAAAGTGTCGTAATTTGTCACTGGAATTTTCTCGTCACAGGACCCTCTGGTAATTAGTATCTTCAGGAGCAACTATAACCTGCAGATACATCTTTGCTATATCAGCAGTCATTGCTATTCGGTGCCGCCTAAACTTCATCAATGTAGCCCATAATGTAGGTTGTATAGTTGGTCCGACCATTAATTGTTCGTTCAGGGAAATTCCACTCGCTGTTTTGCTCGAACCGTCGAAAACTACTCGTACTTTTGTCGTACTACTGCTTTCCTTTATCACAGAATGATGTGGTAGATAACATGTATTTTTTTCATTTATTTTAATTTCGCTTTGAGGAATTTCTGTCATATATCCCATCTCTATGTATTCCCTGATTTGGTTGATATACTGCTCTCTCAACAACCTATCACTAGACAACTTTCTTTCAACTGACAGAAATCTTTTAGTTGCGATAATCAATGAGTTGCCTAGTTCTAACGATGTCTCTTTAAACGGAAGTTTCACCATATATCTTCCATTTTCCAATCTCTTGTGAGTTTTATCATAAAACTCTTGACATTCATTGTCTTCAGGTGAAAGGGTTGTTCGGTTCGGCAGCTCATCAATTTCCCAAAAGCGTCTTAGGGTTTCATCTATATTCATGTCAAGTTGAATGTTTAGTGACATATAGCTGGATGAATCGTCGTTTTCTGTTGATCTCGCGTTACCTGATACTATCCAACCAAACACTGTTTTTTGCAAGATTACTGAATTCAATCGTTTTTTCTCACTGTCAAGAACCTCAAAAAATGTATCTGCCCCAATTAGTATATCTATAGGTCCTGTTTTATCAAATTCAGGATCAGCTAGTTCCATTTTCTCAAATGATACTCTATCCGCCACATTAAGGCGGTAACTTGGCATTTTAGATGGTAATTGGCTGATTATTAATGCATTCACCCTTATATGGAATGAAGAATTATATAATGATCCTAATACTATGCTTGTTTTCCCTCTTGAAAGCAACGAACCAGCAGTTATACCAGTTACTCTAATGTTTGATCACTGCCGTTGTATTTGTAGTCGTTGCATGCATGTTTCTGATATAAATGAACACTGTGATCCCGAATCAAGAAGTGCTCGACATTTATGTTGTCTTCCAAATTTATCTGCGATTAAGACGTATGCCGTTGGTAAAATTGCTTGCCAGTGCTCAATCTGTGGAGATTTTTCATTTAATGTAGCATTATAACATGTAGCGGATTTAATATCGTTGGTCGAGTTGACTGGTTCAGTTTTATTTTCCTTTTCATCCGAGTTCACGTCTACATGAAGGAGGTAATGATGTCTTCTTCTGCATGTTCTACAAGAAAATTTAGATCGACACACAGTAGATTGATGAGTCGAGGACAAACAATTAAAACATAATTTTTTGTCTACTGCAATTTGTCTTCTCTCGGTGCATGGTAAATTCGAAAATTGTTCACATCTCCCTACATAATGTGCACCTGAACAGAAAGAACATGTAGTTCCAATCGCTTGAGATACTAGAGAATTAATTCGCTTAGAGGAACTTGATTTTGGTTTTTGGAATGAATCAAAACTCTCCAGAGCATCACTTCGTTTATTGAGGAACTTAAAAAATTGGTCAATGGTTGGAAAATCAATGTTGGATGACTCATGAGCCCATGCTTCTTTTGAATCGGTATCCAATTTGTTTATTAATATATAAATAAGCCATGGATCACGGGTTTCTGCTTGTTCGCCTAGTACTTTTAATCCTCTCATAACTTCATCGGATACATCAGTTAAATGTCGAATAGACTTTGAACAATTTTGCACTACTGATGGCTGCTCCATAAACTGTTTTAATAAATCATGTACCACATGTTTTCGCTTGTCGTATCTTGTTTTAATCTTTTCCCATGCTTCATCGTAGTTAACCTCTGTAACGGTGATATGACTGATTAAAACATATGCTTCTCCTTTCAAAAGACCTTTTAAGTACTGAAGCTTATGTACTTTGGAAATGTTGCCATTATTATGTATAGAAGCTTCATACAAATCACGGAATGACGGAAATTCAGAATATTTTCCCGTAAATATCGGGATATTTACTCGCGGTAAACGTACTTCACTCTCCTTCTTAGTAATGGATGATATTTCATGAATGAAATTGCTTTGATTGAGTAGCAATTCCGCCATTGAGTCGTTGTCTTGAAAACGTGGAGTGTCGTTTTCTTTATGCTGTTTCTCCCATCGAATTAGTTTTTGTTTTAAAATGAAGTGCTCTTCTTCGATCTTTTCAATCGCATCTAGGTGTGCATCATCGAATTTGCCTTTCAACGATTTCTCAAGCATTTGAAACTCTTTCCATTCACCCGCTAAAAGCTCCATGCTGGTTTTAATTTCACTTATGGCAGTATTCGCGGAATACAATTCTACCTCGGCTTTTATTATTTCTAAAGTTTTTACTAAACGTTTTATGGCTCGCGTTTCTGCCATCTTTCACAATTTCACAAATCACAATTTTTTTTTTCACAAACTAAACCAACTTTCACAAATTATGATAACGTTCGCTGTGATGAGAGTTTGGAATTCACGGTTGTATTTTTTTTTTTCATTAACGCACTTGTGATACAGAAGTTTTATACTCACAATTGCCAAATGTGTGGATATATCCGGCTCGAAGGACCAATGTTATGCCCTTGAACTTGCTCGAGTGTTTGGTTTCCACAGTTGTTATATATAAATATATAATCCAACGTTAATCGCAGTCAAGACTCGATAACAAAGTTCAATAATTGTAAATCGCTTTGTTTTGTATGAAAATCGCTGTTTTTTATTTTTTATTAATTTTGTTCTCATCTGAGGTTCAAATTGGAATGAAAGATTCCTACAATTTTTAGTATCAAAAAATCAATTTCGCGCTTAATGCTAATTAAATAGTGACATCTATTAATTCGGTATAACAATTGATGCTATAAAATGGCTTAATTAAAAATTGTACTTAGCAAAAACTTAACTATAAGATCTATTACGAATTTTAATACTAATTATTTTGACATTTAAACAATAACAACAATAAAGTAAATATTATAGATGGCTAATTAGTGTTTGATTAAGATAAGATAGAATTCATTTAATTATTATATTAAGAATCTAATATTAGGTTTAATTTCAGATAAGAGCATTAACAGTTCCGTTCCAGCCTATAGTTCTGACATGGAAGATGGGTTGGTCTATGAACTCTGCATTCCAACATGGGTTCTTAGATCCAAGTGTTCATTCGCACCACCGATCGTAATCAAATGGTGGAAAATCCCTTTTGCATGCTGTCCTTATCGAAATGCGAACCCAGTACCTCCCACTCCAACTGCCACAGCCTTAACCACTGCGCCATTTGTTGCAATTTAAATTGCTCCATTCCTTCGAAAATGTTGTACATGATAACGACAGCATAATTTTCTATATAGAAAGAAAACCGTCAACGCTATTCAAAATACAACTTTCGACAATTCTAAATCAAAATAAACTGAACCAAAATTAATTGGTCATTCTGTTAATGGTAAGTTTCTGGTCGGTTCGATATTCGATTTTGTACAACTTCTGATTTTTGATTGATACCGCGAAAAATTTCAAACCGTCCAAATTTTCGACAAGACAAGCATGTAGTACAATTCCAAAATACTTCACTACGATGAAAAACTTGTATGTGTTGAATATATAATTTAAAGTAAGAAGAAAAGTGTTTACAAAAACAACAACTGATTCGATAAACTATTAAAGTCGAATTGAAATAAGAAAAACATAAAATGTGGAATGTGTATGTGAGTTCAATTTAACTCTATAATAAAATTATTTACCGAGATGCATCATTTAACGAGGTTTGTGTTAATTTTATAAATTACTTTATGTATAAGAGACAGATACTAGTGATGTTGGCTTAGTTCCAACTTTCATCTCAATTAATAACTGAATTCGAAATATGAATTCGACAAAACACTCGGTGTATGCGAAATATTGCTGGGAAAGAACAGAGCTTCACCCGAGGATGAACCCTGTTTGGGTTCGGGTGAGGAAAGTCATAAAAAAGCCAATCAAAATTTACACACAATAAGATAAACAACATGATCGATACTAATCGTTTCGCTTATAATTAGAATACAACATATCCTATTATGAGATAATTACAAGTTTTCCGCGAAAATCTATATTTACCAAAACGTTTTCATGTACATCACTCTCGATTATGTTGTATGCACATTTGAACTTGAATGACGTCAGATACTCGTATTCAATACAGTTTCATTCGAACCAATTATAGCAGAAACGAAGTTGTGAGTTGTTATAATTTTTATCAACAATGAAATGAATGAAAATGAAAATCACGTGTCTTAAAGATTTGGTTTATTTTCGCTCTACGGAGAAACCAAAATAGGTAGTTATTGTTTTTGTTGTTGCTATGTTGTTGTTATATACCCTTGAAAAGAATTTTCGTCTTAATTTAGATGCACAATCTTAAATACATACAGCGAAATTTGGTGTGGATTTGATTATTCAATTGAACTCGAACAAATTGAGCCATAAGGACAAGGTAAAGGTTAAAGATTGATACGACCTACAGTTTTGATTTTAGTGTTTCGGTTTCAGTGATTTCCTAAGAGGAATGGCCGATATGGTTAGAACAGTGAATTTAAACATTGCCAAATCGTCAATACTAGCCATATTAATGTACGATTTGAACCAGAAACTTATGTAAGGACCACTGAGATGTAGTGTAGATTATAGATCAACTATCCTTCTTCTAGTTTTGATTTTAGTATGAAGAATTCAGTGATTGAATGAGATGTTATTTGGTGATTGCTTTGCGATGACTAGCTTGAATTCCACTGAGACGATTGTTTATGGTTTTGTGGCACCCAAAATTATAAAAACTATGATATTTTTTGCTATAAATATTGATATGGTGGAATATCTTTGTTGGTTTAATTAAAGCAAGTTGATCGCGGTTAAATTTTAGAACGTACAGATTGGGCCTAATCATGTTGATTCTCAATTCATGGTTTTAACTGTTCAACGATACGACGACTGTGATTTCTTAGCGGCCACCTATTATACCGAAGAATAGTGACAAGAAGCTTAAACTTGCGAAGAGTATTATATGTTCAGTACTTTCGAAGAGCATTCTATGTAATTCCACAGCTGTCTCATATCTGCATTCATCTTATGGGTGGATATATCATAAAGCATGACACAATGAGTTGCTCATAGTAATTTTGTACAAACAAATCAACAATGTAATAAAATCTTAGTTCAATCTTGATTATTCAATCTGGTTACATTCCTGTCTTCGGTAATCCATCAAGCGGAATTTTTTTTTTTTTTTTTGTTTTTAATTATTTATTTATTACAACTGATTTACAAATCATCTAGTAATTTATCTTGCATTATTATTTAGATTCACGATTGAAGGGTTATAGTCCTTAGGCTAGTACCTTTTACATAATTTTATTATATTTTTTAGCCGATCCAGGTTGGATCTAGTAGATCAAGTGGTTTCTTCCTTCGCAGCCTTCTTACTGGATTTGTGTCATCCAACATTCAGCGAATTTCAGCATTTTTATGTTGACTAATCCGTTGCATGTGTTGTCTTGCGTATTTATTTATTTCTACGCTAACGAAATCCATCTTCAAATCTCTATGGATGTTGTCATTTCTCATGTACCACGGTGCATTTACTATTCCACGTAGGACTTTGCTTTGGAATGACTGGATGATATTGACGTTACAGTAGTAATTTATTATCTAAAGTAAGCTCAGAACTCCTCCCTAAGAGCCAATTCATTTTTTGTATCTAATGTTTAATTCTTCTTTTTTCTTTTTCACATGCTCTTTCCATTTTAGTTTCGCTTCAAGAGTCATGCCTAAGTATTTTGCTGTGTTTGCATATAGAATTTGCTGGGAGTTTAGTTCTACTGGTATCCAATCAACCTTTTAATTGGTAAAATTTACATTAACAGATTTCGCTTCATTCAGTTTTATTCGCCACCTTTTCGTCCAAGTGTTAACCATATAAGTCGCTCTTTGCAATTTGCTAGTGGATTCTTCTATGTTATCAGCAACTGCTAATATGGCTGTGTCATCTGCAAACGTTGCTATAGTTGTCTCTTCTATCGTTGGCAGATCAGAGGTATATAGTACATATAAAGTACTATATACCTCTGATCTGCCAACGATAGAAGAGACAACTGTTGGTCCTAGAACGCTACCTTGTGGTACTCCTGCTGATATTATTTCCGAGTATTCACCATCTAGTTTAACACGGAAGTGCCGGTTAGCTATGTAAGATTTAAGAATTTCATAGACTTGCTTTGGTAAATCTCGTTTTAATTTGTCTTCCAAGTCTTTATGCCAAACTTTATCGAAAGCTTGTGCTACATCCAAAAAATACTAGAACAAACTTTCAACGATTGTTGAATGATTTTCTCTAAAGATAAATTGATGAGGTAAAATAATATTTCTTTCTTCAATTACTGGTTTGAGTCGCTTAAGCAGTAATTTCTCGAATATTTATGAAATTATTGGAAGTAAGGAAATCGGTCTATACGAATTTTTGTCATTTAATGGTTTGTTTGGTTTGGGAATCATGACGACTTCAGCAACTTTCCATTGATTTGAAACGTGTTTAAGTTTGAATAATGCATTAATTATTTCGAGTAGCTTTCGTATTCCCTTTTCAGGTAGGGCTTTTATTATTTCTCCTGTAATTAAGTCATATCCTGGAGATTTTTTTGCAATTAGGTTAGTTTTGATTTCATCTTTTAATTCTTGCACTATGACAGCAGTTATATTTTAGTTGTCCACTTTATGTACTGGTGGTATGTTTTCACCTACTGTTTGTCTAGGAAGAGCCTGGAACGTGTTTTCAAGATAAGTTGCAAACAATGTTACTTTCTGCTTTGCGCTTATAGCCCAAGTTCCATCATCATTTCCAACTGGAGGCATTTGAAGTTTAGATCTTTTTAACATTTTTGTGGCTTTTCAAAGGGAGTACTCGGTATCTGTTTCCCCAGACAGGCTACTTAGGTATTTATTAATGGATTCATTTTTGGTGTTTGATTAGCAGCTTTAGTTTGTTGGACAAAAAGTTTATAGTAGTTTTATATTCAGGCGCTCGATTCCTTTGCCAAGCTTTTCTTGCTTTTCGTTTTGCTGCTACCAATTCCCTAACTTCCAAAGGATAAATAACATTCTTGCGTGTTTTTGTTGTATTTGATGGTGTACTACTCCACGCAGCTTGTTGTATGACGCTGTTAAATTGTTTTATTTCTTCTTCTAGCTGTATCGGAATTGTAATTGGCACTTGGGGATTAATATTATCCTCAATTATTTTTTGAAATTTTTCCCAGCAGGTTTTGTTATTTGTTAGCCATGGTGGACTTGTTTTCTTAACAATCGTTGCACTGATCGTCATAATAACAGGTGTGTGATCTGACATAATCCCGTCGCTGCTTTCTAGGTATATGTAATTATCGTCTATACCTTTGGTGACAAAGAAGTCTATAAGATCGGGTAATTTGTTTCTATCCGTAGGCCAATATGTTGGTTGATCTCCGGAGTGAAAATCGCAGTTGCATTGTTGTCCTGCTGCAAGCAACTCTCTTTCTTTTTAAGAGGGTACTCTTGATCCCCAGAATGTGTTCTTTGCGTTAAAATCACCTCCTTTTATGAAACAAGATCCAAGTGATTTAAATAATGTGCAATAGTTTTTTCTTTAGAAGATTAAATCTTGGAGGGCTATATTGACGATTTGCTATATTCTTTGTTATTATTTATATATAAATTCTTCTTCAATTTCAAGATCTATATAATGTTTGATGTTTTCTTTAATTACCACTGGCGATCCTCCTCTTGCTCTTCCTGCTCGATTAATGGCATAGTACCAACTGTATCCATATAATTTGACATATGAAGTTGTAGTAAAATGGGTTTCAGATATTAGGCATATATCTATTTTCTCGGAATTTAGAAAAATTTCTAGTTCTGGAAGATGTTGCATTAGCCCGTTTGCATTCCAGATTACTATTCTTAATGTTTTATTTATTGCTGTTTGAGACATGTTAATAGAGAATGGATGCCATTTCATTTAGAGAGGTTTGCTTGTCTAGCCTATTACTTAGGGCTTTTCTCTTGTTTCGCTAGTCTAATGTTAAGTGCTTCTATGCTTATTTGTATCTTTTGAAGCACGGTTGTTTCCTCAGTGCTCCTTGAAATAATAGATTTCGGCATCACCACTTGCGAGTAAAGTTTCCATTCTCCCGTTTCATTTGGTTCCACTTTGGTGAAAGGTTGATTAGTTTTCTCCGGTATTACTGAATTTTGCTTTCGTGATTTATCCCTTAATCTCTGTAGCTCCTTAGCTTTTTCACATTCCCTATAATTTGCCGGATATGGCTGTAAGCAATTAATACATTTTGCAGGAACATCTTTACCAACCGGGCATACCTGAGCATGATGTTTACCAGCACACCAAACGCATCTAGCATCTCTTTGGCAATATTTCTGAGTATGGTTAAAACCTTGACATTTTTTGCACTGCGGTATGCGACCGCTATTTTTTTTCAATGGCTCTATTTTTACTCTCATGTTAAGTATTGCCTTGATATTATAAACATCTTCTACTTTTTCTTTATTATTAAAAGTGAGCATAAATAGTGGAAGCCCTCTTTTCTTTATTTGAACTCCTTGTTCGGTTTCGATTTTTTCTTTCTTTACGATGTTTACGGCATTTTCTATTTGATGGCCCTTTTGCTTGAGATCTTCAATAATTTCCTCTGTTGCGCAGGTTGGGTGAAGACCCCTAGCCATAACTTTTATTGGACGATTATTCTTGTCCTCGTAGGTAAACCACTGATATCCCTCGGAATTTAGCTTCGTAGCTAAAGCTCTATAGGTGTTAGAATCCATCACATTAATTTTTCAGACCCCATTGCTTAGAGATACAAGTTTATACTCAGCTGTCGTAACCGATTTCATAATTGATTGTATAGTGGAATAATTAGATATTCCAACGATCCTAATTGGTGGAGGTACTTTCTCGTTTGGTTAAGGTGGCTGTTCTTCAGAAATCAGTTGTTTTTTTAAATATTATCTGACTTCTAGAAACATCTTTTGAAGTTGAAGGTAAATTTTCAGCCATTTCCGGAGAGCGTTGAGCTTTCCTTTTCTTGCTTGGTCTTCTAATTTGATGTAAGACCCAATTAGTTTCTCTTTCAAGTTCTTCTTCATCCGTATGGAATGAATCACTGACATCCTCGATTATAGATTTGGGTGTCGTCTCAACTACTGCTGGTGTTTTTACAGCTTTCTGAAGTTCTTCATTTTCTTTCTTTAAGATTGTAAATTCTTCTTTCAATTTAGCAGTGAATTGCTTTATTTCTCGCAGTTGTTCGCGGAGCTCGGCGTTTTCTTTTTCGTACTGAAATATATTTTCAGTTTAAGATTTTGGTGATCTCTGCAGTTTGGAACTTCGTCCAAATGAGTTTAACAATGATTGGCCCACCCTAGAATCATTTGGGCCAACCTCCAAAGAGGGTGGATTTGGCAACACCTTTTGGAAAAGTAAGTCATCATTATTATCGATGGCTTTGGTATTGTAATTGATTTCATGCATAATGACCCAAATCTAGGTCATTATCATGTTATAATGCATACACTTCACTTATGATTTGCACAATAAATTTTTATCAGCCTATCAGCCTATGAAATTAACACCACAATGTTCCACCTCGATATATCAAACCGCATCTAAATGTTCGGTTTCTGAAAAATGTCCAGCTGCACCAAAATCTCCATCTTCATCAAAATGTGCAGCTACATCAAAATATTCTCCGGCATAGATGTTCATCGCCACCAAAATGTTGACTGGCAGGAAAATGTTCACTTTGCGGGGAAGTGTTTGCAATCGCTTTAGATATATCCAAGGCTTTTGACAACGTTTGGCATGAGAATCTCATTTGTAAACTTGTGGCATGCGGCTTAGATTCGATAACCATCAAGTGGATAAAAAGCTTTCTCAAAGACCGAAAGATCAACGCGGTGCTAAATGGGAGATTATCAACGACACATTCCCCAAATGCCAGAGTCTCTCAAGGATCAGTTTTGTCACCAACTTTGTTTTTGTTATACATAAATGACTTGTTGGATAGCACTGTAAACCCTATCCACAGTCTTGCCAATGTTGCAACATTGCACTTTTCTATTTCATTAGAGGTCGAGTCTACTCCTTCACAGTTAAACGGTTAACGGCTGGAAGTTGTCACTTCGCTTAGTTCCGATTTGAGTACAATATTTGAGTACAAATGTTAAAAATGTCAACAAAAATAAAAAAATCCGATACCGCCGAAACAACACACAAAAAGAACCCCCGCTTAAGTACCCGGACACGAGATTAAGGATCGGCACGTGGAACGTGCAGTCATAAAGAAAACCTGGCGCGTTGGACGGCCTTATCACATGTATGGAAGAGTATCGGCTGGAACTCGTAGCTTTCCAAGAAACTCGATGGCCTAAAAGTTGAGACCATGTGTCCCAAGGCTATACGTTGCTACACAGTAGAGATGACGTCGGAAATCTTGGAGTTGGCTTTATCATTGGGCCACAGGTAAAACACGCTGTCTTGGACTTTCAAGCAGTCGATAATCGAATGTGTAAGCTTCGCTTGCACATGAGGTTAGCCAACCTGTCAATTGTCTGTATACATGCGCCCACTGATGTAAGCCAACCCCAAGATAAAAGCTCATTTTACAATAATTTGGATAATCTGATGGGTTCTATACCGGAGCACGATGTCAAATTGGTGATTGATGACTTTAATGCTAGAGCTGGCAGAAATCAGACCGACTTATGTAACAATATAGGTCCGTACTCCCGACACGGAACTGCGACCGAGAATGGGGAAAGAATGATGTACTTTGCGATCGCCCATGATCTCAAAGTGGCATGTACATTCTTTCCTCATAAAATCATCCATTTGGAAACATGGACACATCCACGTAAAACATCCCGAAGCCAAATTGACCATGTGTTGATTTCTAAGGGCCGGGCTCGAGTTGTCCAAGACGTGAGATCGTATCGGTCGTCAACGAAATTCGTAGGCAGTGACCATGTAGGCGAAGAGGTCGCTGTCGGCGACGATGGCTCCACGGCGTAGAGAGCGATCTGGCATCATCTAGTTGCTTGCAACAGTATTAAGAGCTTGCTCGTGATCGAAACCGATGAAGTCAGATTGTTGACACGGTACGGGCCAATAATGGCATGTAAAAACCGTTGAAAAATAAACCGTTTAACATAAGAAATCCGTACAATGTAATATTATAAATACAAAGTACAGAAGTAATAGCGCTATCCAAATATCAATTCTGTATAGACAATAAAAGATATTAAAAAGATAGATATTATATATTCTGTATAGACAATAAAAAATATTAGAAATTTAAAAACTAAGAAAACTACAACACTAAGAAAACTAACAACCCTATGATAGTACAGACAATTACGTACCATGTATGACCTGGTCAATTCGAAATTGTAACTCCGATATCTAACAACGACCTTTTCGTTGTGATCAGATAATGTTTTCTGCTCAGCTATACGTTGACCACACAGAAAATCACCATAAAGACAATTATTTAATTAAATTACTGATCACGATTGGTAGTCTTACGATCAACGAATGACACATTTCAACCCAAAAAATCTGATTTCAATTTTATCTGCATATAAATTACCGTATAAAAAATCGGGAGTATTCCAGAAAAATAAAGATCTACATCTTACAAATGCAATGGGAAGAGAAAATGAATAATATGTGCGTAATGTACAATAAACAAATGGTACATGTTACACAGCATCCAATTGTTTGCAACATTTAAACAAACGACAGATAAAACACTCGATGTAACTATATGTCATACAGCATGATATACAAGCGACTTGCAGCATGTCTATTAAAATAAATTAATTTCTTGTGGCGGTAAGAATTCGTCGTATGGTTACAATGGTTTTTAAACAATATAATGATCTGTTGGATGTAATTTAACAACTTATTAATATATAATATGATGAACCACCGCATGATCTACATCTTTTATTTGATCTTCAACTTTAAGATCTTCATCTATGTTTACCAACTTTAACGTGTGACGATGATCGTCGTCGTTTGTGGGCACGAAACGCTTCTACAATATATGGCCAATTTTCCTACTCGGCCATCGCACTCCAACACTTTTCGATCATTAATATCTAGGTCCCGTCTGTAATTATACCTATCTCTTGTTTTATTTTGACTTTGTACAACTTAACTATTCATTTCTTCTTTAATTCGTAATTTTCTTAATTCATTCTCATTAAATTGTAACACAAAATTACCTGATGATTTAACACTTTCTTTAAAAATTTTATTGCACTCTTTGAACCAACATTAATTAGTGATTCTGTTAATAGTTAGTGTTTTTTCGGATCAAGGTTTTGTACAACTTCTGATTTGTGATAGATGTGGATTCGATACACAATTTCTAAAATATTTTGTACAATGATTTTTAAATGAAGCAAACATTGAACATTTTCGATACGACATGCATATAGTACAATTCCATAACACTTCACTACTATGAAAAAATTTTATGTGTTGAATATATAATTTTAAATCAGAAGAAAAGTTTATAAACACTTTTCATAAAACAATAGTTCATTTTATAAGCAAATTAGTCAAAGAAATAAAAGTGGTGTTGAAATAAAAGGAACATAAAATCTTCAATTTGAGTTTAATTGAACTCTCTAATAAATTATTTATCGAGATGCATCATTTCAAGTTGGATGTTAATATGATTGATGTTCACTATATTGGCCTAGTTTATGTACGATTGCCTTATCCGCCTTTCATTTCAATCAATCACTGAATTCGAATAACTTAATATTAAACTATCAGTCGAATCGTTTATAAACAACCATGTTCCAGTGGTCTTTGTATAAGAGTCTGGTCCAAATCGTACATTGATACGGTCAGTATTAACGATTTGGCTATACTAAAACTCTCGGTTCTAACCATATAATTATCGGCCTTTCGTATTAGGAAATCACTGAATTTCAATTAACCTACATCATGTCCTTATGGCTCAATACGTTGAAGTTCAATTGTATAATCAAGGCCACACTTTCTTTTGCTGTATTTAAGATTGTGTAACTGCATCTTAATTTAGACGAAAATTCCTTTCAAGGGTGTGAGCAATAGCAACAACTTTTTGTTATTGTAAAACAATAACTACCTATTTTCGTTTCTCTGTAGGCCAAAAATAAACCAAATCTTTAAGACACGTGATTTTCATTTTCATTCATTTCATTGTTGTGAAAAATTACAACAACTCATAATTGTTTCAAATACGAATAAGAGTCGTCTTACAAGTTCAAATGCTCATACAACATAATCGAGATGCAAACGAAAACGTTTTGGTAAATATAGATTTTCCCGGAAAACTTGTAATTACCTCATAATAGGGTATGTTCTAAAATTAAAATTAATTATAGGCGAAACGATTAGTATCGATCATGTTGTTAATCTAAT
Organism: Tipula lateralis; assembly: GCA_963932295.1. Lineage (NCBI taxonomy): Eukaryota > Metazoa > Arthropoda > Insecta > Diptera > Tipulidae > Tipula > Tipula lateralis. The sequence continues at coordinate 28,052,806 of OZ010739.1, forward strand.
TGTGTGTAAGTGTGCGTATAAATTTTGATTGGCATTTATTGAATTCCAATTTTTCACCATTCTCTAATCAGAGTGGGAAATGAAGGCTTCTAATCTTCTACTGAAAATTATCCGGTTGAGTCCACCTCAGTAATTAGAGAACTAATCAATGTTAAGTTCAACCCATACTGTGGTGATGAAAGTTCATTTTCAGCTAAAACTCTGTATTTTCTCAGAAATATCTAGCACACACAGAGCGTCTTGTCTTGGTGTTACTAGTCCAGATTGGCAATTGACTATATCGCATATTTTGAATTCAGTGATTGAATGAAATGATAGACGAACTTATCCGTCATCGTTAATGTCTATATCGTATCAAGGTCAAACGTGGAAAATGGGCTAATGTTAGATATTACAACAATAAAATTAACCCAAGAGCAAGAATATTTCTAGATATGTTGAAAATTTCCTTTCCGAAATCCTGCTCTTGGGTTAATTTTATAGTTTTTACATCTGCAGTCTTAAGTTTATTACCAGTGAGCTGTACACTGCAATTTTTCTATGTTTGCAGCTCGGCTTATAATTTTAATGGCTAGTCCGGACACAAAGCACTAATGTTAAGAGAAATCATATGGTGTGTTTCTCGAATGCCATTTTTTTACTAGCGACACCTACATTTTTTTTTATGTTTAGTTTTAATTGGGTGCAGGGCGGACTTTTAGACTGACCTAGCTCCTTGTAACTGTCAGAGCTCCTGCACCCAACGCGCGATCCTTCAAGTAAAGGTTGATAGCTGTCTTAAACTTGTGCATTTTATACTTCAACGGAAACTGAAAACCAGCCAACGAATTCCAACATCTCACATTAACGTCTCACATTAACCTCTAACTACCACATTCGTAAAATCTATACGCAACAGTAAAAATAAAATTACACGACATATTTTTGAGTGTAGTGGAAAGTAGAAGCACAAATTACTACTATATATGATAATTTGTTGTAGAAGGAAAACAAAATTTTTTTTTCCATTGGTGTGATCCAGTAGGTTCCGCAGCTCCTCGTTGTCACGTTGCTGCAGTCGCAGTACATGACTCCTTGCAAACTTAATTATTTCATCACTGACGTATTTCATTTTAAGGTCTCGATGGAGGTTGTCATTTCTAATATACCATGGAGCATTTACAATGCTACGTAGTACTTTATTTTGAAATGTTTGTATGATCTTAACTGTAGTTTTCTTTGCACAGCCCAAAGTTGAATGCCGTATGTCTAGATAGGTTTAAGGATTTGTTTATATAATAGTAGTTTGTTTTGCGTTGTCAGCTCAGAGTTTCTTCCAATAAGCCAATGCATTTTTCTGAATTTAAAATTCAATTCTTGTCTTTTCTTTTTAACATGTGCTTTCCACCTAAGCTTAGTGTCTAGTGTCATGCCAAGGTATTTCGCATTGTCTGAGTAACGAATTTGTTGAAAATTCAGTCTAATCGGGATGTATTCCACTTTCTTGTTGGTGAAGTTGATGTGTATTGATTTTGATTCGTTCAGCATTATTCTCCAAGTTTTTGTTCAAGTGTTTACTGTATTAACAGCATTTTGTAGTTTCTGTGTTGATTCGAAAATACTTATATCAGTGGTCATAATTGCAGTGTCATCAGCAAAAGTCCCTATTCTGACTTCTGCTATATTTGGTATATCATTTGTATACAGAAGGTATAACACAGTGTAACGACACGATTGTCCTTGTTCGCACATGCTGGCTTTTCTTTTCTGCTTGCCGAGTTATCAGGGCGGGGAGGGTATATCGGAACAATCGTTATCGCCATTACAGATAAACTGTATCATGTGCTTGCAAAACAAATAAAAGGAAACCATCATGGAAAACCATCGTCGCAGCCACTTCCTTATCAACTCGCAAATTTCCTTCCCCCCATTATCGACACAATTTAATATCCCATTCCAACACAATTAAAAACAATATAAACGTTAATTATTGATTGTAGCATAATTATTAACACACTTAAAGTGTAAATTACAATTCTTACATTTAATAAGCTAAGAAAAAAATTTTTATATTTTTAAATATGTATATATGTGTGGTATATAAGGTATAGTAAACCATATATCGTAATATCAAAATAAATTTGTAAAATATAATGTACATTCAAAGAAAAATATAATATAAGGAATTTAGAAACGTGAAAATTTTACCAAAAACAAATTAACTCACCCGATGTCCAGAGCTCTGTGACGAAGGAGTTAACTGAAAAAAAAAATTATTAACAATCGGTCGGATATCGTCTCTAGGTAACCGCACCAGATTACGTTTCACACGAGTACCACTTTGATCAGTGATCACTAATCTTATATTACATATATTTTTCAAATGCACATAATTACCGCCACGTTTTCACTTGTTTACATATAAATATAAAAAACTTATACAAATAAATAATATTTATAAAGAAAATTAAATATAAATTAACAAATAAGAAAAAACAAAATTTGGAAAAATTAAGATTTGAATTATAATTATTATTATTTTTTTTTTACACGAGAGTTCTTAACTTAGAGCTTTTGCTTAGAACAATACAACTTTCATACTATATATGTATATATATATATATATATATATATATATATATATATATATATATAATATATATATATATATATATATATATATATATATATATATATATATATATATATATATATATATATATATATATATATATATATATATATTTTATTTCTTTTTGAATTCACTGTAACTATTCATCCACACCTTATTGGTGGCGATTCACTATCAGTTTAGTGGAATATCACCCCGTATTTCCAGATCATGTCGTATATGGATCCGTGCCAGTGTTCCATAACTACCCCAAAAGTGTAATGAATAAATTTACATCCACAACTTTTATTCGGTTGATAATCCAATTTTTTGGAATTCCGATTATGTATCGTTTATCTAAGAATCCAGCGACTACTTAAGCGTCGTATCAGTTGAAATCATGACTCGATAATGGTCTCAAACGACTAATTATCAGTCATTTAGGCGATTTCATTTATCAAGATATACTTTTGATGTGTTAAAATTCGTTACACGTGTTACGATGAAACCTTCATCGAAAATTTATTCAAAATATTTTCCTCAGTGCTGAGTAATCGACTTGCAAACAGTAAAATTTATTTGTTTCAGAGAGGCTAGTATATGAATATATTTAACCATTTTTAGGACCTTAATGCAGCATTTAATAAAATTCAAAATAAAAATGAACAACATTTTTTCGAATTTGACAAAGTATTGGTTTTGTTTATGAACTAGTGCTAAATTAAACATAAACTAATATCTAAAATAAACAAATATGTTAATATATAGATAACGATCGCCTTTTGCCGACAAAGAAAATTCTTCATAAGGAAATTTGCCCACTAGTTATTTCAAAAAAATTAACAACGAATTTGAACATTTTCTGTAAAATATGCGTTAACAAGAACAAATTGGCGATTTAACCATTATTTTATAAAAATTTAAATTGTTCTTAAAACTCCCGAATTTTTTTACTTACCTCAATTTATGATTACATGCCAAATTTAAGTAAAAATAATGTTACAATTTAGATGTCACAATTGAATATTATAGATTACAGTGCTAATATATTATTGTACTATAATATTCTTATTATGTATTGTAAAATAAGCTTTGTCATTGATTTTTGAACCTTAGTAGAGCTCACTTATAACTAATTAATATAATTTTGATAATACACTTTCTTACTGAGATCTACAAGCATTTTTGAACGACAACTTGGGATAAACGTGATCACTAGGTTTCATTCATCGATTAGGAAACCTAATCTTGGCTACCTTTACCTCCAATACTAATTCTATCCGATACAAATATGACGTATAACAATTTTAACTAAGGCAGTTGTGCGTTGCTGCAAGTCTAAGCACAGAGTGCGATGAAATATTGTTCTGTTATACATACTTAAAACATAATTTAAAAATTACACTTAGCAGTGTGTAATGTGTAACATATATGCGCCATTGATATACACGCTGCCCTTTTCCATTTTTAAAGTAATACGATCTAACGTCATGATGCCACCTATAACTATAAACCGCAGCAAATATGGCATTTTTCAGGATGCATTGAAAGCTCTTGAATCTTTTCTGTATCGTAAATTTTGATTGTTGGCTTTTCAACTCAGCCAAAAATAACCTTCATCGCTGAACACGAATAAATAACGGATCAATTTGGAGCTTTTACAGAACTGCTCCTTCTTATTGTAACCCGGAACGACTTCTTAGAGGATTATTTGTCTCGAAATCATCAAAGTAAATTGTTAATCGTAAAACATGATCGTCTCGACCAAATCTTTTCTTTTTCTTTGAACAAATCTGTTTTAGTATCGACTATTAAAAAGTGTATCTGTGAAGGGAATATGACTTTTGTAACGTGACTGTTTTGGCTCATTAAAGAGTTTTAATCTTTTATATCTAGAATTTAGACTAAATATAGGATCTTTAAATAAACAAAATATCTTTCCTGTGGTTTACTAGGCAAGATGTTAGATTTTAAAACAATAATAAAATATTTTGTATCTGTGTTCGATTAAGGTATAAATTATATAAAGATGTTACTAAATCTTAATTTTCTTTCTTTATGTCATCAATCTCATTAAATTCATCAATTAGACGATTCGACACTTTCGTTTTCAACTTTATTGCATTCTACCGACCAAAATTAATCGGTGGTTCAACAGTAGCTTTTGTACATTATTTGAAAAATGTTCTGCAAAAAGAAGAAAACCGTTAAATTTTCGATCATACATGCATTTAGCACAATCTCAAAATACTTCGTTACGATGAAAAATGTTTTTGTGTTGAATATTTAATTTAAAGTGCGAAGAAAATTGTGTACAAAAACAAGAATTCATTTGATAAACTATAAAATTCGTATTGAAATAAGAATAACATAAAATCTTCAATTTGAGTTAATTTTATCTCTCTTATTAAGTTATTTACCGAGATGAATCATTTTTAGCGGTTTGTGTTAATTTTACAAATTACTTATGTATAAATAATAGATATTAACGATGTGGGCTTAGTTTATGTCGATCCGCCTTTTATCTCATTCAATCACTGAATTCGAAATATGAATTCGACAAAACGATCCGTGTGTGCTAGATATTGGTGAGAAAGCACAGAACTTCACCCGATGATTAACCTTTATCACATCAATATGGATAAGTTGAATTATCGTTATCCAGTTTTCTAGTTACTGAGCTGGTCGCAGCCAGATAATTTCAAACTGGAGTACAAAGCTTCTTCGCCGTCCACCCTGTTAGGGTGAGGAAAAATGTAAAATTGGATTTCAATAAAAGCCAGTCAACATTTGTACACTCTTACACACAGTGAGATTAACAACATGATCGATACTATAATCGTTTCGCTTATAATTGGAATACAAAATATTCTATTGTGAGGTAATTAGAAGTTTTCCGGAAATATCTATATTTACCAAAACGTTTTCGTTTACATCTCGATTATGTTGTATGAACATTTGAACTTGTATGACGTCTCTTATTCGTATTTGAAACAATTATAAAAGAAACGAAATTATGAGTTGTTGTAATTTTTCACAACAATGAAATGAATGAAAATGAAAATCACGTGTCTTAAAGATTTGGTTTATTTTCGCCCTACAGAGAAAAGAAAATAGGTAGTTATTGTTTTACACTAATAAAAAGTTGTTGCTATTGTTGACACCCTTGAAAGGAATTTTCGTTTAAATTTAGATGCAGTAACACAATCTTAAATACAGCAAAACTAATTGTGGCCTTGATTATTCAATTGAACTTCAACGTATTGAGCCATTAGGTAGGACATGGTGTAGGTTAATTGAAATTCAGTGATTTCCTAATAGGAACGGCCGATAACTATATGGTTAGAACCGAAAGTTTTACTATACCCAAATCGTTAATACTGACCGTATCAATGTACGATTTGGACCAGGCTCTTATAAAAGGACCACTAGAGCATGGTGTTGGTTATGGATCCGAATTAATATAACGTAAACGATTCGACTTATAGTTTAGATTTTAGTTATTCGAATTCAGTGATTGAATTAAATGAATGGCGGATAAGGCAATCGTACATAAACTAGGCCAATATCGTTAACATCAATCGTATCAACATCCAACTTGAACCAAGACCTTAATTGATACAAACAACAATAAATGATGCATCTCGATAAATAATTTTATAGAGAGTTTCATTAAACTCATATTGAAGATTTTATGTTCCTTTTATTTCAACACCACTTATTGTTTTATGGAAAACTTTTCTTCTGATTTAAAATTTTATATTCAACACATAAAAATTTTTCTTAGTAGTGAATTCTTAGTATTTTGTAATTGTGCTTCATTTAAAAATCATTGTACAAAATACTTTAGAAATTATGTATCGAATCCACATCTATCACAAATCAGAAGTTGTACAAAATCTTGAACCGACAAAACACTAACTATTAACAGAATCACCAATTAATGTTGGTTATAAAGAAAGTGTTTAATCATCAGGTAATTTTGTGTTACAATTTAATGAGAATGAAGGAAGAAAATTAAGAATTAAAGAAGAAATGAATAGTTAAGTTATAAATAGTCAAAATAAAACGAGAGATAGGTAAAGCTTCAGACGGGATCTACATATTAATGATCAAAAACTTATCGGAATGGTAGGCAATTGTGACAGGTGCATCTTCATCAATAAAATGTGCTCGCCCTGGTGTTATGACACGAAATCCATTTTTAAATTATTTACGTCAAAAGAACAAATAACCAAGTGTTGAAATGCGATGACCGATCAGGAAAAATGGCCATGTATTGTGGACGCGTTTCGTGCCCGCAAACGACGACGATCATCGTCACACGTTAAAATTGGTAAACGTATACGAAGATCTTAAAGTTGTTGATCAAATAAAAACATCCGGACAGTTCGAATTCCTTTAAAAACGTTAAATATTACCTAGTATTTTTACTTTTTTTAAATTCCAATTTTAGGATTGCATTTGGTAGCTCACCCGAACTCTGAAAGTATAAGTTATGTTATCTGAAAGTATAAGTTATGTATAAGTTATGTTATAAGTATAAAGTTATGTTTATGGAGAAAAAGCTTTTAGTATAAAAAAGCGAATAGAGTACTTAAAATGTCTAAGCTAAATAATCAAAAAAAAATTGTTGTTATCGCGTTATGGAAGGAAGAACTGTCCGTGCGTGAAATTGGTGATAGGAGTGGACGTGGGAAATCATTAATTGCCGATCTTATAAAAAAATATAGGACTACGAGGAACACAGAGCGGTCTTAAAAGTCTGGCAGACCGCGAAAACCCACAACAGTGCAAGATAAATATCTGGTTCTTCGTTCCAAGCAGAACCGATTTAAAACTTCACCGAAATTGCAAGACGATCTTGGTACAGCAACAGTTATTTCTAGTTCAACTGCTATTAGAAGGTTACTGAACGCAAAATTTAGGACACGCCACTCGTTGCAGAAAACTTTACTTCAGATATCTTCAAAAATTGGTTGGCTTCAGCTGACAAGGGAGCACTCTACATAGACCAAGGAGTTGTGGAATAATGAGGTGTTCTCTGACGAAAGCAAATTTAAACTGCATGTGGGAGATGGACGGCTAATTGTGCACAGAAAACCAGGTGAACGCCTCAGCGATATCTGCATTCAACAATTGCTTAATAAAACTAAGGGTGTAATGGTTTGAGGCTGTTGTAGTAATACTGGCTGGTGTTGGTCACTTGACCCTTGTCGAATCAGGGGTAACCGGTAATGTGTACCTGAACATTCAAACATTGGAAAGGCGTTGGAAAGAATCAGTTTTGGAGCTATTAAGTGAAATTGAGAGCTTCATCTCTCAACAAGACAACGCGCCAGTCCACAGATCAAAACAAATGACTATGCACTAATTGAAGTGTGTTGTTTATAATTGCAAACACAACTTACAATTCACGATTTATATTATTTATTTCACTTTAATTAAATTATTAACAAATAATTATTTATTTTAATTTCCACCACGTTTTCTTTAACAATCGCGATGCGCGTCGTTCGTGTTAAAAAACCAGAAAATTATTGATTGATTATATCGATTACCTATTTACATCGAGAGTACTTTTTCTTATCGATGTAATTGTGCCTAATTAGTGCATATCCATCCTATTCCAATTGGATTATGATTTCGTTGTTGTGTGTATGTATGCATCACACAATCATTGGTCCGAGTGGATAATAAATGTCTTAACATTTATTCTGTTCAACACTCAACCTATTTACCTATATACGAAATCTATTTTGTACATAATTACAAATTAATTATTATATTTGGTCTTTGGTGGTATATGTAATGTGAAGAGAAAAGAGAAACCGATAACGAAGTAGAACTTCGATTATCGTACTACTGCAAAATCAAGTAAATGTAATTCTATTTCCTTCAGTTACACGCGCATAATTAAAGGTATGTAAAGGGTGTTTTTTTAAGAGGTTGCCGATTTTTTTTTTGAATAAAACACATATAAAATTATGAAATGACCAAAATTTTTTTTTATTTGGTAGATAATTTTTTGGCATTTAACATTTATACACAATTTCTGGCTACCACGACTATTTTTCACAAATGTCATTCTGGAGGTCCAATTTTCCAGCACTTTTTCAAGCATTTGAGGGCGTATGTCAGCAATGACACGTTGAATATTGGTTTCCAAAGCGTCAATCGATTGAGGTTTATCCACATAAACCAATGACTTCACGTATCCCCACAAAAAGTAATCGAGTGGCGTCAAATCGCACGAACGCGGAGGCCAATTCACCGGACCATTTCTCGAAATAATGTTGTCGTTGAAAGTTTCTTTCAATAAGTCGATTGTTTCACGTGCTGTATGGCAAGTGGCACCATCTTGTTGAAACCACATTTCATCCATATCCATATCTTCAAGATTTGACAACAAAAACTCATTTAACATGGTTCTGTATGGTTCGTCAAAGTAATTAAAGTCGTATTGAAATAAAATAAACATAAAATCTTCAATTTGAGATTATTGAACTCTGTATTAAAATTATTTAACGAGATGAATCATTTATCGCAGTTTGTTCTAATTTTATAAATTACTTTATGCATTAAAGGTAGACGATTAACGATATTCGCATAGTTTATATATCGATTGCCTTATATATCGATTGCCTTATATATCGATCTGATTGTTTTTATATCGATCCGTCTATCATTTTATTTAATTACTTAATTCTTAATAATTAAATCTAAGTATAAGTCGTATTGATCTGTATCTTGTAAGACGGTAGTTGGTTTTAAAACTCAATTGGTTTTACTAGTTGTATATGCAAACAGATCGCTACAAAAGGGTTATGCAGTGACTTATTTGAATCTAGAATTATCGTCATAAACAAAAATCACCAAAAAAATATAGAAACAAGAATTATTTCTTAATTGAGTAACATACTTTAATAAAAAGTTATGAACGAAATGTCTACATGGTGATACTTCAACAATGTGATTAAGTTAATCAGGATTAACACGATGACCGTTAGTAAATTCATAACAACACCAGAAAATCAAAATGACTACTTAATAAGAAAATTATTTTTTAGTAAGTAGTCAAAATATATAAAAAAATATATGAATTTGAAAAGAACGCAATACTACTATTTATTAATAAATAAAAATTTTTATTTTTAAATTCAATAATTAAACGAAATTAAATTTTTATTTGGTTGGATAATTTAACAGAAATTCCCAATTTCCTGAAAAAGAAAATTAATTTAAATATAATGGCTACCTACATGGACGGTGGCATAAAATAATATTGGGAATAAAAAAATTTAAAACAAAAAATAAACTCACCACAGTTATGAAGAAAGCTTCCTGCATTCGACTTGATATCAGTATCTTAAAGAAATTCCAAACAAATTTGAGTAATTTTATTTTTGTTGTTCACGCGATTCGAACAATAAATCTTAAATGCATTTATTTAAATTTAATCAATTTAGAATTTTTGTAACATTAAGTAATTTTAAAATAACTGATAATCAACAATCTGATTCCATCGGTTTCGATTACGACCAAGCTCTTTATACTCTGGCAAGCAGCTTCAAAATGTCAGATTGCTCTCTACGCCGTGGAGCCATCATCGGCAACAGCGACCTCTTCGTCTATCGAAAAGCGGCTCTCACTTCAAGATTGCAGTATCATTCGGTTCGGTTCAGCTCGCAGAACGTGATCAAGCGTATATGCTGTCGTTTTATTTCATGCTCGATATCCGGAATTTGCATTTAATTCGGTATGTGCTATCAACATCGCGTTTTGGGCCATATATCACGCGCATGATTCTTCTCTCGAATGTTAAAAGTCATATCTTGTACTCATTTGTCGTACTCATCCATCAAGGTTCACTCTCAGAAGTGGACGTAGAAGATAAAAAGCCCGATCGCCAGCGACAATGATTGTCGGAATAAGATATTTCCTGAGGGTTTCACTTGAACGAAGGATGTATTGTAACATGTGATTAAAAAGTATCGGAACGATGCATTACCTTGTCGAACACCCGAAGTAACTGCAAAAGTTCACGATAGCCCGTTCTCAACTTAACACAGCATTGTGACTGCGTTACTGTCATTTTACATAGATAAAATTTGTTTGAGAATTCCTGAATATTCAAGCGCATACCATAGCCTCTCTCGATTGATCGGGTCATAGGCTTGCTTGAAATCTAGGAATACCTGGTGTACATAGTGAGAGGTTTTTAAGTACTTGGAAAGAATCATCCATAGCGAAACCACTTGATAACTGACTGACCAATTTGCACAGAATCCTCCTTGGCTGTCACAGAAAATTTTGTCCGCCAGTGGTGTAATTCTTCCAAGATAATGTATCACAGTAACTTTTTTTTTTTTTTTTTTACGTTTTGTTTTAGTTGGGTGCAGGGCGGACTTTTAGACTGACCTAGCTCCTTGTAACTTTCAGAGCTCCTGCACCCAACGCGCGATCCTTCAAATAAAGGTTGATAGCTGCCTTAAACTTATGCATTTTATACTTCAACGGAAATTGAAAAGAAGTCAACGAATTCCACTTCTTAGTTGTTCGATAAATAAATTCGCGCTTTGCATCTTCAGTTCGTGGTTTCGGCAGCTTCACCATGCGCATTAACCGTTCCTCGTGTTACCCGTCCTTCCGTAACATATGGTGGTATTTTCTCCTTTAATTCTGCAGAACATTTACCATTTATTAATCTATAGAACACGCAGAGTTCTGCGGTGCTGTAGGCTGTCTAGATCTTTCGTTAGTCTGGGGTTTCGTATTATTCGGATGGCACGCCGCTGAGCTCTATCCAGCAACTGAAGAGCAGTGCCGTATGCTCCACCCCAAACCTGACAGCAATATTCTATGCACGGTCTAATAAAGGTTTTATATATTTGGAGAACCTGATGCGATTTAAAAAACCATCTGCATCTATTGAGGAACCCGAGTTTACGTGAAGCTGATTTGGCCAATGCGATAATGTGTTCATTCCATTTTAGATTGTTGGTAATCTGAACACCAAGCAGACGAATTGAGTGACAACTCACGAGATCGTGTCCTTTTACCACAAAAGGGTATTCGTTGTGACTTCTTTTACGCGAGATATTTGTGCATATTTGTGTTTTTTTCTCGTTAAATTTGACCTGATTTTTAACTCCCCACTCAAATATTGTACTTAAATCGGAATTAAGCGAAGTAACAACTTCCAGCCGATTACCGTTTAACTCTGAAGGAGTAAGCTCGACCTCGAATGAAATAGAAGAGTGCAATGTTGCATCATCGGCAAAACTGTGGATAGGGTTCACACAGTGCTATCCAACAAGTCATTAATGTATAACAAAAACAAAGTTGGTGACAAAACTGACCCTTGAGGGACTCCGGCATTTGGGGAGTGTGTCGTTGATGATCTCCCATTTAGCACAACGGTCTTTGAGAAAGCTATTTATCCACTTGATGGTCATCGAATCAAAGCCGTATGCCACAAGTTTACAAATAAAATTCTCATGCCAAACCTTGTCAAAAGCCTTGGATATATCCAATGCTTTTAATTATAATGAAAGTAAGTATAATCGTGACAAATATTATGCATTAGATATAAACATATTATTTCTAATAATAACATAAAAATCCATTTTCTTAATTTTTATAGATGGTTTGGCAGCTACTGTATTTTATCTTATATACCACATTTTGGAGTCGACAAGATGGGAGGTTACGATCGAAAACAATAAAAAAATACCAATGACATTCAGCCCCCTAGGTGTTCAAAAAACTTTCATCCTGGTTGGTGCTACAGACAAAGAAGTAGAGGAACAACTGATGTTCCAGTTGGAGATGCATAATTCCATCCAACCATTGCTTCTTATCACCGGGACTTTGCCAAATCCAACTCAAATTGTTGTGTATTTTGATGGAATTAAATACAAAATGTATTCTGTGCTTCGAGGAATCGAAATAATTTTTGCAATCACACGTTTTTTTAATTTGAAATTTCCATTCCAATCCTTAGCCGTTTGGATGTTTATTCAAAATTATTTTTTAAATATTACAACAAAGTACGATATTCCCAATACTTCTGTCGACCATTTAATTGAAAGGCTTCAAAAATTAAATTTATTTAATTTTTTAAGAATTATATTTTTTTGTTTCGTTTAAATAATTTTTAATAATTTAATTTAAGAGATTTTTTTAATATATTTAATAATAATTTATAATATTAGTGAAAAATAAATGTTTATTAACTTTACAAATAAATCAAATTATTAAAATAAATAAATATTTAAAACTAAATTTATAATGTTTTAATTCATTTCATAAATTTGATGCGTTCGCTTTGCTTTTATATCTATATGTAGCTTAGTGGTTCGTTACGAATTTTATTTCACTCTTTGGTCCAAAATTAATTGGTGATTCTGTAACTGGTAAGTTTTTTGTCGGTTCGACAGTTGATTTTGTACAACTTCCGATTTGTGGTAGATGTAGATTTGATACATATATTTGTAAATGACTTTAAATGGAGCAAAAGTGAAAATTTTCCATCCCGAAAAATTTAAATGTTGAATTAGCATAATTCCCCCTGTTTGAGTACAAAAATCCTAGGCCAACTCATCTATCATGCCAGTACTTTAGGCTGGCATGGAACTATTTGCAATGTTCAGATGGTACTATATAGATCGGACCTATAGCCGTACGTCTTCGATTTGGCTAAGTAATGGCGTAAAACGGGACTTAAATAAGTTAACCGTGAAAGAGTTGAGAGAGCTTTGAACCCCAAAACAGATTCCAAAGATAAAGACAGACAGACTTTGATTTTCCAGTTTCATAGTTAACGTAGTAATTATAGTTTGAAAATAATTTTATATTATATAAAATATAAGCGTCGATGTGCAGTTTGAAAAGCAAAAGCTATAAAAATATTCTTAGATCAAAAAAGTTTTTTGTCTTATCGAACAAAAAAATCAATCGTCTTCTGTCAATCAAACATTCAATGATAAATGCTGAAACAAATACAATCAGCACCAACTTTACATAAATCGAACAAAATAAACTTAATCTTACCTTTTATTTAATTATTTCTTTCGTTAGGAACACATATGTGTGCCTATTTTGAAAATGAGTTTTCTCAGTGTAGACTTAAATATTTCGAAATCAGTGATTGACTGAGATGATAGGCGGCTAAAGCAATCGTATATGAACGTAATCCGAAATATTCAACAGGTCGGTGTTGTGGTAAGGGATGTTAGTTCACTGGTGGACAGGTTCAATATTATCTCAATGGACTGACATCTACCGAAGCAACGGATTAATCACTACAACCACATAAACCTTTTAATGTATTGGTGTCTGATGAATTGGTATATAAGAGATTGAAGTGGTATAGGGTTCTCCAAATGCAAAGAGAGATCTTCACCGTATTCAACACAGTTTGTGATGCGTCTCAACCGAAAGAGAATTGTTATCTTATTAAAAATATTCATAAAACTTTGTGCGGGTGAAGAAGAAGAAACTTGAAAAGGTCGAATGTAATAGGCCGAAAACAACTTTATTATACCCAATGCGTACACGTACACTCCGTTCAGCCATAGTGTTTTCAATATAATATAGAAGCAGTATTCGGCTACCGCTGGCCGTATGGTATGGCATAACTCTGAATAATATTCAGCTACTACAGACCATATGTACGCGGAATAACTCCGGATAATAAACATATGAATAATGCTCAGCTGCTACAAGATTTTACAGCCAAACAGCATACTCGTCTACTCTCAAAACCCTCACTCTTATGGCAAATTCTGTATTTAATTGTTTCGTGATTCTGAGAAGAATTCTAGATCTAGCTACAGTTAAAGATTAAAAGACACAACATCTCGTTTTGAGGTTGTATTGGTGAAAAACTGGAAACAAACAACGTTTATGTTACCTTTGTTTTAGTAAGGATTTTTGTAAAAGTTTCGGAAGCACAAAAAGTACAAAAAACAGTTTTTGAAAGAACTTTTCTTGTTTGAAAACAGTTAACAGTAAATTTCAATTTTCTTATTGTGCCTGTGCACGCAAATCCATAGAACTACAGAAGAATAGAAAACGTTGCTATATGAATGAATCGCTAAACCATCTTTTCAGCGTACAGTGGCATAAAAAACTTTGATCGAACAAAAATGACATCTTTTTGGTCCAATGCAACTCCTCAGAGCGAAATAATCAAATGTAATATAAGAACATAATGTTAGACTTAAATCGATACGATTTACTGTTGGATTTTTGTACTTCAATTTCACTGGTTGGTTGATAAGTTGGGCGATGTGACAATAACAGTTCGCATGACACGCCAAAACAGCTAATACAATGCAAAACGGGAACCAGTATCTCATTGTACAAAAGAGCATATTGTTACAGCTATAAGTATGTGGTATAGGATACAGATCAATACGACTTATAGTTTCTTATTCAGTGATGAAATGAAATGATAGGCGCATAAGACAATCGTTTTTCTCTTCAAACTGCACAACGGATGGCCAATATTTTGTATGAAACTTGAACTAAAATTATTTTCAAATTATAATTATGTTATCAATAAAACGGTAGTTTGCCTGTCTTGCTGTTTCTATCCACGCTCTCCTAACTCGTTCGTGGTTCGTTTATTTATGTCCTTCTTAACGACAATATATATTTAAATCAATGATATACGACTATAGGTTCGATTTACGTTGAACGATCTGTGCATTGCATAGTTCCGTGCCTTTAATACTGACATGTAATTTGGGTTGGCCCACGAATTCTGCATTCCAAACAGGGGATCATACATGTGTTCATTCACACCATCGATCGTAATTAGATGGTGAAAAGTCCCTTTTGCATCCTGCCCCTATCGGGATTCGAACCTGGTACCTCTCGCTCCAATTGCCGCAGTAGTAGATATCGTGTAACAAATATTTCTTAAAGATGTCGTTAATGCTGCAATACTTTTCAATTTACGGTATTGGCCTTCGAATCTCATAGTGCATTTGTAATAGGACCGTAAGGTCATGTTGTAAAATCACGTAATGTTAACTGATACCAGCAGGTCGAAGAATGGCTCTTACATGGGTTGGTTTAAATCCAACTATCCGCCTTATAGTTTCGTCCGTAAATCGAAAGGCAACCGATTTTTTTTGAGCTTGGTAGGCTCATTATTTCAATTGGGTTCATATCTGGGCTATAAAGGAGTCATTTTATTGTGTAGATGGAACTACAAACCAAGTACTTTTTCACCTTTAAATAGAAATAAAATGTTATGTTACAAAGTTATTTATTATTTTCTAACAGAAAGTTTTAAATAAAGAATTAAAAGTGCATAGTCATTTGTTTTGATCTGTGGGCTGGCGCGTTGTCTTGTTGCAAGATGAAGCTCTTAGTTTCACTTAACTGATGCTTTCCAACGCCTTTTCAGAATGTTCAGGTACACAATACCGGTCACCTCTGCTTCGACAAAGGCCAAGTGACCAACACCAGCATTACTACAACAGCCTCAAACCATTACACCCTCAATTTTATTAGGCACTTGTTGAATGCAGACATCGCTGAGGCGTTCACCTGGTTGTCGACGCACAATTAGTCATCCATCACCCACAAACAGTTTAAATTTGCTTTCGTCAGAGATCACCACGTTATTCCACAACTCCTTGGTCTATGTAGAGTGCTCTCTTGCTAGCTTAAGCCGACTAATTTTTGAAGATATCTGAAGTAAAGTTTTCTGCAGCGAGTAGTGTGCCCTAAAATTAGCGTTCTCTTTAGACCACTCTGTGTTCCCCGTAGTGCTATATTTTTTTATAAGATCGGCAATTGATGATTTCCCACGTCCGCTGCTATCACCAATTTCACGCACGGACAGTTCTTCCTTCCATAACGCGATAACAACACTTTTTTCTTGGTCGTTTAGTTTAAATATTTTAAGTACTTTATTCGCTTTTTTATACTAAAAGCTTTTTCTCCATAAAAATAACTTTAACAACTTATACTTTCAGAATTCAGGTGAATTACCAAATGCAATTTTAAAATTGGAATCTAAAAAAATAAAAACACTAGGCAATATTTAACGGGAATTCGAACTGTCCGGATGTTTTTGCACGTTTTATTTGATCTACAACTTTTAGATCTTCGTATACGTTCATCAACATTAACGTGTGACGATGATCGTCGTCGTTTGCGGGCACGAAACGCTTCCACAATATATGGCCAATTTTCTTGATCGGCCATCGCATTCCAACAATTGGTAATTTGTTCTATTGACGTAAATAATTTAAAAATGGATTTCGTGTAATAACACCAGGTCGAGCACACTGTTTTGATGAAGATGCACCTGTGACAATTGCCTACCATTCCGATTAATTTTCGATCATTAATATCTTGGTCCCGTCTGTAACTATACCTATCTGTTTTATATTGACTATTTAAAACTTTACTCTAAAGTATTTTGTACAATGATTTTTAAATGAAGCACAATTACAAAATACGTCACTACTACGAAAAAATTTTATGTGTTGAATATAAAATTTAAAATCAGAAGAAAAGTTTTCCATAAAACAATAAGTGGTGTTGAAATTAAAGGAACATAAAATCTTCAATGTGAGTTTAATTGAACTCTCTAATAAAATTATTTATCGAGATGCATCATTTATTGTTGTTTGTATCAATTAAAGTTTTGGTTCAAGTTGGATGTTAATACGATTGATGTTAACGATATTGGCCTAGTTTATGTACGATTGCCTTATCCGCCTTTCATTTCATTTAATCACTGAATTCAAATAACTAGAATCTAAACTATAAGTCGAATCGTTTACGTTATATTAACATGGATCTATAACCAATACTTCGTTCTAGTGGTCCTTTTATAAGAGCCTAGTCCAAATCGTACATTGATACGGTTAGTATTAACGATTTGGCTATAGTAAAACTCTCGGTTCTAACCATATAATTATCGGCCGTTCCTATTAGGAAATCACTGAAATTCAATTAACCTACACCATGTCCTTCCTATGGCTCAATACGTTGAAGTTCAATTGAATAATCAAGGCCACTATTACTTTTGCTGCATTTAAGATTGTGTAGCTGCATCTTAATATAGACGAAATTGCTTTCAAGGGTGTGAACATTAGCAACAACTGCTTATTGTTGTAAAACAATAACTAACTATTTTTGTTTTTCTGGAGAGCGAAAATAAACCAAATCTTTAAGACACGTGATTTTCATTTTCATTCATTTCATTGTTGTGAAAAATTACAACAACTCATAATTTCGTTTCTTTTATAATTGTTTCAAATACGAATATGAAACGTCATACAAGTTCAAATGTTCATACAACATAATCGAGATGTAAACGAAAACGTTTTGGTAAATATAGATTTTCCCGGAAAACTTGTAATTACCTCATAATAGGATATGTTGTATTTTGGCTTTTATTGAGTTCCAATTTTACATTTTTCCTCACCCTATCTGGGTGGACGGCGAAGACGTTTAGTCCTCTAGTTTGAAATTATCCGGTTGCGACCAGCTCAGTTATTAGAAAACTGGACAACGATAAGTTCAACCCACACTGATGTCATAAAGGTTCATCATCGGGTGAAGTTCTGTTCTTTCCCAGCAATATCTAGCACACGCAGAGCGTTTTGTCGAATTCATATTTCGAATTCAGAGATTGAATGAGATAAAAGGCGAATCGACATAAACTAAGCCCACATCGTTAGTATCTATCTTTCATACATAAAGTAATTTATAAAATCAACACAAACCGCGATAAATGATTCATCTCGGTAAATAACTTAATAAGAAAGATAAAATTAACTCAAATTGAAGATTTTATGTTTTTCTTATTTAAATACGAATTTAATAGTTTATCGAATGAATTGTTGTTTTTGTACACAATTTTCTTCGCACTTTAAATTATATATTCAACACAAAAAAATTTTTCATCGTTACGAAGTATTTTGAGATTGTGCTACATGCATGTCTGATCGAAAATTTTCATGGTTTTCTTCTTTTTGCAGAACATTTTACAAATTATGTACAAAAGCTACTGTAATCGATAAAAAACTTACCATTAACAGAATCACAAATTAGTTTTGGTCCGTAGAATGCAATAAAATTGATAACGAAAGTGTTAAATCGTCTAATTGATGAATTTAATGAGATTGATGACGTGAAGAAAGAAAAATCAGATTTAGTAATTTCTTTATATAATTTATACCTTAATCAAACACAGATACAAAATATTTTATTATTGTTTCAAAATCTAACAACTTGCCTAGTAAACCACAAAGAACAGATAGTGTTAAAAATTTTGGGCGAAATGGATTATAATTTAACTAATTTAAAGATATTTTGTTTATTTAAAGATCTTTTTTCTAGTCTTAGTTCTATAGATATAAAAGATTTAAACACTTTAATGAGCCGAAATTATCATCTAGTGCTATGAAAATTGTCATAGGAAGTCGCGTGGATCCACAACACATAAATAACGAAGTTGTGATTGAAAACAGTCACGTTACAAAAGTCATATTTCGTTCAAAGGTACAGTTTCCAACAGTCGATACTAAAACAAATTTGTTTAAAGTAAAAGAAAACCTCACTCATCAAATGCGACTCTACGTTGTGCCATCTTTGGAAAATAGCCTTCATCTTGGAGTTGATTTTTGGTCACTTTTTAATTTGGCTCCCAATGTTATTAGCTCGGTTCAACAACCAACCCAAGAGATAAATCAACAGCAACTAACGAAAGAACAAAATGAGAAACTCGAATCTGTTAAAAGCTCATTTCAATCATTTGAACTACATGGTTTAGGGAAAACTTCAGTATTGGAACACAAAATCGTTATCGGCGAAACACAACCAATCAAACAACGTTTTTATCCGGTTTCACCCGCGATACAAGACGAAGAATTAGATAATGTACGAATAATTAGATCGTATGATTCAATTAGGGGTAGTTTAGGAAAGCAACAGTGCTTGGTGCTCTCCTGTAGTATTGGTAAGGAAACCCGGCAAAAATAGACTATGTTTAAACTCCTGAAAGGTGAATTCAGTCACAATAAAGGATGCTTATGCCGCTTCCACTTATTGACGGATTATTAAGTCGACTTCATGAAACTAAATATATTTCTTCTTTAGACTTAAAAGATGCCTTTTGGCAAGTTCCGCTCTCCGTTGACTCACGTGACAAAACGGCTTTCACAGTTCCTGGTAGGCCCCTCTACCAGTATACTGTGATGCCGTTTGGTTTATGTAGCGCGCCACAAACAATGTACCGTCTTATTAACAGAGTTATTCCGTATCAATTTCACGATTGAGTATTTATATATTTGGACGACTTGCTTATTATTTCACCTACAGTTGAAGAACATCTTAACTTGCTCGAGACTGTCGCAAAACTTTTAACGGCCGTGGGTCTAAGCATTAATCTTTCCAAAAGTAAATTTATGATGCGTGAAATTAAATATTTGGGATTTCTATTTGGCGAGCATGGTCTTCGTACCGACCCTGGCAAAGTAGAGGCCATATGTAATTTTCCAAGCCCTACTACGATTAAACAAACAAGACGACTGCTGCGAATGGCCGGGTATCGAAGATTCATCCCAAACTACACCGAAATCACCAGTCCAATCACAAATTTAATAAGGAAAACGTAAAAATTTGAATGGAACATAAAACCTTTCTTATAACCGCTCCGGTTTTAATAAACGCTAACTTCAAAAAACCATTTTACATTCGTTGTGATGCAAGTACCGATGGCGTAGGAGGAATATTATACCAGTTGGATGAGGAGGGTAATGAACGACCAATATCCTTTATTTCACAAAAGCTCAACAAGGTTACAAAAAAAACTACAGTGTAACCGAGTTAGAGTGCCTTGCTGCTATCATCAGTGTCGAGAAGTTTCGTACTTACATTGAAGGATTTCATTTCACAATAGTAACGGGCCACGCAAGTCTTAAATGGCTGCAGAACGACTTAAATGTCGCAGAAGGACTTGAGTGGACGTCTTGCACGTTGGAGCCTCAAACTGCAAAAGTTTGTTTTTCTAATTGAGCATCAAAAGGGAACGCTAAATGTACTACCCGACGCGCTGTCGAGGGCTTTTTGTGACACCTTGGAAGAACTGAATAGTAATCTTCCTATGATAAGTGCCATCGATTTAACTTCTGCTCATTTCATGGATCAAGATTATGTAAATATGATTGACAAAATTAGAGCTCAGCCGATTAATTATCCTAATCACAAAATCCAGGATAATAAATTGTACATAAGGCTCGAACCAAATCGGAACATCGAATTGTCAGATATTCCAGTATGGAAGTTATGTATTCCTAGTAATATGGCAAATACTTTGATTTCTCAAGAACATTGTGAATCTACAGCCTCACATGGTGGGAATAAAAAAACTTTGGAACGCCTGCGTAGATTTTACTTTTGGCCAAGGATGCGTAAACAAGTACAGGATTTTATTTTAAATTGTGATATGTGTAAAACCACGAAAGCAGCAAATAGGACCACGAGACCTCCGTTGGGACAAACAAACTTCACTGAACGTCCTTTTCAAAAACTATACGTCGATGTTTTGGGTCCCTATCCGATTTCCAGAGCCCTACTGTTATATTAATAGTACTAGATCAACTTACCAAATTCGTTATTCTCAAAGCGTTATTCTAAAATATCTGAATTCATCCGAAATGAAGTTTTCCTAGTCTACGGAATACCAGAAGTTATCCATTCCGATAATGGTGTCCAGTTTATCAGTAATGAATTTCGAATACTATTGCAAGAATTTGGCGGGACCCATATTAGAACGGCAGTCTATTCACCTCAATCAAATGCGTCCGAACGCGTAAATCGTTCGATTTTAGCGGCGATAAGAACTTATGTGAAAACCGACCATCGAACTTGGGACGTTTATTTGGGTGAAATAGGAGCCGCGTTACGAAATTCAATACACGAATCTGCCTGTTTTTCTCCTCATTTTATGTTGTTTGGATATCAACGGATTAACCATGGAAACGAATATAATCTTCTGCGTAACATACACTGTCTGAATGAAAATGAAGTTGAAGTGAATCACATGCCTCTCAGAATGCAAGCATTACATGAAGAGGTACGTAAAAATCTAACTATTGCCTACGAAAAATATGCACGTTATTACATACAATTTACATACCAGACATATCACATTTGAGCCCGGAGAAATCGTTTATATTAAGAAACACCCTCAAAGTACAGCAGGAACGTATTTTTGTTCTAAATTTTCTCCTAAATTCAAGAAAGCTAGAATACGTAGTCGAGTAGGACATGTTAACTATGAAATTGAAAACGAGACTAAAAACTACTTGGAGTATTCCACTGCAAAGACATAAAAAAATGACGTAAGGAATATATATTTTCTCACACTCAAAAGAAAAAAAATTAATAATTTTCTTCATCTTTGTTTGAATATGCATTTTTTGGCAAATCTACAATTTAGAAAGTTTTTTTTTTTTTTTTATCTCTACTGTCTGTTTTGGGGCTCGAGGCACTTCCAACTCTTTCGCGGTTTGCTTATTTACGCCCTAACCTTACGCCATTACAGCCAAATCGAGGACGTACGGCTATAGGTCCGATTTACGTAGAACCATCTGCACATTACATAGCTCCATGCCAGCCTATAGTACTGACATGGAAGATGGGTTGGCCCATGAATTCTGCACTCCAACAGGAGGTCATAGATGTGTTCATTTACACCACCGATCGTAATCGTATGGTGAAAAATCCCTTTTGCATCCTGCCCCTATCGGGATTTGAACCCAGTACCTCCCACTCCAACTGCCGCATTTTTAACCACTGCGCCACCTGGGCGGTGTAAACAAGGTTGTGGTGTAACGAATTTTAACACACCAAAAGTATATCTTGATAAATGAAATCGCCTAAATGACTGATAATTAGTCGTTTGAGACCATTATCGAGTGTACAAATCTGTGGCAATAATTCATAAGGGAATAACTCGAGTTATACCATTATGTAATACTTTATTATTTCATTTCTACTTTGAATGTAGTACATTGTACTCTTTACCGTTTTTTTCTACGGCCACTGATGTGAAATCTATAACGAAATGTAAAATGGCATAACTAATTAAAATTAAACTTTACATACGACAAAAGGGAATAACTACCAAAAATAATTTATTAATACACCAAATTGATATACCAAAGTACATATGTTTCGTTAAATTCCGTTCGAATTAAGTTTTGCAAAAACCAATATCTTGAGATATTCTGTTTGTCAAACGAGAATTTGAGTTTTTTTGAATTAAAAATAAAGTTGTGCCTTTTTTTCGATTTAAAATTTGGTACATTAATTAAATAAGTGTAGTTATATCCATATGTCAAGTAAAGTTTCATTGTAAAACCAAATTTGATTTACAATATGTGACTTATACCGTTTTGTGAACAACATAAACTATAAAGTGAAGAAAATAACTTGTGTTATATCTTTTTGTGTAAAGTAAAGTATTAAAGTAAAATGTTTTTATAAAAAAATAACTGTGTTGTTGTGGAATAAAACTGTGAAAATAAAATTTTACAAATGTCGTTACGAGCTCAGCAAATGTTAAAAATGGTGAAATCGTGCAAAATTTTAAAGGAGCATGAAACATATGACTGCCAGCCAGTTTCTTCAAATTTAAGTAAACTTCATTTTTTTATGTCAATCCATCATTCAATGTTTTTATCCCCATAGAAGCCGCAGAAACACTAACAGAATTAAATGCTACCTCAGCTCTTTCGTCGGTTTCCGAAATAAATACAGGAATTGGACAAGCTGAATTTGGATATGACAGCCACCCTGGTTCATCAAATTTAGTTAAAATTTATTTTTTTTTTTTATCAATCCATTATTCAATGTTTTTATTCCCTTAGAAGCCGCAGAACAGCTATCAGAATTAAATCCTTCCTCAGCTCTTTTACCGGTTTCCGAAATTAATGCAGGATTTAGACAAATCGAATTTGATTTATCTTGTGATAGAATTAATAATGATGATTTATCCGATACCCAAAACGAAGATGAATCTTTTAATGATAGTATTGTTGATCCTAATTATATACCATCGAACGATTCTGATTATTCAGAATTGGATAGAGCCGGGCGATTAATCGAAGAAAACCTCGAAGAACATGAACCGCCTGGTGAAAAGAACACGAAAACTTTCGATACAATTGAAGAAACAAGGCAGCTACCAACCGACAAAGAGAACAGAAATACGAGAAAGCGCAAAAGAAATTTGGGTAAATCTTACGTCAATATAAATGGAGTACCTGTTCCTGAACGGACTGTAGAGAGCTAAATAACTGTCGGAAAAAATGTAAAGATCAGATAAGCCGCCAGAACCAGGAACATATTTTTGAGCGATATTGGAGTTTGGGTAATCATGATCTGCGAGTAGCATTCGTTTCAGGTTTGATAGAGGTAGTTAACAAAAAAAATCAAAAAATATATCGCGATGCAGCGCCGCTAAGAAATCGACGTCATTCCTGTTTGTACTTTGTCTATATTCATGGTGAAAAAATAAATATTTGCAAAGGTTGTTTGGCTGGTACGTTGGGGGAATCAATGAAATTTATTAATACCATCATTGAAAAGAAAATTTCCTCTCCGAGCGTCGTTATTGAATCGGACAGGCGTGGCAAGCATGCTCCAGCTCACAAATTGCCGGAAGATGTTGCAAACAAAATCAGAGATCATATTAATTCTTATCCAGCATATGAGCCTCATTATACTCGTCGCGACACGGCCAAAAAAATATTTGTCAAGTGATTTAAATATTACAAAAATGTACCGAATGTTCTGCGACTCATGCGAAACCCCGGCTTCATTAAGTACGTATTCCGCAATTTTTAAAACACTAAATTTATCATTTAAGAAACAGAAATTGGATACATGCAGTTTATGTGACAAGTTCACAATTCAAATAGAATTAGCTGAAGGTGCAGAAAAAGAAAAATTAGTCTTGCAAAAATCCAACCACCATGAAAATGCGGAACAAGCCTATAAATGTAAACAAACTGGTAAAGAAACCGCTAAAATGGATTTCGGATCATTGGTTTACACCTTTGATTTACAGCAGTGCCTCCCTACGCCATTTCTTCGAACGTCGTTTAATCTGACCGTTCATGACTGCATAAGCAAAACACCATTCAATCATATGTGGCATGAAGGAATAGGCAAACATGGTGGAAACGAAATTGCTTCCTGCCTCTATAAGCACCTGGGTTCGGTACCAAATACTGTGAAGCACATTACTTTTTATAGTGACTCGTGTCCGGGACAAAACAAAAATAGTTACATTGCATCAATGTTCCTTTCATTTACCCAATTGAACACAAGTGTTGAGGTGATTGACCACAAGTTCTTGGTAGTCGGCCATACGCACATGGAGTGCGACACCGACCATGCTGCTATTGAGAAGGCAAAAAAATCATTCACCGCTCAAATTTACCACCCCAGAGATTGGTACAATTTTGTTGCAAGCGTTGGGGTTAAGAAAAAATTCAAGGTTATTGAAATGACTCAAAACGATTTTCTTAATTTTGATCAAATTGCTAAAAAGAAATTTGTTTTTAGATCAAAAGCAAACGGTAAATATTTATATTAAGTTATTATTTCTTTTGTATATAATATTCATTAACTTTTTCTTGAATTTATGTAGATGGCAACTCATTTTCATGGCATTCCGTCAGATGGCTTCGAAACACCAAGGAATTTGGGGTGATTAGTTATAAAACCAGTTTAGATGAAAACGAGCCGTTTAAAATACTTAACGTTAGAAAAAGAGGAATTAATTGTATTTCTCCTTCAGACCTGACTAAGTGTTAGGCTGGACCACTGAAAATAAGCCAGGAAAAAAAAGGATTTTTTATCTTTACTCCACCTAATTGATCCCATTTTCCATCCCTTTTATCAGCAATTAGAGTCCGAAGTAATGGCGAATTGCCATCCAGATTTAACCGAGGAAGATGATGAATTGGATGGATTAGAGAGATCATGAATAAGAAGAATTTTTTTATATTAAAATTGAAATTTTTTGTTTTCTTATTATTTTATATTATCTATTTTAATAAAATAAATAAATTTAAATTGAATTCAATATAACTGAAATTTATGAAAATTATTATTAATCAGTGAGGTAAACATTTACTGATTTCCGAAGCAGATCGTTTCTATTATAACTTTTCTTATCGACTTATCTCCATTCTTCAGACAAATAACATTTTGGCATATGGGAATAAGCCTCGATATTCGACAAAACAAAAATTTTCTAGCTTGACATATAGGAATAAACTGAGTTATTCTCTACCATAGCCGAAAACAAAATAAGACATAAGGATATAAGACGTTCAAATAACAATAAAACGTTAGCAATTCATCTTACGTAAAATATGTCAATTCAGTGTGATAGAGCACAAAATAAGACGTCAAAAAGCACTAAAATATTTTTCCAGTATGCTGAAACTTTTTTCACATAATCATTTTTAACTTCAAAACGCTCTCCTGCAAAGTTGGTAATAAGTTATTCCCTTATGCATTATTGCCACAGAAATAATTTCCCACCCACAATTTCTTTGCGAATATACCATAAGGTTATTATACCATAAAGTAGTCACTGCACTTAAAAACTCAAAAAAAAACATAAAACAATAAAATTCTAGTACAACAATAAACCATAATTAAATATCGGGAATTATAATCTTTCATTCCGAGCAGAACGAGACTAAGGTGAACAACCAAAGCGCATGATTTAAACTGATACGACGCTTAAGTAGTCGCTGGATTCTTAGATAAACGATGCATAATCGGAATTCCATGTTATTGGATTATCAACCGAATAAAAGTTGTGGATGTAAAATTATTCATTACACTTTTGGGGTAGTTATGGAACAATGGCACGGATCCATATACGACATGATCTGGAAATACGGGGTGATATTCCACTAAACTGATAGTGAATCGCCACCAATAAGGTGTGGATGAATAGTTACAGTGAATTCAAAAAAAAAAAAAAAAATATATATATATATATATATATATATATATATATATATATATATATATATATATATATATATATATATATATATATATATACATATCCATATATAGTCGGAAAGTTATATTGTTCTTAACAAAAGCTCAAACTTAAGAATTCTCGTGTGCTCGTGAAAAAAATAATAATAATAATTATTCAAATCTTATATTTTTCCAAATTTTGTTTTTTCTTATTTGTTAATTTATATTTAATTTTCTTTATAAATATTATTTATTTGTATTATTTTTTTATATGTATATGTAAACAAGTGAAAACGTGGCGGTAATTATGTGCATTTGAAAAATATATGTAATATAAGAATAGTGATCACTGATCAAAGTGGTTCTCGTGTGAAACGTAATCTGGTGCGGTTACCTAGAGACGGTATCCGACCGATTGTTAATAATTTTGTTTTTCAGTTAACTCCTGCGTCACAGAGCTCTGGACATCGGGTGAGTTAATTTATTTTTGGTAAAATTTTCACGTTTCTGAATTCCTTATATTATATTTTTCTTTGAATGTACATTATATTTTACAAATTTATTTTGATATTACGATATATGGTTTACTATACCTTATATACTACACATATATACACATTTAAAATATGAAAAAAAATTCTTAGCTTATTAAATGTAAGAATTGTAATTAACACTTTAAGTGATTTAATAATTATGCTACAATCAATAATTAACGTTTATATTGTTTTTAATTGCGTTCGAATTGGATATTAAATTGTGTCGATAATGGGGGGAAGGAAATTTGCGAGTTGATAAGGTAGTGGCTGCGACGATGGTTTTCCATGATGGTTTCCTTTTATTTTTTTTGCAAGCACGTCATACAGTTTATCTGTAATGGCGATAACGATTGTTCCGATATACCCTCCCCGCCCTGATAACTCGGAAAGCAGAAAAGAAAAGCAAGCATGTGCGAACAAGGACAATCGTGTCGTTACACTGTGTTATACCTTCTGTATACAAATGATTTACCAAATATAGCAGAAGCCAGAATAGGGACTTTTGCTGATGACACTGCAATTATGACCACTGATATTAGTATTTTCGAATCAACACGGAAACTACAAAATGCTCTTAATACAGTAAACACTTGAACAAAAACTTGGAGAATAATGCTGAACGAACAAGAAAGTGGAATACATCCCGATTAGACTGAATTTTCAACAAATTCCTTACTCAGACAATGCGAAATACCTTGGCATGACACTAGACACTAAGCTTAGGTGGAAAGCACATGTTAAAAAGAAAAGACAAGAATTGAATTTTAAATTCAGAAAAATGCTGTGGCTTATTGGAAGAAACTCTGAGCTGACAACGCAAAACAAACAGCTATTATATAAACAAATCCTTAAACCTATCTGGACATACGGCATTCAACTTTGGGCTGTGCAAAGAAAACTACAGTTAAGATCATACAAACATTTCAAAATAAAGTACTACGTAGCATTGTCAAT
Source organism: Tipula lateralis (assembly GCA_963932295.1). Classification (NCBI taxonomy): domain Eukaryota; kingdom Metazoa; phylum Arthropoda; class Insecta; order Diptera; family Tipulidae; genus Tipula; species Tipula lateralis. The sequence continues at coordinate 28,080,943 of OZ010739.1, forward strand.
GCTCCATGGTATATTAGAAATGACAACCTCCATCGAGACCTTAACATGGAATACGTCAGTGATGAAATAATTAAGTTTGCAAGGAGTCATGTACTGCGACTGCAGCAACATCACAACGAGGAGCTGCGGAACCTACTGGATCACACCAATGGACCAAAGCGCCTAAAAAGAACAAAGCCTTTAGAATTAGTGGTTCCCTGAACTACTGAAATCAAAGGACTGGACGAAATGGGATGAACCGATTTTTCTCATCCCATAAGATGCTACACTGCTTAAAAATACAAAACATTTACTAGATAATCACTGAGATAGTTGTAATACTATACAGAAATATAGATTTCTTAAACAAAAAAAAAATTTTGTTTTCCTTCTACAACAAATAATCATATATAGTAGTAATTTGTGCTTCTACTTTCCACTACACTCAAAAATATGTAGTATAATTTTATTTTTACTGTTGCGTATAGATTTTACGAATGTGGTAGTGAGAGATTAATGTGAGACGTTAATGTGAGATGTTGGAATTCGTTGGCTGGTTTTCAGTTTCCGTTGAAGTATAAAATGCACAAGTTTAAGGCAACTATCAACCATTACTTGAAGGGTCGCGCGTTGGGTGCAAGAGCTCTGACAGTTAAAAGGAGCTAGATCAGTCTAAAAGTCCACCCTGCACCCAATTAAAACTAAACATAAAAAAAATGTAGGTGTCGCTAGTAAAAAAATGGCATTTGAGAAACACAACATATGATTTCTCTTAACATTGATGTTTTGTGTCCGGACTAGCCATTAAAATTATAAGCCGAGCTGCAAACATAGAAAAATAGCAGTGTACAGCTCACTGGTAATAAACTTGAGACTGCAGATGTAAAAATTATAAAATTGACCCAGAGCAGGATTTCGGAAAGGAAATTTTCAACATATCTAGAAATATTCTTCCTCTTGGGTTAGTTTTATTGTTGTAATATCTAACATACGCGCATTTTCCACGTTTGAGCTTGATACGATATAAATATTAACGATGACGGATTAGTTCGCCTTTCATTTCATTCAATCACTGAATTCAAAATATGCGATAGAGTCAATTGCCAATCTGGACTAGTAACACCAAGACAAGACGCTCTGTGTGTGCTAGATATTTTTGAGGAAATACAGAGCTTAAGCTGAAAATGAACTTTCATCACCACGGTATGGGTTGAACTTAACATTGATCAGTTCTCTAATTACTGAGGTGGACTCAACCGGATAATTTTCAGTAGAAGACTAGAATCCTTCATCTACCATTCTGTTTGATTAGAGAATGGTGAAAAATTGGAATTCAATAATGCCAATCAAAATTTATACGCACACATACACACAATTAGATTAACAACATGATCGATACTAATCGTTTCGCCTACAATTAGAATATAATATATCCTATTATGAGGTAATTAAGTTTTCCGGGAAACTCTATATTTACCAAAACGGTTTCGTTTACATCTCGATTATGTTGAATGAACATTTGAACTTGTAAGACGTCTCATTCGTATTTGAAATAATTATAAAAGAAACGAAGTAATGAGTTGTTGTAATTTTTCACAACAATGAAATGAATGATAATGAAAATCAAGTGTCTTAAAGATTGGTTTATTTTCGCTCTACAGAGAAACGAAAATAGGTAGTTATTGTCTTACAACAATAAAAAGTTGTTGCTATTGTTCACACCCTTGAAAGGAATTTTCGTCTATATATAGATGCAGTTACACAATCTTAAATACAGCAAAATTAACTGTGGCCTTGATTATTCAATTGAACTTCAACGTATTGGTCCATAAGGACATGGTGTAGGTTAAATGAACTTCAGTTAGAACCGAAAGTTTTACTATAGCCGTTTACTGACCGTATCAATGTACGAGTTGAACCTGGCTCTTATAAAAGGACCACTAGAACATGATTTTGGTTATGGATCCGATTTAATATAACGTAAACGAATCGACTAACAGTTTAGATTTTAGTAATTTGAATTAAGTGATTGAATAAAATGAAAGACGGATAAGGCAATCGTACATAATTTATAGGCCAATATCGTTAACATCAATCGTATTAACATCCAACTTGAACCAAGACCTTAATTGATACAAACAACAATAAATGATGCATCTCGATAAATAATTTTAGTATAGAGTTTCATTAAACTCAAATTGAAGATTTTATGTTCCTGTTATTTCAACACCACTTATTGTTTTATGAAAAACTTTTCTTCTGATTTTCAATTTTATATTCAACACATAAATTTTTTTTATTGTAGTGAAGTGTTATGGAATTGTGCTTCATTTAAAAATCATTGTACAAAATATTTTAGAAATTGTGTATCGAATCCACATCTATCACAAATCAGAAGTTGTACAAACTCTTGAACCGAAAATACACTTACTATTAACAGAATCACTAATTAATGTTGGTTCAAAGAGTGCAATTAAATTTTTAAAGTAAGTGTTAAATCATCAGGTAATTTTGTATTACAATTAAATGGGAATGTAGGAAGAAAATTACGAATTAAAGAGTTAAGTTGTACAAAGTCAAAATAAAACAAGAGATAGGTATAATTACAGACGGGTTCTAGATATTAATGATTGAAAGGTGTTGGAATGCGATGGCCGAGTAGGAAAATTGGCCATATATCGTAGAAGCGTTTCGTGCCCGCAAACGACGACGATCATCGTCACACGTTAATGTTGGCAAACAAAGACGAAGATCTTAAAGGTGCCGATCAAATAAAAGAGGTAGATCATGCGGTGGTTCATCATATATTAATAAGTTGTTAAATTAAATCCAACATATTATTATATTGTTTAAATCCATTGTAACGATACGCCGAATTCTATCGTCACACAAATTGATTTATTTTAAAAGAGATGCTGCAAGTCGGTTGTATATCATGCTGTATGACATATAGTTATATCGAGTGTTCTATCTGGTGTTTTTTTAAATGTTGCAAACAATTGGATGCTGTGTAACATGTATCATTTCTTTATTGTAAATTACGCACAAATTATTCATTTTCTCTTCCCATTGCATTTGCCTATTTGCACAAAATACTAATTATTTAAAGTAAAGATGTAGATCTTTATTTTTCTGGAATATTCCCGATTTTTCATACGGTAATTTATATGCAGATAAAATTGAAATCAAATTTTTTTGGGTTGAAATTTGTCATTCGTTGATCGTAAGACTACCAATCGTGATCAGTAATTTAATTAAATAATTTTCTATATGGTGATTCTCTGTGTGGTGAACGTGAAGCTGAGCAGGAAACATTATCTGATCACAACGATAAGGTCGTTGTTAAATATCGAAATTACAATTTCGAATTGACCAGGTCATACATGGTAGGTAATTTTCTGTACTATCATAGGGTTGTTAGTTTTCTTAGTGTTGTAGTTTTCTTAGTTTCTAAATTTCTAATACTGTGTTTATAATATCTTTTATTGTCTATACAGAATTGATATTTGGATTGCGCTATTACAGCGCATGTCAATAAAACAAGCGACCTTTTTTTCTTTACCTTGTTTTCTTTTCTTTGTATTTATAATATTACATAGTACGGATTTCTTATGTAAAACAGTTTATTTTTAAACGGTTTTTACAGGCCATTATTGGCCCGTACCGTGTCAACAATCTGACTTCATCGGTTTCGATCACGAGCAAACTCTTCATACTGTTGCAAGCAACTAGATGATGCCAGACGCTCTCTACGCCGTGGAGCCATCGTCGACGACAGCGACCTCTTCGCCTACCGAAAGACGGCTCTCCCATCAAAGATCGCTAAATGATTCGTTTCGGATCCGCACGCAGAACGTGACCGAGCCAGCGTACTCGCTGTCCTTTGATTTCATGCACGATATCAGGAATTTTCAATATATTCCTGATCTCGTGGGTGAAACGAACTCGGTATGTGCCATCAACGTCGCATTTTGGACCATATATCAAACGCATGATTTTTCTCTCGAATGTAAGAAGCCATCTTTCGTACTCATCCGTCAGGGTTCAACTCTCACATCGGGTCTGATCAACACTCTGTACAGTTTCAGCTTATCCGTATTTGCAAGATATTTTGATCTCAGCAGTGAACGTACAGGATATAAAGCCCGATTGCCAGCGGCAAGCCGAAACTTGATATCCTCTCCACACTATTATCGTGAGTGATGAGAGATCCAAGATACTTGAATCTCATCACTCCTTCAAACGTGTGGTTTCTACTACTGAAATCAATTGCGTCTTGGTCTCGTAAAACCAGAGATCAGATGTTTGGTTTTGGACTCATTGATTTTGAGACCAACGGAAGCTGAACACTGTTCCAGTGGATTAAGTTGATTGGATTGTCGGAATAAGATGTTGTCCTGAGGTGTTTCACTTCACGAAGGATGTATTCCAACATGAGATTAAAAAGTATCGGGGACAGCGCATCTTCTTGTCGAACACCGGAATTGATTGCAAAAGTTCTCTATAGTCCGTTCTCAACTTTAACACAGCATTGTGACTGCCTTACTGTCATTTTACACAGATGTACATTTTTTTGTGCTATTCTTAAATATTCAAGCGCATACCATAGCCTCTCTCGATTGATCACCAGGTATTCCTAGATTTCGAACGCTTGCTTGAAATCTAGGAATACCTGGTGCACATCGCGAGATGTTTCGTAGTACTTGGAAAGAATCATCCGTAGCGAAAAATTTCGATCAGTGACTGACCGATTTGGACGGAATCCTCCTTGGTAGTCACCGACAATTTCCTCCGGTAAAGGAGTAATTCTTCCCAAGATGATTTATGACAGTAACTTATATGCTGTGCAAAGGAGAGCCATACCGCGATAATTCTCGTACTTCAAACGATCACCTTTCTTGAAAATTGGGCAAAACGCGGCCACTTTCCCACCGTCGGCCATTATTTCATTTCACCATACCAATCGAATAAGGTCGAAAAGACAGTTCCACAAAGTCAGCCCTCTGAATACCAAGAGCTCTGAATTAATGCAATCAACTCCTGGTAAACGATTTGACACTTGGACGAAAAGGTGTTAACACTTGGACGAAAAGGTGGCGAATAAAACTGTATGAAGCAAAATCTGTTAATGTAAATTTTACCAATAAAAAAGTTGATAGGATACCAGTAGAACTAAACTCCCAGCAAATTCTATATGCAAACACAACAAAATACTAAGGCATGACTCTTGACGCGAAACTAAAATGGAAAGAGCATGTGAAAAAGAAAAAAGAAGAAATAAACATTAGATACAGAAAAATGAATTGGCTCTTAAGGAGGAGTTCTGAGCTTACTTTACATAACAAATTGCTACTGTAACGTCAATATCATCCAGTCATTCCAAAGCAAAGTCCTACGTGGAATAGTAAATGCACCGTGGAACGCGTGAGAAATGACAACATCCATAGAGATTTGAAGATGGATTTCGTTAACGTAAAAATAAATAAATACGCAAGACAACACATGCAACGGATTAGTCAACATAAAAATGCTGAAATTCGCTGAATGTTGGATGACACAAATCCAGTAAGAAGGCTGCGAAGGAAGAAACCACTTGATCTACTAGATCCAACCTGGATCGGCTAAAAAATATAATAAAATTATGTAAAAGGTACTAGCCTAAGGCCTATAACCCTTCAATCGTGAATTTAAATAATAATCCAAGATAAATTACTAGATGATTTGTAAATCAGTTGTAATAAATAAATAATTAAAAAAAAAAAAAATTCCGCTTGATGGACTACCGAAGACAGGAATGTAGCCAGATTTGATAACCAAGATTGAACTAAGATTTTATTACATTATTGATTTTGTTGTATAAAATAACTATGAGCAACTCATTATGTCATGCTTTATGATATATCCACCCAGAAGATGAATGCAGAGATGAGACAGCTGTGAAATTACATAGAATGCTCTTCAGAAGTGCTGAACATAGAATGCTCTTCCCAAGTTAAAGCTTCTTGTGGCTATTCTTCGGTATAATAGGTGGCCGCTAAGAAATCACAGTCGTCGTACCGTTGATCAGTTAAAACCATGTATTGAGAATCAACATGATGGATATTAAGCCCGATCTGTACGTTCTAAAATTTAACCGCGATCAACTTGCTTTAATTAAACCAATAAAGCGATTTCACCATATCAATATTTATAGCAAAAAATATTATAGTTTTTATACTTTTATTTTATAATTTTGGGTGCCACAAAACCATAAACAATCGTCACAGTGAAATTCAAGCCAGTCATCGCAAAGCAATCACCAAATAACATCTCATTCAATCACTGAATTCTTCATACTAAAATCAAAACTCGAAGAAGGATAGTTGATCTATAATCTACACTATATCTCAGTAGTCCTTACATAAGCTTCTGGTTCAAATCATACATTAATATGGCTAGTATTGACGATTTGGCAATGTTTAAATTCACTGTTCTAACCATATCGGCCATTCCTCTTAGGAAATCACTGAAACCGAAACACTAAAATCAAAACTATGGGTCGTATCAATCTTTAACCTTTACCTTGTCCTTATGGCTCAATTTGTTCGAGTTCAGTTGAATAATCAAATCCACACCAAATTTCGCTGTATGTATTTAAGATTGTGCATCTAAATTAAGACGAAAATTCTTCAAGGGTATATAACAACAACATAGCAACAACAAAAACAATAACTACCTATTTTGGTTTCTCTGTAGAGCGAAAATAAACCAAATCTTTAAGACACGTGATTTTCATTTTCATTCATTTCATTGTTGTGAAAAATTACAACAACTCATAATTTCGGTTCTGTTATAATTGTGTCGAATGAAACTGTATCGAATACGAATATTTGACGTCATTAAAGTTCAAATGTGCATACAACAAAATCGAGAGTGATGTACATGAAAACGTTTTGGTAAATATAGATTTTCGCGGAAAACTTGTAATTATCTCATAATAGGATATGTTGTATTCTAATTATAAGCGAAACGATTAGTATCGATCATGTTGTTTATCTTATTCTGTGTAAATTTTGATAGGCTTTTTATAACTTTCCTCACCCGAACCCAAACAGGGTTCATCCTCGGGTGAAGCTCTGTTCTTTCCCAGCAATATTTCGCATACATCGAGTGTTTTGTCGAATTCATATTTCGAATTCAGTTATTAATTGAGATGAAAGGTGGAACTAAGCCAACATCACTAGTATCTGTCTCTTATACATAAAGTTATTTATAAAATTAACACAAACCTCGTTAAATGATGCATCTCGGTGCATCATTATTGAACTCACATACACATTCAACATTTTATGTTTTTCTTATTTCAATTCGACTTTAATAGTTTATCGAATCAGTTGTTGTTTTTGTAAACATTTTTCTTCTTACTTTAAATTATATATTCAACACATACAAGTTTTTCATCGTAGTGAAGTATTTTGGAATTGTACTACATGCTTGTCTTGTCGAAAATTTGGACGGTTTGAAATTTTTCGCGGTATCAATCAAAAATCAGAAGTTGTACAAAATCGAAAATCGAACCGACCAGAAACTTACCATTAACAGAATGACCAATTAATTTTGGTTCGGTTAATTTTGATTTAGAACTTAATGAGACTGATGACATGAAGAAAGAAAATTTAAATTAAAAATTATTCGACGGCATATACAAAATATTTTATCGTAGTAATGAACAAAATACACGGAATTGTCGAAAGTTGTATTTTTGAATAGCGTTGACGATTTTCTTTCTATATAGAAAATTATGGTGTCGTTATTATGTACAACGTTTTCGAAGGAATGGGGCATTATGAAATTGCATTTTTTAAATTTCTTGAGATTAAGACTTTAACCGACCAAATAGCGCAGTGGTCAAAGCGGTGGCAGTTTGAGTGGAAGGTACCGGGTTTGCGTAAGAGCAGCATGCAAAAGGGATTTTCCACCATTTGATTACGATCGGTGATGTGAATGAACACTTGGATCTAAGAACCCATGTTGGAATGCAGAATTCATAGACCAACGCATCTTCCATGTCAGAACTAGCTATGGGCTGGCACGGAACTATGCAATGTGGAAATCGTTCATCATAAATCGAACCTTTAGTCGTACGAAATGTAATGGCGTAAAAAAGGACATAACTAAGTGAACTGTGAAAGAAATGGAAGAGCCTTGAGGCCCAAAACAGACTGCAAAACAAGAAACAGATAACGTAAGCAGATAACGTACCGATTTCATAGATAACGTAATTTTATAATTTGAAAATAATTTTAATTCAAATTTCATATAAAATTTAGGCCATCCGATCCTACCCAACATCCATAAAGCTGTAAAAAGCTGTCACAATATTCTCTTATATATGTTATAAACATAAGATACTTGTCCAATTTTTGCATTGTATACGCTATTTTGGCTTGTCATACGAACTGTTATTGTCACATCGCCCAATTATCAATCAACCGGTGAAACTGAAGTACAAATATCGAACAATAAGTCGTATCGATTTGAATCTTAGATTATGTTCTTATATAACATTTGATTATTTAGCTCTAAAGAGTGGCATTGGATCAAAAAACTGACACTTTCGTTTAGTTGGAGTTTTTTATGCCACTGTTCGCTGGAATGATGGTTAAGTGATTCATGCATGTAGCATAGTTCATATTTACGACTCATAACATTTCATTGAATCACTCAATTCGTAAAATACTAAAATCTCCATTGAGAAAACTCGTAATCGGCACACTTTATATGTGTTCCTTACAAAGGAAATTCTTTATAGATTATAATGAAACAAAAGGTAAGATTAAGTATATCTTGTTTTGATTTCTGTATATTTGGTGCTGATTGTATTTGTTTGATCATTGAATGTTTGATTGACAGAAGACATAAATCTTCGGTAAGAATAAAGATTTTTTATAACGGTATTGAAATAAGATTTCGATATAATTATTACATTTTACAGGAATTGTTTTTGTTCGATTAAGACAAAAACTATTTTTATCTAAGAACATTTTTATAGCTTTTGCTCTTTAAACTGTACATCGACGTTTATATTTTATATGAAATAAAATTATTTTCGAACTATAATTACTGTACGTTAAGTTGGAAAATCAAAAAGTCTGTCTGTATGTATGTTTCTATCTGTGGAATTTATTTTGGGGCTCAAAGGTTAACACATATTTGATAATCAAACGGCCACATAGTCAAATCGAGGACGAACGGGCTTGGATTGGCTTGGCGGCTTGGGACTTGACTTTAAGGTCCGATTTACGTAGAACCGTCTATCTGCAACATTGCATAGCTCCATGCCAGGCCTGTAGCTGTGACATGGTTGGCCCATGGTGTATAAATTTAGAAATAAGGTCGACATATTTCCAATGAAATATATTAACATGGATTCAAATACATTTTTGGTGTCCGGGTCTCCCTATATATTTCGATATGAGATATTTTATCTATGCGAATAATATTCAGCGTGTAAGCTTCATGTAATTTAGAATAGTAATTGAGAGAGTGAGTGAGTTATTACTAGGAGTGGTTGCTTATAAAATAATTTGCATTTCACTAAGCTGGTTTCGATTTGATGATGACATCATTGCATGACTATGTTATCGAAAAGATCAAATCAATCTCATCAGGCATATGCTACCCGACTTGATGTTTACACTGTGCGACCTAATCTTAAATATGACAAACCCGACAGTAAAATGTTTCTTATTCTTAATTTTCTTCCTTCATGTCATCAATCCCATTAAATTCATCAATAAGATGACTATACACTTTCGTTATGAATTTTATTGCACTCTTTGGATCAAAATAAATGATTTTTAAATGAAACAAACAGTGAACATTTTCGATAATCATGTCTTATGTAGCACAAGTCTAAGATACTTCGCTAAAAAATTTTATGTGTTGACTATAAAATTTAAAATGAGAAGAAAAGTTTATAAACACTTTTCACTTTTCATAACACAACAATTAATTTTATAAACCAATTCGTCAAAGCAATTACACTCGTAATGAAATACACTCGTAATGAAATAAAAGAAACATAAAATGTTCAATTTGAGTTTTATGTAACTCTCTAATTAATAAGCTCTCTTGGTTCAAGTTGAACCTTGATATAGATACTAACGATATTGGCATAGATCATATACGATTGTGTTATCCACCTATCATCTCATTCAATCACTGAATTCGAAGTATGAGATTTAGTCAGTTTCCATTTAGGACAAATTGCTAGATTTTGCTGGAAAAATGCTGAGTTTTACCTGAAAATGATCTTTCATCATATCAGTATGGTGTAACAATCTATCATTTAATGATGATGAATTGTTAGCAGATATTACTGTGTTTTGCTCTTGGTGCGGTTATATCTTTTGCCGGCTATTTCTCGTCGGTGTGGTCGTAGGTGTTACCAAGGACACAGCAATCTTGTATAAACCGCTAATTAAATTTACTCTATCCAGTATTCTATAATCACAGCATACAAAGAAAATTTGTTCCCGTTTACATTTCTCTCCTATTCCCCATGATCTGTTTTACCTATCTCATCGTGTGAAAAATAACCATCAAAACGAAGAATATATATGCTTGTACAATAAATATGTTTGCGGAGGTTAAAGAAAAATCAAAGAAAATCGTATAATGAAATTGACTTAAAACTATATATGTATATATAAACCCAATGTATATGATTAATAAATAAGACTGCAAATAATGGTTACCTAAGTACCGCTTTGATGGTATTATAAGCGATCTGCTGCGGAAGCTTCGATGAAGAACATGTGAATCCCCATAAAAATGAATTTGGTACCAGTTTGCATGTAAACCTTCGATCTCCACAACGCATGCCCAATATCCCTGTAGATTGTACTGTGCTTATCACTGTAAACGCATATTGTTTCTGGTTGATTTAAACGCACAATAATTTTTTTATATAAAATATATAATATATTTCAAGCTTTTATAGTATTTTTATGATATGGCGTGCTCAATGAAAGTTCACTCTTTCGCACTACATATACAATGATACACTATATGTAGATTTTAATTAATTATTAGTTTATTTTATTATTTATTATTATATAGACATATGATTATTAGAATTCATAATTTTAGATATTAAGATTATAAGTAAGAGTATATATCGTCGCATCCAAATAAAAGTATTACATTTGCAAAACGTAATTTTTCAGGAGAGACGATTAAAGTTTTCAATGATAAATCAGTTCATATTTTTTTTAAATTGAATTATTTCAACACATTATGAATTAAAATTTATTGTTCGATTGGAATATTATTTATTTATAATGGCTAATGGATTTTAATTGGAGTTTATATTTAGGAAAATTATAGATTTCGAAAATGTATTATTATTCTACGGAAAATTTGAACGAATTACTATGACAAACTACATTTGTAATACACTCGCATGTAAAAAAGTATGTATCCAAATGTTATATAATATTAAGAAAGAAAGTAAATAGGAGATGAATAAAACTAATCTTTGATAAAGTAGTTTATAATTATATTGATTTTCAAATCACAAAATATTGTATCACATTTCAGTTCCACTTATTAAATAAACAATAAAAATTAAATTAAATTAAATTTTTCTAATATAAAATTAAAAATAAAAATAAATAATAATAAATTGTTGTTGTTATAGAAATTATTCTTGTTCTGAAGGACTTTCTAAATTATTTGAGCCTGTGGTTGCGTAGGGAATATTTTTATAGAACTCGTGGTAAGTTGAATTTATACAGTTCTTTTTGCACAAATGCATCAAATCTTTGTATTTTGCTTCACTGATTTTCAAAGGTTCTTTGTAAACTGGAATCAATTCAAAATTTAGAGTTATGTTTTTTTTGAGTGGTTTTCGACACCTTGATTTTCGTTCTGTTTTCTTGATTAGAGTAAGCGTTTTAAAATTTTCCTGGAAATTGTATTTATATTTCAAAACGTTCGAATTGTCATGACCGATAAATATTTCTTTTGTTTTATTTGTATAAAATATTTCATTTGAATCGTTTTTTTGAAAATTAAATTGCATTGATGGAGTTTTATTGTCAAAAAAATCGTTTTGGTTCATTTCGGTAACAACATAATGTGGCGGTTTTACCTTTGCACATTTAATTAATTGATACCATTGATCTGGTTTAAATATCTCTTGGCGTCTAGCCATTCAATACAAAGAATGAATACTGTCATTCTCATTTTGGGTATGACCCTTTTCAAAATACCTGTGAGAAATATTTATATTGTATTTGTTGGAGGCCCATGCATAAAATGAATAGAGAACTTTATTTTTATTTTGACCACCGCAATTATCGGACCAAAACCGAAACTCCTTACAGTTAGGATAAAATTCCAAAAATCTGCGTAGACAACTAGCAACCTCAACTCCTCCGCGCTTGGCAATGGTTTCATGCCAAACAAAACAATAACCAATATTATCATTTAAACAGTAAACTGTAAAATTATAGACAGAATATTTTCTTTTGTAATTAAAAATTGATGCTGTAGACTGCGGTAAAATTAATAGTTTTTGAAAATCGAAGATCGCAACGGTAATTTCAGAACTTTGCTGCGCCTGAAGTTTATCAATTTCTTTGAGCCGTCGAGCTTCAGTTTTATTATAAAGGTGCTGTTGTTGTGTCGATTCCTGTTTCTGTTGTTCTTCCTTTGTTAAATTGTCGAATGTAACACAAACATCACAATGGTCTTTTTTTGGAATATGAAATTCTAAATTAAAATTCTCATTGAATATATCACGATACTGGCGTTCAGTAACATCGTGCGAAATAGATGTTTCATTCATTTTTTCTTAAAATAATCGATACATTCTGGCAATATTTAAATTACTGGGCCGATATTTTTTGGAGGTAGTGATTCGACAATAGTGTGAATCAATGGTGGGAAATGATTTAATATGTTCGCATACATCATCAAACATAGCCAATTTAACAGGATTCGTCTGCCTTTTGTGGGTTCCTCGATGGTCATATTCTAAAACTCCATTGCCAGACAATTTCTTTTTATAAGCAGTTGTAATCCATTGACTTTTAATTGCCAACGTATTTATAAACATTAACTTACACACCTTAAAACAAAATAGAAATAGTTAAAAAGTAAAAAAAAATTATATCTCGTAGCTTACTCTTTGCTTATGTGTTATTGTGCTTTCATTCCAGATTGATAAAAAAAAACCCGGTTTGGCTGACGATTTATCTTTGGAGATAATATGGCTCTAGTTTTTTTCATTTCTTCTGTGTTCTGAATAATAAAATTCCACTGCCGATATCTATAAGCGAGATCCCAAAATTGTTTGAAATTGCGTTCCCTATCATTTTGCGTTATTTTGTCTAGGCATTTCATAGTACAATTTACACAAGCTGGTCCTATTTCTCGCCCCTTAACTTGTTTACCCTTTGAATTAATGTAAGAAATCCCCTTGTAGCACGATTTTTTGGACAAAACTGTTTGCCAAAGTTCCTGGTGACTGCGATGTTAAATTTCGGTGTAATAGGGCTCCATGCTAGGCTTTCAGGGTCTAAGGTTTCTGTCGACTGTGGAGTTTGAAACATTTTTGGAGAGTGTGATGATTCATGTGATGGGCGAATCGGTGTTAAATCCAGGTTTGATGCTTATGTTGTGACAAATTGTAGAAAAGTATTAAAAAAATTCAATTAATGTTTTTTTTATACTAAATTATATACATACCAGAGCAAGGGTAAACTTCACTATCCGAATCTGATAATTCATTGTCTGCCGGCAGATATTCGCTTCCGCTGTCACTGAAATCTTTCAATTATTTTAATTCGTGAAACCGTTTTAAAGTGTTTTTTTTTCAAACCTGATCCCGAAGTATCGGATTTATTAATCTGTCCCAATATCCCGCAATGTCCATCTTCCACTTTATCATCACATTCAACCAAAGGCTCAGTTGCTTCAAAAATATCGAAAACTTTTAATGATTATTTATTTACTAAAAATCGTTTGTATCGTCTTAATCGTCTTACCGAAATATTCCTTAATTTTTTCCTGAGCTAATTTTAACATTTTTCGCGCTCTGGAAGTCATTTTACACAAATCCACTCTTTTAAATGTTACACGCACAAATGACAAATAAAAACTAATCATTTAACCAACAAAAATTATCTGTCAAACTTTAGGGCCAAAATGTTATCTATAATTTTTCCAATTATTCATATTACATAATACTTCAATACACAAATACATTTGATTTAATCCACAATAGAGTATTACAAATTACGTTTAAGATACGAAGAAAATTAAAAATATCCGAACATATCACTTTGTTATATTGAACTGTAAAAATTACCCGATAATATGTATGACAAAATGCTTTATAATAATATAAAATTAAAATTTTCCATGAAAAACTAGTTCAAAATATTTTGTTTTACATTTAATTGGAAATTTGTTTGCTTAATTTCAGAATAACAATAAAACATATCATTTTTGAGGTCAAAGGAGGTGTTTGATAAAACCGAAAAAATTATCATATACTAAGTCGATGTTGTAGAATTCAAATTCGCCATAATTTAATAATAGTACATTTGACTTTATAATACTTTTATTTGGATGCGACTTTATAATACTTTTATTTGGATTTTCTTAGGCATTTAAACACAATTACATGTACATTTTTTTATTATTTTTAACATTTTTATTATTTTATAACATAATGTGCTCAAGCACAAACAATGAAAGCTCATTATGCTAACTAGATTAATTAAAGCATATATATTGTTCGTTTTTTTTGTATGTCTTATACTGAAATAGCGGTCAATATAAGAAAAATTCACATATGAGTTCACCATTCACGATTTAAACTTTAGGTTGGCTCTTTTTGGTTCAACGTTATATGTTGTTATTGTATAATCACCGATCAAATTATTTTATTTTTATTTAACTTATCGTTGTACGATACTACACCAACACCGACTCTCAGAATAATCATCAAAAAAAAAAACTTCTTCTCAAAAATGATAACTCGTTGATGTTATCGGTGGGGGAAACATACAAGCAAAAAAACAAGCCAATTATCACAGTACACGTTGATTTATGATGTTGATTACAGGAAGGGTTGTTTCGACGAGGCCAAGTCACAATTGTGACCAAACCACAATGTGTCACAATGAGTTGGACTTGACGTTGACCAGTCATCTAATAACTGAGGTATACTCAACCGAATAATTGTTTGTTCAGTAGTAATCCTTCCTCGATTATGTTTTATGCACATTTAAACTTGAATGACGTCACATATTCAATAACAAAGTTTTTGCTATTGCTTACATCCTTCATAGGAGTTGTCTAAATTAAGTCGTAGTTACACAATCTTAAATACACGATAGCAGGTGTGGATGCACATTTTGATTGGGTTTTAATGAGCTCCAATTTTTATGTATGTGAAGTTGGCCCGAAAAAGCCTCTCAGCCCGAAAAATGACTTTTCAAAATGTGTCTGTGCTAAATATTAAGAGTGCTTCACTATCAGCCCGAAAAGCTAATAAAATTTGCGTAAAATGGAAATCTATTCCGAAATTTTATTTACGGAAAAATTTTGTTCAATTTTAAATAAATTTTATGAATATATTTAAGAGTAAACATAGTTACGCTAAAACATAAACCGATTATGAAAGTAATTTCTTTGGATGGATTAACGATTTGATTCAATATTGGTCTAAGGGATGGTTCAAATAATTATTGTGTGTTTTATTATTGTGTGATGTATATGCGATTGGACGTATGTAAGATGTACCCATTTATTAATCGCTATATAAAAATTCACAGAAATTGATCTGTACATCGGGAAGTGGTTGGTCAATGGTGAATGCCACATCGTTCTAAAACACTCATCGCTATATCAACGCGATGGCCAGAAGAGCGTTTTACAGGGTGTGGCGTATATGCGATTGGACGTTTGTAAGATGTACCCAAACAAATTTATGTTTGAATATTAATTTTTTAATCGCGGTTTATTTTATTCCAATGACTTTGTATTAACTAACATATGTGGATTGACAACAATAGTTTGTGTATTTCTCACTGTAGCGACATAATTTTTTAAGTCATCATAGCAACCCCATTTTTCTTTGTACTTTGAATAACTTATGTAATGGCCCGAAGTATATTGATTCGGCGTAGTATTAAATAATAGTTCATAACTTACAATACCAGTTAAACTGTAGGGAATACTTTCAAAAACTAATTTTGATTCTATTTGGCTTAGTTTAATTGATGACTGTAAACTTTGGTATAGCATTCTGTATAAATGGATACTATTGGGTAGTAATTTTTATTTTGAGGGTTCATATGATCCAAACACACTGGGCAGCTTTGATTTGGAACTTCTTCTATGCATTCGCTGAGCGTTGAAAATCCTACATCTATCAACGTTAACAAATTAATTAATAAAAATTGTCGCTCTTCTTCAACTATCGTTCTACAATTTTTGCGTGCAAATTGAACTGTTAAACTCGGGAGACTTTTTAGAATGTATGTTGAAACATATTGGGTATTGCACTCACAATTCTGTTGTAGTCCAAAAATTTCAAAAAGTCGTATCATAAGAATGTTTCAATTCAATCTCTAACAGTTGTTCTATCAAACTCTTTACTCTTCCTTGCCGTATACCACTATTCAATATTCCCAAAGAAATTACTGCTGCAGCTAAAGTTTGTATTAACGAATCAAACCCACACGTATTAGAATTGTAAGTGCAGGTTTTGGTTCCGTTCTGCAGAACTGGTAATGTATTACTTTCACCTGTTTTGTTTGGATGAAGTTGCAATACTTTCTTTACCACTTTTTGTGTCCGTTTTGGAGTTCTGAAATCACTGTCCCCTTTCGAATGTGGACTTAACAATTTCAATGTGGCAATTGATTGCTCCTGCGGCGTTCGAGCTCCTAATTCTTTTATTTTGTTCAGATTAAAGGAAAATGACGGTTTACTTTGTGGAGTAGTAACATCTTTCGCTTTACGTTTCCATACTGACTTATATAATTGAGAGTCCTGAATGGTTAGATTTGTGTCAGTTGTTTGAGATATCTCTAATTGCGGTTTGGTAACGGTTAGTTCATTTTGCTTTGGCTTAACAACATTTTTTGGGATACCAGCCACGAATTGTCGATGAATAGCAATATTGCGGTCATTAATACTTCTTGTGAAACGTGCCATTTTTGTCGGTATTTTTCCAATATTGATTGCCGTTTTAAATCTGCGTTTTACAGTGGCAAAGAAAATTTCCACATGAGTGTTACTAGGTCTCATAGCATCACTTAAAATGCCTGCCCATAATGGCGAATAAGTCATGTATTTTTTCAAAAAAAAGTCCTGAACATTTTTATTGTAAAAACTGTTAAGCCCACCAATGAAGCGCTGTGTGCATTTATGCACACCTCGTCCATAATATTTTTAAAATCTTGAAAAAAAGGGACTTTGTATATATATTGGGCTCGTACTATCATTGGGTTTTCTTGAAAATTGTGGTTTAGGTTCCAAATCAAAAATGAATCGCTCTCTATGGTTAATTTTGTTAAGTTAATAAATGAATTTTGAACTTTCTGAGTAATGAATTCAGATCTTAAAACTACTGTCAGTTCTTTCCATAATTGCTTAACAGTGTCATAGTTTGTTATCATGAATACCGAAGCAATAACTTCCTTCATTATTTTTGAATTTGACGGATATTTTGAAAAATGAGTATTGATATCCTGTGCCATGGTGTGGGATAGGTGGCCGCAACATAAAAATACATTTACTATTGACTCTCTGGTTTTGTTAGAAGAAATATTGTTTACTCAATTATGAGTAGTTGTTACATACTGAACAATATCCATATTGTTAAATGAATTTAGTACTGAATTCAATTCAGCAAACGAAAAGTCAATCACAACTGAATTAAATAGAATAGAAGTGTGTGAAGTTATCCCAGGATCTCATCCCAGAAAAAAATAAAATGTTCATCAGGTAATACTAATTTCATCCCATTTCAAGATTTTTCAGAATCATCCCAGAAAATTGTGTATTTGTTCAAAATCGAGAAATAAGTACTCAAGATCGAACAAGTTTCTACCTTCTATAAAGAAAAACTTACAAATCATAATCAATGAGATTTTCAATCCAGATCAAAGTCTATGTGGAAAATAATTTATTATATCCAAAAGTATAATTGTTTTTAATCCATGTTAAAACTTATATGAGTAAAAAACGATCTCATGTGAAATCAAATTGATATTATGTCCACTAACTACCAGCAAAACAACAACACCAGCCGTATGTTGAGATTAGTGCTATTGGCCAATATGTACATGGCCCATAACATGTTTTTTTTATAGAATAAAGATTTATATTGATGGTTCCTAAGAACCACGAGTGTCGTTCTCGATTTTATTTATATTTTTATATATATATATATATATATATATATATATATATATATATATATATATATATATATATATATATATATATACATATATATATAAATATATATATATATATATAAATATATATATATATATATATATATATATATATATATATATATATATATATATATACATATATATGTCATCATATTTTTCCCAATGATCGTTTCTTTTTAAATAGCTTACGTGCTTGGGTGATTTGAGATCACTAATAAAACTGTTAAGAATAAACTCTTGTTCGAATTAATTCAATTTTGCTGGTAAGCTGGAGACCGTGATTTCTTCGGTTTTAACTGTTTCTACATAAACAAAGATTACATCATTTGTGGATATTTCACATATAGTTTTTTCTGTTCCACAAAGGCAATATAATGTATCAGGTTCCTTTAAACAGTCGTTTAGTTTAGTTATACCTTGTTGCTCCAATTTTTCTAAACTTACTGGAATATATTGATAAATATCATTTTCCGTTTTGTGACACAATTTACATTGCGCCTGTGCTATTACGCTTCCATAGTTTAACTCCTTGCAGAAATATGTTGAGATTTTTGTGATATTTGCAGTGCAATCCCAAGTTAATCCATATAGTTTAGTTTATATACTGTAACGCTTAGCGTTGGCCAATAATATTTTTCTCGTTGTTAAAGCATGAAGACATTATGTTGGTTGGCGAAATTCGTGATATCAACGTTTTACAGCGGATGTAAAATAATAATTTTGATTAGTTTTGGAACAGTTTTTTAAAAAAGCAAGTCGGTCAGATGCATTGACTTTGAAACATTCTGATTCTTTTGCCACATAAAGTAGTTTTATTCATTCATATTCGAGACGTCGAAGTGGTTAGACAAAATAAAAATAAAAAATAAAATAAAAAATCATTATATATTGTATTAATTAAATTTGTTTTTAAAATTATTTAATTCATATTAGTGGTTTCAATTTGTATTGATAAAAAATATACAATCAATCTTTAAAAAGTATCAAAAATATAATTATTAAAATACTGATTTAGTGTGAAAAAGTGTAGTGTTTCTTTTTTGCCTATTTTGGCGCAATAAACCTGATATTCTAGACTGTAATAATAGCGCATATTCATATAAAAAATTCTGTTTGTAATCTCAAGTTCAAAACGTTAAAGCGTCTAGTTGTGCGAAAATATTTTGCGACAAAATTAAAACTTTCAAAAAAATAAAACTAAAATAAATAAGTATTTTTGAATTTTTAGAGTTTATTCAAGTTTTGAATAAACTTTGTGCTGGTTTTTGATTGAAAGAAAAGAACTGTGTTAAGTAAATCATTCCAATTGTGTTTTTCTTTTTTTGGCGCCGAAATTTACCACTAAGTTCGTGAAAATGCCCGTATCATGTACATTATGTAATAAATTAGTCGGTAGAGGCCCTAAAGCTGGTGTTAATTGCATGAAATGTGATCGAGCCTACCACGTCACGTGTGGCAATATATCGGATGATCTATATAAAAGTCTCTTTAATGGCTCTTCAACCTGGTTGTGTAATAAGTGTCAAACGAGTGTACGAAAATCGATCATTGTGTGTGACGATGAAGTTGATCCTATGAAGGTGCCAGTCAATCAAAGTTTTTCTGACGTTATATCTATTTTGAGATCCATGCAGCACAAATTAAATAAATTGGATGATCTTGAAAAGTCACAATCTTTCGTATGCTCAAGTCTAGATGATTTAAATTCGACTATTAAAGAACTTACAAAGGCTAACACGGATATGCACGATAAACTCTTGGAGCTTGAAAACAAATATTCACAACAAGAGTCTTAGTTAAATCTGATGGAAGCCCAGTTAGATGAACATAACCAAGCGGAACTTAGAAACAATATTGTGATTTGTGGTTTGCCGTTCGATAAAATTGAAAACGATGATGATGTTCGTAAAGTTCGGGTTTTAGTAATGGAAAGTCTGAATAAAGTCGACATTAACCTGAAAAGTGATATCATAGTTTCAATCAAGAAAATGTTTCATAATAAAAACTCACGATCATCTTTAAAAAATTCATTTATTGTGGAACTAAATTCTCCGATTATAAAAAACAATATAATTTCGGTTTACAAAAACAAAACAAAATCTATACCAAATGATGTTAATGGTTTTAAAATCCTTCATCACTTCACAAAATTTCAATCACGATTACACAAAGAAGCTAAACACATACAAACAACTCACAAATTTCAATTCTTGTGGTGTAAAAATGGCAAAATTTTTCTTCGAAAATTAAGCAGTTCGGAGGTGCACAATATTTATTCCAGGAACGATATTCTTCGTCTGCAGAATGAATTTCGAAAATCTGGCGATTCATCATCTTCGGACTGATTGGCACTGTACACATATATTGCTCGTCGGTGTATATCTTAAAAGGTTTAAAAAAAATTATTTAACTATTATTTTATTGCTTACCTGTAACATAATCTATAAGAATAGCTTTATTTGTTTACAAAAAAGCAAAGTACTTCAAACTTGTCAAATGTATACAAGACATTTGACATTTTTTGTTTATTTGGTTTTTCCGCAAAATGTATTAATTCGTAATAGAGCTGGTTTGACAGTCCTACTACAATTCATTTTTGTTTTTATATTAGAACCTCACAATTGCTTTAGAATTTTAGAACTTAACAATTTTCAAAAAACTGAGAACTTTACAATTCTATTGAATGTTTTGATTTCCCAAATGATTATTAATTATTTTGTTAGGCATTACAATATGTTTACCGTACGTTATGGTAATGTAGCGTTTGTAAAGTTGGCAGTTCCAATTGAAATCATGTTTCAAAATTATAGTTTAAGGTTACATATGGGCTATTCTTATTATTTTATAATTAGTAATTGCTATTTTAAATTTTATTTATTGGATTTTGATCCATTATTTTTGTTAATTTTTATAATTATTGATTTATTTTCATTTTTAATTTTAAATATTTATCATTTATTATTACTTTTACTAAAATTTGGCATTATATCTGAAAAAATTCCGTATTTTACAATGTTTATAGTATTGCTGTGTTGTATTATAGCTGAAATGGATTGTTATTTTAATGTGAAGGACATAATGGGTCACTTGTTTATATTTTCATTTAAAGTTTATTACGGTTATTCGATCAAAGAAAATTAATTTTATCTACCAGAATATAAGAAGTTTGAGGAGAAACTCGGATAAATTATTCGCTTATTTGGATTCTTTGCGGGAGAGGCCAATGATTATTGGGCTGTCGGAGGTGTGGATTTATAATGAAGAATATCAGGACTATGAGGTAAATGGTTATAACCTTTTTCTGAATGGTAACAGTAATATACGGTCGGGTGGAGTTGCTATATACGCCAGCAATAAATTGAATTGCACTCAACTCGCTTTCAATTTCCGTACATTTGATGCTGTAGTTATTCAATTTGATTTGTATTCGAAAAAAATGACATTTGTTTGTATCTATCGTTTTGGGTTTACAAATATATCAGACTTCTTTGAAGAATTTTCTGTACTCCTTAACGATTTGACGCATGCCAATTTGTTTATTGTAGGCGACTTCAATTTTGATCTGTTGCTGAAAAACGCTTTGGTTGACCAATTCTTGATGCTGTTATCGAATAATGGCCTTGTCAATTTGGTATCTGAACCAACTCGCATTACTGATACGTCTGCGACCTGTATTGACAATGTCCTATTTAGAATTGACCATCGATCATTTCGTGAAGGTTTAAGCACAGTTCAGAATTTAAAAATCACTGACCATTGTTTGATTTCATTTGAAGTCGT
Source organism: Tipula lateralis (assembly GCA_963932295.1). NCBI lineage: Eukaryota > Metazoa > Arthropoda > Insecta > Diptera > Tipulidae > Tipula > Tipula lateralis. The sequence continues at coordinate 28,103,172 of OZ010739.1, forward strand.
TTCAAAGACAATAACTAGAGAATCAACTGTGAATTCCAAATTATCGCATAATCGTACTGATTATGGCAAATTGAGAAATTTATTGCTTGCCGAAGAATGGGAGTTGGTTTATGCTTGTTCAGATGCATCTTATGCTTTTGATAAATTTATGAAAATCTTTGGTGACCATCTCAATAATTCAACTATTCCACAAAATTCGAATTGTTCTGTTAAACTAAAACCTTGGATGAATGATTATTTGCTTGGCTTGTTACGTAAAAGAAACAAGTTTTGCCGGCTTTCGAAAAAACATCCGTCTAATCTGAGACTGAATAGTTATAGTTTGAAACTTTGCGAGTTAGTTAATCAAAAAATCACAACTACCAAGAAACAATATTACACCATACGCTTTCAAGAAAATGCCAAAGATGCTCGTAAAAATTGGAGATTAGTCAATGAAATCATTTGTGGGCAAACAGATAAAGCGTGTATTAATGTAATCATAGACGAAACAGAAACAAATATTAATGACGCGTAAGATATCTCAAACAAATTCAACGAATTTTTTACTAGCGTAGGTGATAATGGTGGTCCTACTACTTTTTCGCCTTCTACTGATTTTGAAAGTATCGTATTCGAAGATAACAATCCAATTAATAGTTTTTTCTTCTCACCAGTTACCCCTGGAGAGTTGTATGGTATAATTAATACGCTGAAAAACTCTTCGTCACCCGGTTTAGATGGTGTAACTAATATCGTCATCAAGAAAATAGCTTGCTATCTGGTAGATGTTCTGGCGCATATTTTCAATTTAAGCGTGAAATCAGGTGTCTTCCCTGCTTCATTAAAACATGCAGTAGTTATACCAATCTACAAGAAAAATGATAAAACGTGCTTGAATAATTATCGCCCAATTTCACTTTTGTCAGTTTTCTCTAAAATACTAGAAAAAACCATGAAAAGAAGAATTATGGACTTCTTGAATGCAAACTTAATTCTCTCTGATTTACAATTTGGTTTTAGAGAAAGAAAAAGTACTGAAATGGCTCTCTTGGCATTCTTGGAGGTTGTCACAAATTCTATCGACCTGGGGCTTAAGGTCTCGGCCCTGTTCGTGGACATAACTAAGGCGTTTGATAGGGTTGACCATAGTCTGCTGTTAAGGAAACTATCGTCATATGGCATTCGGGGCGTTATTTGTAAATGGTTTCAATCGTATTTACATGGGCGCAGCCAGTGTGAGGGTAAACAGCCATCTGAGCAAAATTTTACCGATCAAGGTTGGGGTTCCCCAGGGCTCTGTCCTGGGACCTTTATTATTCCTAGTGTACATAAATGTTATCTTTAGACAACGTTTCTTCGGTTCTATTATTGCATTCGCTGACAACCTCTCGTTAAGTTACGCAAATTTAAACTTTCAGCAAAATGTTATTTCAATCAATCACGACTTAGATCTATTATCTCACTGGTTGTCAGCTCATAACATGCGTCTTAGTGAAAAAACTAAACTGCTGCACTTTCGGAAGCACCAGTTTAAAATAGCCGGAGTGAACTATCACGCGACTGAATGCAATAGAAACCAACTATGTTTTTCTAATGGTTGTTTTCCGATCGAAAATGTTCATGTTTTTAGATACTTGGGTGTTAATATTGACGAAAATCTGAGCTGGAAGGAGCATATTGACAGCCTAAAATCCAAATTGCTTTTGGTGGCACGCAAAATGTATGTTTTACGTATGTATACTCCTATCTATCTCCTGCGAACAGTGTATTTTGCATTAGTTGACTCTCTTCTCCAATATGGTCTTGCTTGTTGGGGTTGTGCGTGCAACACTACTTTATATGCATTATATGTACGACAAAAACATATTATCAGAATTATATGTTTCAAAGATAGGCTTTCGCCTTCTTGGCCTATTTTCCAAGCTTTAAATATTTTACCTCTGAAACATATGTTTGTTTTCAAGGTTTTGAGACTTTTTTATAATATGAGTGGAAATGACTTTATAAATCATTTAGATTATAACCTGCGGTCTAACGGGTTATTTATAAAGTTGGTTCCAAAATTTAAACTGGATCTTTGCAAATATTTTTTAGTGTCATCTCCCCGTCCTTGTTTAATAACCTTCCTCTTGATATCCGCTCCAGCATTAGTTTCTCGGCTTTCTCCAAAAAACTTCTTATCTGGCTAAAACAAAACAGTACCATTCAACAGCTCTTCTCCTTTTCTGTTTAATACATAAATACAGCAATACTATTCTAAATTTGTATATATATGTATATTGTTTTATATTTATCGCTCTCTACGCCGTGGAGCCATCGTCACCGACAGCGACCTCTTCGCCTACCGAAAGGCGGTTCTCCCTTAAAGGTTCGCTGAATCATTCAGTTCGGATCAGCACGCAGAACGTGTCCGAGCCAGCGTACTCGCTGTCCTTTGATTTCATGCACGATATCAGAAATTTGCATTAAATTCCTGATCTCGTGATTGAAAAGAACTCGGTAAGTGCCATCGACGTCGCGTTTTGGGCCATATATCACACACATGATTCTTCTCTCGAATGTTAGACGCCATATTTCGTACTCATCTGTCAAGGTCCAACTCTCACATCCATACATGACAACGGGTCTGATCAACACTCTGTACAGTTTCAGCTTATCCATCCGTATTTGCAAGATATTTTGATTTCAGCAGTGGACGTAGAGGATACAAAGCCTGATTGCCAGCGGCAAGGCGGACCTTGATATCCTCGTCCACACTATTATCGTGAGTGATGAGAGATCCAAGATACTTGAATCTCATCACTCCTTCAAACGTGTGGTTACCACTACTGAAATCAATTGCGTCTTGGTCTCGAAAACCCGAGATTAGATATTTGGTTTTTGACTCGTTGATTTTGAGACCAACGGAAGCTGAACACTGTTCCAGTGGATCAAGTGTCTCTTTCACTCCGTTGCCATTTAATCCAATCACACAGATATCATCTGCATAAGCAAGAAGTTGATTGGATTGTCGGAATAAGATATTGTCCTGAGGTGTTGCACTTTTACGAAGGATGTATTCCAACATGAGATTAAAAAGTATCGGGGACAGCGCATCTCCTTGTCGAACACTAGAAGTGATTGCAAAAATTCTCGATAGCCTGTTCTTAATTTTGACACTGCATTGTGACTGCGTTACTGTCATTTTACACAGATGTACATATTTTTTTGGTATTCCTAAACATTCAAGCACATACCATAGCCTCTCTCGATTGATCGAGTCATAGGCTTGCTTGAAATCTACATCGCGTGTACATCGCGAGATGTTTCATAGTACTTGGAAAGAATCATCCGTAGCGAGGAAATTTGATCAGTGACATACCGATTTGGACGGAATCTTCCTTGGTAGTCACCGACAATTTCCTCCGCTAGAGGAGTAATTCTTCCCAAGATGATGTATGACAGTAACTTGTATGCTGTGCAAAGGAGAGCTTAATTGCAATAATTCTCGTATTTCAAGCGGTCACCCTTCTTGAAAATTGGGCATAACGCGGCCACTTTCCATTCTTCGGGCATAACTTCATTTCGCCATACCAATCGATTTTTCTTTAATTAAATAAGTGTCTGCGACCACGTTGTGCTTACCTGCTATTTGTTGCACGTCCGTCGTAAACTGAGCGATATAGTCTAATTGTCGAGTCTGCCGTTGACTCTTATCACTCAGGAAGGTTATTATTGTGGTAAGAGGCTTTTGATCTGTGTAGATAGTAAATTACCTATCTTCTACAAAATATCGAAAAATTTTTATTGCTAAATAAATAGCGAGAAGTTCTCTGTCAAAGGCTGAATACTTCATTTCTGCTGTTGATAATTTTCTGGAAAAGAATCCTAAAGGTTGCCAACATCCGTTATTCAATTGTTGCAACACTGCGCCAACGGCAATGTTTGACGCATCTGTGGAGGTCTGGTTGGTCAGAGGATGGGCTAACATTGTTATGTTAGCAAGCGCACTTTTAATTTGGGCGAATGATTGATTACAGTCGTCAGGCCACGATAACTTTTTGCTGTTCTTTAGCATCTTATTTAGATGTGCCAAGTGTGAGTGAATAGGGGACAGCAATCCGGCTAACTTTGGAATGAATCTATAATAATAATTGACCATTCCGACGAATCGCTGAATTTGTTTAATTGATGTTGGCGCAGGAAATTAATTTATGGCTTCAACTCGCCTTGGCGAGGGTAATATGCCATCTGCAGATATGTGGTGGCTGAGGAACTCTAGAGCGGGTATTCCAAATTCACACTTTGAAATTTGGATGTTTATTCCAAATTCGACTAACCTCTCAAACAACTGTTTGAGATGAAGTTTGTTCTCTTTCTCGTTTTTACTTGCCACAAGAATGTCGTCTATATAAACGAATACAAAATCTAGACCTTTGACAACTTCATTCATGAAGCGTTGAAATGTTTGCGCATCATTCCAAATACCAAAGGGCATTCTCGTAAATTCGAATAACCCAAATGGTGTGGTAATTGTCGTTTTAAGCACGTCTTCGGGCGCAATGGGTATCAGATGATGAGCTCTTACCATGTCAATTTTCGAAAAAACTTTGCATCCTTCAAGGTGCATCGAAAAATTTTGAATATGTGGAATCGGATATCGATCCGGTTCAGTGACGGCATTTAGGCCTCGATAGTCTCCACATGGTCTCCAATCAGTCCCATTTTTCTTCTGAACCATGTGAAGAGGTGATGATACCGCAGAAGATGACGGTTGGCATATGCCGAATTGAACCATATGCTCAAACTCTGCAAGCGCTGTCCTATGTCTGACAAGGCCCAGACGGCGTGGTCTCGAAAAAAGCAAACGGCCTTTTGTATAAATATGGTGGACCACACTGTGTTTTGCTGGACGATTATAATTTGGTTCTTCAGTGAGTGATGGATACATCTTCAAGAGTTCACCATAACCATTTCCGACGGTTGGGAGTGTTGGTGTAGGTGTATTGACCTTAGCAGTCATTGCACTGACAGCTGGACTTGTCGTAGGATCAAGTAATTGTCTTCCACGCAGGTCGACAAGAAGACCATATTTCGCCAAGAACTCAGCACCAATAATTGGTCGGTCTACTGACGCGATCGTAAATATATGAGGAAATTGTCGCCGTAAACCAACATCTACATTCAATAATTTGGTCACGTATGTATTAATTATTTAACTGTTGGCGGTGGAAAGTACCAAGCTTGAATTTTTATTAGATTTCCTTAGAAATATTTTACGGGTAAAACGGAAATGTCGGCTCCAGAATCTACAAGAAAGAAAGTATTGTTCGTTGCATCTCTGTGAGAGTATTGTTCGTAAGTAACACTTCCAAGCATCATTGCCGAATTTATGGTGGTAATAGCAGAGTCCTTGATTGTCGATGAAACGACGTCTGCTTCCGCTACGTGGTCTTCCATAAGAATAGCGAGATCGACTTCGCGGTCTTGGTGAGCGGTTGCGTCCTACTGCCATTCTTTCGAATTTTGACTCCATGCTAGCTAGCCTAGCTTCGAGTCTTTCGAACACATTCTGTTCATTCGGTGCAGTAGGGCGCTGGGAACTAGTCGAGGGTACGTTTTGAACTGACGATACGCTGGGTTCAGTGGCTTCGTAGATCCTATCAGTAATTTCTAATATTTCATCAGTTGGCTTGTCGCCACAGTATGTCATAGCTTACTCTTTGCTTATATATTATTGTGCTTTCATTCCAGATTGATAAGAAAAAAACCCGGTTTGGCTGACGATTTATCTTTGGAGATAATATGGCTCCAGTTTTTTCATTTCTTCTGTGTACTGAATAATAAAATTCCACTGTCGATATCTATCAGCAAGATCCCAAAATTGTTTGAAATTGAGTTCCCAATCATTTTGCGTTATTTTATCTGAGCATTTCATAGTACAATTTACACAAGCTGGCCCCATTTCTCGCCCCTTAACTTGCTTACCCTTTGAATTAATGTGAGAAAACCCCTTGTTGTACGATTTTTTGGACAAAACTGTTTGCCAAAGTTCCTGGTGTTTTTTGCGCTTTCTTACTTTTAAATGCCTTGGGGTGGTATTATCTTGATAATTGACAGCGATGTTAGGCTGTGGAGTTCTAAACATTTTTGGAGAGTGTGATGATTCATGTGATGGGCGAATCGGTGTTAAATCCAGGTTCGATGCTAATGTTGTGATAATTTGTAGAAAAGCATTAAAAAAATTCAGTTAATGTTTTTTTCATTCTAAATTAAATACAGACCAGAGCAGGGGTAAACTTCACTTTCCGAATCTGATACTTTATTGTCTGCCGGCAGATATTCGCTTCCGCTGTCACTGAAATCTTTCAATTATTTTAAATCGTGAAACCGTTTAAAAGTTTTGAAGTGTTTTTTTTCAAACCTGATCCCGAAGAATCGGATTTATTAATCTGTCCCAATATCCCGCAATGTCCATCTTCCACTTTATCCTCACATTCGACCAAAGGCTCAGTTGCTTCAAAAAATTCGAAAACTTTTAATGATTATTTAATTACTAAAAATCGTTTGTAATAATCTTACCGGAATATTCCTTAATTTTTTCCTGAGCTAATTTTAACATTTTTCGCGCTCTGGAAGTCATTTTGCGCAAAATCCACTCTTTTAAATGTTACACGCACAAATGACAAAACTCTAGAGTGTTATGGCTAGAGGTTGATTTTATAGAGGATTTAGAAGTTTGCACTACGAGTTCAATGAATCGAATTTTCCCGGACTCCCCACATGAAACTTGACCCAAATTTTTTTCTAGTGATAGCCATTGACAAACCACTTAAAATAAACTTATGTCTAGCCATAACACTCTAGAGGTTGATTTTATAGATATTTCTGAATTTCTTCATTATTACATATGAATATTTTGGTTAGTTTTTATATAAGTGTTTTACCGTTAGTTTGAGAATTTGTCGTAGCATTAAATTATTTTTTAGCTAGAAAATGTCGGAGAAAAATTTTTGGTTAGAAATCAATCAATGAAATATAACATTTTTAACTTTCGGCTGGAATAGCGAAGACACTCTCTGCATTTTCCATTTTTTTTTCGGCTGGAAACTGTCGGCTAACTTTAACACCATTATACTTTCATCATTAGGTTAGTATATTTTCTACGTCAGACAAATCAACATCTATGAAACCAAATTTTTTGGTCATATTGATGATTTGAGTTTGTACTTCAGCTACATCTTCAATAGAACTGGTGAACTGATTCGACCAAAGCATTTTCCACGATCCAGATATAGTACCGCTGACTTCATCCCAAGATTTGCTAATATTGAAAACTGCATGTCATTTCGTGTAGTTTTTCGATTAATCTTTTACAGTGACCTCGTTTTCTTCGGATCTTCGGTCAATTTCAATAAACATTTCAAATCAGTAAAGAGACTGGCGGTAACCCAAGCCTTTCTATAGCTTCATCAAACAACCAGTAAACTTGTTTTGGTGATACCCTTAAAGCTATCGGGTTCTCCGAATGGTTAATCAGCAAAGGATTTAACTTTAAAGCCGGAAGCATCTTTTTTTGCTGTGACGTTATTTTCATGTACTATGAAGCTGTTTCGTCGTTAAATAGTTGATGGCTTAAATGCCCATCTGCAACGATGTTTTTAATTGTTTGCAGAATGGCATTTGCTGCAGGTGTGTCTGCACTAGCTGACTCACCTGAAATTTTAATATTTAGGAATTCGTTCCGATTTTTAAAATTTTGGAACTATATTGGAAAGTATTTGTTTCTTCGTTACTTAGTTCGGCAAGAGTTCCGAAAATACTCTTAGCTTTGGTTTGGATGATCGACGTACTAAATGTAATATTTTTTTGGATCGCTCCTTTTATCCAAACAATAATTGCATTTTCTCGATTGTTGGAGTTCAAAAATTAGCAAAAATTTTCGCACTTTTTGAGGTTACCGCTTTAGCATGATTTAGGTTCTCGCTTTAGCGAATATTTTTTTCTTGCGTAAAAATTGTTCTTTCAGTTGTTGGTGGGATGTTTTAATTTCTGGAATTTTTTTCTGTATTCCAATTCAAAAGAATGCGTGTGTGTGACACATAATTAATGAGGAAGGTGTACACATCCTCAGCCATTTTGTAGGACAGGAGTGTTTAGATTTGGTGCTGAACACGGGTGTGTATCTTCCATTATTGGAGGTACATTTTGGGATTGTGTTTGAGGGTTGTTTTAGTCTGGAAGATTGTGACGGGTCGGGCGGAGATTTGATTTTAGTGGCGAGGATTTGGAACTATTTAAATGTTTGGGTGTCGGCGGGATTGTAGCAGTTTTGCAGTGGTGGTTTGGAGACACTCAGTTTCACAGAGTGGTGGGAGGTTTTGATGTTTTGGCTGGATTTTTGGAGGATGTCGCTCGATTCTGGAGTGGGCTGGGGTTCTTGGAGAAAGCGGTTTTTGTAGGTATTTATAGCTGCATGCTGGTGGTTTGTACTTTGACTCATGGTACTGCTGTGGTTGGGGAGGGGGGAGGGGGGGGCTTGGAGTGGGTTTCGAAGCTGGATTTGATTGGGACGGGCATGAAGGTTGAGCTAGTTGCGGTGGCGGTTGGGAGCCTCTGTTGGCATATGGGGTTTTGGACGCGATTGGGATTTTTTGAAAGCTGAAACCGAAACCAAGATTTCGGTTTGTTGAATGTCAGTTGAGATAGGTTTGCACTTTTTATTTTTATTTTTGTGTAGGTTAGTGTCCCGTTGTTGAGGGTGCTCTGAAATAGTTGGTATTTTGGATGCTTACGATTGGGTTCTCGTGTTAGAGTTTGTTTACTACTAATAGATGTATGTTTGGTTGAATGTTGAGTTTGGATCGTGTTTGGTTATTTGCTTGAATGAGGTTCGCTCCGAGGGGTGTCGATTTCCTCCACTTTTGGGGTATAAAATAATAATAATAATTTATGGAAATGGTTTGGTTTTAATTACTTATATAAATGTTAATATGATTAAAGTTGAAGGGGGTTTGCAAGGAAAGCAAACTCCAGTTTTAACTGTTGAGGTAACACAAATACATATGATAGAATAAGAAATGTCCTTCCTATCCAAATAAAAATAATAACCAATGTTAATGTGAAAAGGATATAGATTTTACTAACAAATTATATTATTGTACTAATTATGTAACAGGAAAATAGTTCTGCTGAAGAATTTCGTCCTAGTCTATTTTTGATGGCTTAAACTATCATACCAAATTAATTTAATTGTTTCAGATACCTGATCCATAAGTTAAAATTTTTTTTTCAGAGTTCTGTACTTATGTTTTAATTAGGTTAGTTGTGCGGATGGGAATTAAAATAAATAATAAAATTTATTAATTAAGTTACAGATAAAGAATTACTAATAAATTTATTTTAGAATTTTAATTTAGTTTTAATTTTATTCAAAATACAGTAGAGCGGATAGGTGTTGCGGACTGGAGAATGCTGACTGGCGACTACAGACTAGAAGATTAGAATTGTGATTGTCTTGTGATAATAGTAGTTTAGTACCGACTGTCATGGTGTCTGTAACCGAGTCGCTCTTTCCATACTTCGTATCCTTACCTATCGTTTTATGTGAACGGCTGCAGGAATAGGTCCGACGTTTTCCGGAAATCTTGTCTTGCTCCTACAGTCCTATCAATGAATCAGTCAATCAGTTCTGACGATGCTATTCATATATTTTGATGCATAGCAAGGAATCCTGTATCAATTATGTCCTTTAAACGGAAAGAATGAAACTCGTGGCCGCGGCGTGATGAGAAATTCTTTCAATCATTAAGCAAAGCGAAAATAAAAGCAAAAGCGGAAGTATCAAATTTATGAAATGAATTAAAACATTATAAATTTAGTTTTAAATATTTATTTATTTTAATAATTTGAATTATTTCTAAACTTTATAAACATTTATTTTTTTCTACTTAATTTAATTTATATTATTAAAAATATTATTAACTACTATTAAATATATATAAAAAAATCTCTTAAATTAAATTATTAAAAACTATTTCAACGAAACAAAACAATATAATTCTTAAAAAACTAAATAAATCTTATTTTTGAAGCCTTTCCATTAAATCGTTGATAGAAGTATTGGAAATATCGTACTTTGTTGTAATATTAAAAAAATACTTTTGAATGAACATCCAAATGGCTAAGGATTGGAATAGAAATTTCAAATTAAAAAAACGTGTAATTGCAAAAATTGTTTCGATTCCTCGAAGCACAGAATACATTTGGTATTTAATTCCATCAAAATACACAACAATTTGAGTTGGATTTGGCAAAGTCCCGGTGACAAGAAGCAATGGTTGGATGGAATTTTGCTTCTCCAACTGGTACATCAGTTTTTCCTCTACTTTCTTGGCTGTAGCACCAACCAGGATGAAACTTTTTTGAACATCTTGAAGGCTGTATGTTATTTGTATCATTTTATTGTTTTTGATCCTCACGTCCCTCTCTGTTGAACCAAAAATGTGGTGTATAAGATGAAATGAAGTAGCTGCCAAACCATCTAGAAAAATTAAGAAAATGGATTTTTATGTTATAATAAGAAATTATTGATATATATATATATATATATATATATATATATATATATATATATATATATATATATATATATATATAAATATATAAATATATATATATATATATATATATATATATATATATATATATATATATATATAAATATATATATATATATATATATATATATATATATATATATATATATATATATATGTGTGTGTGTTTATCTATTATGCATAATATCTGCCACGATTATACTTTCTTTCATTATAATTTTCGCGGCATTTAAGTGTTGCTAGTAAATTAAGATCCGTATCTCCATTTACTTTCTCTTCGAGTATCGGGATGATTTTGTCCAAAAATGGCGAAAACTTAGTGTTCATGCTGCACACGATGGGATAAATTCTTCGAAAATCAATTTGAATCTTGAGAAATAAAAATATATATTATGCATAACAATTTTTCACCATCAAACAATAACTTACCAATTTATAACCTAATGGTTTCTGATATTGCGGCCAATTTGTAAATATTTCTTCAATCGTAGCACCTGAGTCAATATGCGTTTTCCTAAGTTGATGTGTAGTGCCCCAATGGTACTCAATTTCCGACCAACTGCAGTTGTCGGTAACCAAGGCGTTGATACTTCTTTTGCAGTCATCTGGACTACCTGTCAAAGAGAAAACGAAACAAACTGTTAATTTATTTAATTTTTAAATTATTGTATATTTTATTAAATACCTATTGAACTGTTTATAAGTTGCTCTAATTCTGTGTAATTTGGCTTAATTGGCAATATACCAACTTTCCTTAACATCCTTATTTTGTTGTAATAGTTTTCGTATACTTTTCCCTTTGGTGACATTCCTTCTGATTTGTAATAATATGTTACCTATAAAAGCATATTTAATAATTAAAATTTTATAATATTTAAAATTGTTTTAGAATTGTTAATTACCTTACTTTCCGTTGGAAACGTCTCAACTATTTGATCAGCGATTATATTACCAAGTTCACAAGTCATTTGAATTTCGCTTTTTATAATTCCGATAGCGATGATGTCAACTAACTTGACACGAAGATCACTTGTTAATTTGTTCGAAATTTACTAATAATTTTGAATAAAATTTCCGTCCACTGTATTCTTTAAAATATCGTCTAAATTAAATGGTTTTTGACTTGCCGGTGTTTCCAGTAAAAATTGAGCGACCAAACTTTGGTTATCTGGGTTTGAGTTGCCGCCCGTTGTCGTTGTGTTGGAAAGAGATTCCAACCAAAGTTTATGATGCATGGTGAACTTAATTTGAACCCCTAAGTTGAAATGATTCATAAAAGTTTTTTGGTATTCCCCAAGATACCTAAACGCTTGAATGTCCATGCCCAGTTCTGAAATAAATATAATTTAATTTTATGTATTCAGCCATTTTTGCCAAGATATGCTTACCAATACATTTCGGATACATTTCGTGTAAGTTCCAAGAATATAGCAATGCGTAAAGTTCATTATCCTCCCTATGAGGAACCGATGGCCCTGCTGGTTGTGGTAGTTTTTGTTGCTCTACAAATGGTTCGGTAGTTGAAGCACTATCCCATTGAGTTTGATATGTTTCGAATGGTGGGTGGTTGTAAAATAAATTGTAAAATATTTCCATTGATGGTTGTTGAAGAAGTTGATTTGTGGTGTCAGTATTTTTTTCGGCTTGTAAATCCAAATCCATTAATGCATGTGATTCTTTATCCATTTAAAAAATATATATTTGATTTATTTTATAAAAATAAACTATATTTATCTACCACTCTAACACAATATTTTTAAAAATTATGTAATTAGATATTTTTAAAGTTTCATCTATCTACTGAATGAGACAACAAAGATAATTGAGCGAGTTGTTACAAAACGAGAGGTATTAATACCAATATCCCTTCCCACAACAGTTACAACGAAAATATTAGAAAGTGGGAAACTTAAACTTTTTCTTCACCATTCTATGCATATTATACTAATAAGTAATATATTATTATAATATATATGTATATATAAATATATATATATATATATATATATATATATATATATATATATATATATATATATATATATATATATATATATATATATATATATATATATATATATATTTATATATATATATATATATAAATATATATATATATATATATATATATATATATATATATATATATATATATATATATATCTATATATCTATATAAAATAATATATAAAGACATATGTGTTTATATATATATATATATATATATATATATATATATATATATATATATATTAAATATCTATATATATATATATATATATATATATATATATATATATATATATATATATATATATTTATATATATATATATATATATATATATATATATATATATATATATATATATATATATATATATATATATATATATATATTTATATATATATAGGTATAAGTTTGGAAATCCCATTTTTTTGTTTTTTTTTCAATTTTTCCTAAGACGAAGATATATATTCCTTTGATGGTTTTTGTTAAAGTAAGCGGTGGTCAATCAAATAATATAATAGCAATATAATATTTTCCTGTATAGTTGAGATATGGCTACATATTTCATATGCTAGAAAATGAGTATTAAGTCAAATGAGTATTGATACTAATCAACGCATATTTGATTAACCCAGACCATTATATGTAATTTGGGAGCACAAATAAATTCATTAACAGCAACTCCTAGTTTACGAAATTTGTCATGGAAATTTTCTTATATATTTCTAATGTATGTATTTCAGAACTAAATCATATAGGTTCAGGAGGAATACCAATAATAAATTAGTGGACCAGAATGAAGAATTACTTTATGGTAGTGGACTAAAATATGTTGCTTTGGTTTTATTTTTGATATCGTCGTCATAGTTGGAAATTGTACAATTTGAACCATTCCTATTTTACACAAAGTTTGAGATTCGAGTACTTAATGTACTTTTCAGAAACAACAAAAATGATAACGAGAGAAAGATTTACTGACCACACACATAATTCACTCCTAAATTATCTCATATTATCAATAAGGATTTGATAAATCATTTAACAAAAATTTTTAACCGAATAAAAAGTGAAAATTTTCCTCGAGACACAATTCGAAAATATTTCGCTATAATGAAAAAAATTTTATGTGTTCAATAAATAATTTAAATTGAGAAGAAAAGTGTTAACAAAAACCTCAATACATTTTATATACAAATTCGTCAAAGTAATTAAATTCGTATTGAAATAAAATAAACATAAAATGTTCAATTTGAGATTATTGAACTCTCTTATTAAATTATTTAACCAGATGTATCATTTATTGAAGTTTTTACTAATTTTATAAATTACTTATGTACAAAAGATAGAAGATTAACGATATTGGCATAGTTCATGTATCGATTGTCTTATCCGCCTATCATTTCATTCAATCACTGAATTCTTAATACTTAAATCTTAGTATAAGTTTTTTTAGTATAAGTCAGGGGTGGCAAAACTTTCAAGTCTTGCGGGAGTTACGTCCTGCTGCCTTCACAGAACCAGTTATATCCAGCGTAGCTGTCTAAACGAATTCTGATTCACATCATTATTAATGTCACATAAATATCCAGCATAGTTGTCTAAACGAAGTCTGCTTCATATCATAATTTATATCATATCACATAATTAATTATCTCAGGTTCTAATTCTAATATTTTTAATCGTCATATTAAAAGATCGCAATAAATTGTTTCTGTTTAATATCAATATATAATTTTCATATAATAATATCGCAATCTTTTTCTAAGAAATTTAAAGTAAAGTAAACAAACTACTTAAAGATGATCTGTTTCATATCATTATAATTGTCATATAGTAAAATTGCTAATTCTAAGAATTTTAATGTTATTGTAATTTTTAATGTAATGAACACTTCCTTGTTCATTACCCATCTCATCCCTACTCTTTTTATTGTGTTAAATAATTTAATATATAAGAACAAATCAAATCAAGAAAAGATCAGAATTAATGTGACTATCAAAATATAAAATTTATAAATATATTTATAAGTTGTGTTAAATAAAAAGTTAAGTTAAATTTAATTTTATCTTTTTTTATTGTCGACTGCATATAAGAAAAAACATAACTCGGGCGATTTTTGACTAAATTAAATCTGGAGGTCTACCCGAGAAACTATATTTGATTGTTAACTGTATTTCATTTATTTGTTTAAATTCAAGACAAAATTAGAAAGTTTTATATCACTTATAATACAAGAATTTTAAAAATATTAAATATAAGTTTATTTACTGCTGCTTCTACTTGCACCTGATACGTGGCACTGCATCTTATCAGTAAGCTCTTCATATTTTGGATCATATGAGCTTATGACGATTCGCAAGCATGATGTCAAATGATCATCCGTTAAACAAGATCGATGTTTTGTCTAAATGCCATTCATTGGAGAAAAAGCTGATTCGCAAAGATAGGTGGATCCAAAAAATGTGGACATATATCCAGCCACTCTCCGGAAAATTGGATATTTTTCTTCTGCAAGGAGATTCCAAAACTTGTCTTCGGTTGTAGCTCTTGAGTTGATGAATATGTCACATTTCAATGGTTTTATCTCATCTTCTAAGCAAGAAGAATTTGAGTCCAGAAATTTATTAATCTGAGTAGCGATCTCCTCAGTATTAATACAATCGTTAAACGGAAATGACATGAACGTAGCAATATTTTCAATTTTAGTAAAATCAGCAAAACGTGTGGTTAATTCATTGAAAAGGGTACTGATTTGATTAGCATATTCGTTGTAAAGAATTCCTGGCTCATCATTGGATTCTTCTTCCATATTTTGGAAATGTTTTAAATCACCCAGTTCTTGTTGACGAATAAACATGGACAGCTTTTCTTTTAACGTTTTTACTGCCGTTTTCATATCGAGAATAGATTTTTGTTTCCCCTGTAGCTGTAAGTTTAATTTATTTAAGTGCTCTGTCATATCGCAAAGAAAAGCAAGAGCCATCAGCCAACTTTTATCCTCCAATTCGGGATATAATTCTTCTCTTCCAGTCAAAAACTGCTTTATTTCCGGCAACAGATCTCTTAATCGTTTTAAAAATTTTACACGACTAAGCCAGCTTACATCCGTATGTAATAATAATTCGGTATTTTCAATTTCACATTGTTCCAGCAATGTCCGAAACTGACGTCGTTGTAGACTTCTTGCACGTATCGAATTTACTATTTAAAATGCAATATTCGTTACATAATTAGAGTTTAACACTTTTGAACACAAGGTTTGTGATGGATAATGCAATGGTACGCTTGAAAAATCGGAATTTTCTCATCGTTCTTGCAAAGCGTTACGAATCCCACATGTTTTCCAATCATAGACGGAGCTCCATCGGTGGTAATTGATACCAATTTGTGAATCGGGAAATCAGTGCGGCTTATAAATGATTCGAATAAATTGTAAATGTCTTGACCTCTTGTGTGTCCTTTCATTGGTAGAATAGTCAATAATTCTTCTGTGGTAGGCATATCTTCGAAAACCATTCGAATGAAAATGCAGAGTTGTGCAGTGTCTGTGGTATCTGTAGATTCATCAAATTGCAAAGAGAGAAAGCAGCATTTTTGAATATCTTGCTGTAAAATATCTTCCAAATTTTTACTTATATCCACCGTTTTTTGCATGATAGTATTGCGCGTCAGTGACATATTGCTAATAGATTCCAGAATTTCAGATTTATTTTTAAAAAGCTTTGAATAACACTTCACCAGCTTTTACAAATGCCTCTTTCCATATTTCGCCATCTCCAAAAGGTTTTTTATGTTTGATTAAAATATTAGCTACCTTAAATGATGCTACGGTAGCTGTTTTAGACTTTGAGCTAAATTTAGTAAAAAAAGTTTGTTCTGCACCTAATTGTGACTTTAACTGCTTCACTTTCTCTTTGCGTACCTCAGAGTTTAATGGAAAGTCAATTTCATAATTATGGTGCACTGTTCGAAAATGTCGTTCAACGTTAGCTTTTTTAGGTAGTGCTACGTTTGAATTACAAATAAGACAAAGACATTTATCTTTCATCATGATGAAAAAAAATTCCTGTTCCCATTCAGCATGATAGTGGAACGTTTTAGTTTTTTTGCTCGGTTGTGTCATTGTGGCTAAGAAAAAAAACATATATTTAGAATTATTAACAAACAAAAAAACCCCAAAAATTGCGATTGTTATACTTTCTTTATTTTTTAAGATGCAAATAATTAAAGTTGCAATAAATTCCTTATCAAAATTAATCTTATCCACTACTCAGATAATTTTTTTTTCTTTTTAATTACAATCTAGTCTTAGACTAATAAGCAATTTTATTCAAACTTAAACTACTACATTTTACTGAAATTTAAGGGTTCATCCATCGATGTACTCCTTATTACATTATATTTGTTATTAAATCACGCTTTTGTTGTGCGCTAGATACATTTATTTTAATCGATTTTACACTAACTCAAAAGGCTTTACTCTTTTTAGCCTTCTTAATAAATCCGTATTATCCAGTAGCTGGATAGCCTCTATGTTGACATGATGCAGCAGTCGTTGTTCGTGACTTCTAGCAAATTTCATAATTTGAGTTTTGATGGGGTCTATGCCCAAATCTTTGTGTATGTCTATATTTCTGACAAACCATGGTGCATTCACGATGTTTCTTAACACCTTATTTTGGAACCGTTGGATAATATCTATGTTGGTCTGCTTAGTACAGCCCCACAGCTGTATACCGTAAGTCCAAACAGGCTTCAATATTTGCTTATATAGCAGAACCTTATTAGGGATTGATAGATGAGAATTTCTTCCCAGTAACCAATACATTTTATTGTATTTTAAACCCATCTCATTTCTTTTCTTTTTTACGTGAGCCTTCTAGCGAAGCTTAGCGTCTAATGTCATACCAAGATATTTAGCAGTGTTTGCATGCGGTATTTCTTGGTTGTTTAAATATACTGGTTTGTATACTAATCTCTTGTTCGTAAAATCGACGTGGACAGATTTAGTTTCATTTAATTTTATGCGCCATTTTTTTGTCCAGTTTAATACTTGATCTATGGCGGCTTGCAATTTCTCTGTTGTATCTGAGTTGTTGTAACCTACTGCCATGATGGCTGTGTCATCGGCGAAAGTGGCAATCGTATTGTTGTGTGAGATTGGAACATCTCGGGTGTATAATAAATACAGAAGTGGCCCAAGTATACTTCCTTGTGGAACTCCTGCTTTTATTTCTTTTAATTTAGAGTATTCATCTTCTTGCTTAATTCTGAAATATCTTTCTGTTATATATGATTCCAGTATTATGCTGTACTGTTAAGGTAGGATTAGTTTGAGCTTGTAGATTAAACCTTCGTGCCAAACTTTGTCAAAGGCCTGTGCTACATCAAGGAATACTGCAAAACAAACTTTTCTCTCTTCTAATGTCTTCTCAATAATATTGGTTATTCTATGGACTTGGTCAATAGTTGAGTGCTCACTGTGAAAACCAAATTGGTGATTCGGAATTAGGTTATTTCTTTCAATTATTAGTTTGAGTCTTCTTAAAAGTAACTTTTCAAAGAGCTTAGACATTATCGGCAGCAACGATATAGGCCTTTATGATGTTATTAGATGTGGTGGTTTTCCTGGTTTAGGAATCATGATAACCTCAGCTACTTTACAAAGTTTTGGCACATATTTTAATCTAAATGAAGCATTTATAATATTAGTTAACTTCACCGTAGCTTTTCTCGGTAGCTGTGTTATTATTTCTCCGGTAATCAAGTCAAACCCGGGTGCTTTCTTTAAGTTTAAATTGTTTTTAATTTCGTTTGCTACTTCTTTGGACAATGTAGGTGTAACATCATCGTGTATTTGAATTATGTTTTCATCAAATGTTTCTCGCAATTGACATTCATGAAGTTGAAATATATTTTCAAGATGGTTAGCAAATCCTTCAGCTTTTTCTTTGTTTTTCCTCGCCCGCATGTTCCATCCATTTTCCTGATAGGGTGTATTGACATTATTGGCCTTTTCAGAGTTTTAGATGCTTTCCAGAGTGAATATTCTGTATTACTGTCATTCGTCAATTTACTTAAGTAGAAATTAAGTGAATCATTTTTTAACTTTCGAATTTCTCTTGTTAATTGATGAGTAAGATTGTTTAGTCTTTTTTTATCTTGTGGAGCTCTTGTTTGGTGCCACTTTTTTCTGGATTTGCGTTTATCCCTAAGGAGATCTCTAATTTCTATTGGATAGTTATTTCCTTTTAACCTTGATTTGATTTCTGGAGTACTTTTTCAGAAAGTTTTCTTATTTGGTAGTCATTTTGATTTTCCGGTGTTGTTATGTTACTATTCAAAACAACACCAGAAAATCAAAATGACTACTAAATAAGAAAATTATTTCTTATACTAAAAAAATACCATATGAATGTCAAAATACTAAAAAAATACCATATGAATTTGAAAATAACACAAAACTACTATTTATTAATGATTAAAAAGTTTATTTGTAAATTCAATAACTAAACGAAATTTAATTTTAGTTTGGTTGAAAAATTAAACGAAATTTCCCAATTTCCTGAAAAAAAATAATGGCCACCTACATGTACGGTGACATAAAATAACATTGGCAATAAAAAAAAATTAAAACAAAAAATCAACTCACCACAATTACCAAGGCCATGAAGAAAACTTTCTGTATCCGACTTGATATCTGTATCTTAAAGAAAATCCAAACAAACTTGGTTAATTTTATTTTTGTTGTTCTCGCGATTTGAACTTATTCCGCACCAAATTATTTACCACTATGATATAGTAATATAAATTCAACATGCACTAATTTAAATTTAATTTATTTATAATTTTTGTAACATTATCGAAATTTAAACACAACTAATATTTTCTTTTGTTTTATCGGTGTTGGCAGGCCATTGGTGGCCGGCTCGTACCGTGTCAACAATCTGACTCCATCGGTTTCGATCACGAGCCAGCTCCTCATATTGTTGCAAGCAGCTAGAAGACACCAGATCGTTCTCTAAGTCGTGCCATCGTCGCCGACAGTGACCTCTTCGCCAGTCGAAAAATGTCTCTCCCTTCAAAGATTCCAGTATCATTCAGTTTGGATCAGCTAAATATGCTGTCCTTTGATTTCATGCACGAAATCCGGAATTTGCATTAAACGCCGGAGTTCGTGATTGAAAAGAATTCGGTATGTGCAATCATCGTCACGTTTTGGGCCACATATCACAAGCACGATTCTTCTTTTAAATGTAAGAAATCATCTCTCGTACTTATCCGTCAAGGTACAACTCTCATTCATACATGACATTCATTCATGGTCTGATCAACACTCTATACAGTTTCAGCAAGATATTTTGATTTCAGAAGTGGTTGAAGAGGATATAAAGCCCGATTACCAGCAGCAAGGCGAACCTTGATAATCTCCCAAGTTCTTATTGTGAGTAAGGAGAGACTCAAGATATCTGAATCTCAGTACTGTTTCAAACGTGTGGTTACCACTTCGAAATAATTTGCATCTTAGTCTCGAAAAACAGAGATCAGATATTTCGTTTTGGACTCATTGATTTTGAGAGCAACGGAAGCTGAATATATTGTGGATCCAATCACACAGATATCATCTGCATATGGAAAAACTTGATTGGTTTGTCGGAATAAGATGTTGTCTTGAGATATTTCACTTCTAAGCAGGATGTATTCCAACCTAAGATTCAAAGTATAGGGGACAACGCATCTCCTTGTCAAACATCAGAAGTAACTGCAAAAGTTCTCGATAGCCCGTCCTCAACTTTGACACAGCATTGTCACTGCGTTACTTTCATTCTACACAGATTTTCATTTCTTTTGGGTTTTCCTAAACATTAAAGCGCATACCATAGCCTCTCGATTGATCGAGTCATAGGCTTGCTTGAAGTCTAAGAATACCTGGTGTACATCGCGAGTTGTTTCGTACTACTTAGAAAGAATCATCCGTAGCGAAAAACTTGATTAGTGACTAAACGATATAGACGGAATCCTCCTTGGTAGTCACCGATAATTCCCTCTGCCAAAAGAGTAATTCTTCACACGATAATGTATGAAAGTAACTTGTGTGCTGTGCAAAGGAGAACTAATACCGCAATAATTCTCGCAAACGATCATTCATTTTAAATATTGGGCATAACGCGGCGACTTCTCATTCTTCAGACGTCAATTCATTTCGTCATATTAATCGACAAGGTCGAAAAAACAGTTCCACAAAGCCAGCCATCCGATTATCAAGAGCTCTAAATTAATGCAATCAAATCCCGGTGAACGATTTTTCTAAATGGTGAATTCCTATAGGATGGATCGTCAATGGACATGTCTGCGGTTTGTACTTGAGGGTATTCAAATACAGCTTGTGAGACATGTAAAACATTCAGCTCAGAAAAATGTTCACGCCATGTATCGAATACCGCATCGACGGTAATACAAAGGATTTCATCCCGGTCCCGAATAGCAGTTGACCGAGATCTTAAGGTAAGGTGCAATCCGGTGATTCCTTTAAAGAAACCACGCGAATTGCGCTCGTTGCTGACTTGTTGTACTCTTAAGACCTTAGCCTTCCACCAATAGCATTTCTTCTGCCTACAAGTACGTTAAACTGTCCTCCTAGCAAGAACTGCTCTGTTTCTTCTTGCACTTGTAAACCGAGTCAATCTAACCAATCATTTTTGGGCGTTATTTTTACTGTATCGAGAATTTACTGGGCATCATCGACAACCGAGATTTTCTATCAGATTGGTAATTAGATCGTTGCGTTTCTTCATTTATCAGACCTTCACAGGAGAATCACGATTTATATTCCGCTCTCCTCCCTGACTTGTACGAAAATTTCCATCATAGCTTTGCAGTGACCAAATAATGGTCACTGCTTACGACTTCTGTTGACGACCGATAAGATCTCATGTCTTGGACAACCCGACCCCACCCTTTAGTAATCAACACATGGTCAATTTGGCATCGGGATGTTTTACGTGGATGTGTTCATGTTTCCAAATGGATGTTTTTATAAGGAAAGAATATGCTTGCCACTATTAGATTGTGAGCGATCACAAAGTGCATCATTCTTTCCCCATTTTCGGTTCCAGGAACGTATCGGGAGTACGGACCTATATTATTGCATAAGTCAATCTGATTTCTGCTAGTTCGAGCATTAAAATCCTCAATCTGACATCGTTCTCAGGTATAGAGCCCATTAGATTATCCAAATTATTGTAAAATGAGTCTTTATCTTGGAGTTGGCTTACATCAGTGGGCTCATGTAAACAAACAATTGACAGGTTGGCTTATCTTATATGCAAGCGAAGCTAACACATTCGATTTTCGATTGTCTGAAAATCCAACACTGCATTTTTACCTGTGGCCCATTGAGAAATCCAACTCCAAGATTTCCGAGGTCATCTCATTATTAATTAAGTTACAGATTACGTCATTAATTAAGTTACAGATTACTGAGCGACTAAATAATAAACTTATTTTAGAATTTTGTTTTAATTTTAATCAAAATACGGCAGACAAGATAGGTGTTGCAGACTTGAGAATGCTGATTGGCGGTTGCAGATTAGTACTGCTTGCGGTAGTAAAATAACGACTTGCCAGTTGTCTGTACCCGGGTCGTTCTCTTTTTACTACACACCTTCCCATCCTTACCTATCGTTTTATATAATCGGCAGTAGAAATAGGGCCGGCTTTATTCGGGAATGTTGCTTAGCACTTGGTCCTACAGTCCTATCAATAATAATTTTTCGCCTGGTTGCAGAATACCATGTGCATCTTAGGCTGGACCGCCCGCTCCGTATAAAGATAAAGTACATGGAGACAGTACGAATACACAATTTACATATACATAAGTAATTGCATAGAGGGTATGTTGGTACGAAGAGCAATCGAAATAGACAGAAAAAATCGTTTTACTTATCGTGTTATTCGTTATCACGATAACACGAATTTGAGCCGTCACAAATTATATGGGTTAAAAAAAATGCTACGCTACCTGTAGTGTATCAAGCTCTGCATTTTTATTGTTTTTTTTCTTATTCTTATCAGAGTTGGGTTGTATATTGTAACATGTTGCCTTGCAATTTGAACTTCGTTCAAAATGTTTGTATCATTTTTACATTTGTCTTCTTAGTACAGCCCCATAGCTGAATACCGTAAGTCCAAACTGGTTTTAGGATTTTGTAACGATCGCCCTAAACCATCTGATTAATAGTATTTATATGTTGGTCACATAATTTTGTACTGCCCTACAATTATTGGTCGACCCGTGACGTGTAATTGGATATGACGTGTAATTGATCTTAATTGTTGTAATTGAGAATGGTATTGGCAGATTTAAATTTAGAAAATATAAAATGTTTACGGGGATTTCGATGACAAATCGAACAACAAATCGATGACAAAGCGCGCGAATAAAAAAGAAAAGAAAGTAAAAAAAAAACAAAAAGTACGGGTGATGATTTGGCGATTTTGGACGGGAGTTGAATTTTGAGCAGTGACCCAAGAGGTTCAAAATTAGAAAAATAATAAATAAATTAAAAATAAATATAAAAAAAGGGGAATATTAATCGTGAAATAAATAAGAACTATGTCATAGGTTAAACAAATTATGTACATGCCAATCTATATGCTAAGTGAAATAAAATTAATATGAATTAAATATATATGTACATTAAAGTTAGTATGTAAACCTAAATTAACTTTATTTTTGAAAATTAATAAATTGTACCGCAAAAAGACGAAAATTGTGAACAAACAAAATAAGTAAATATACATATATAAAAAAAAAACTTGGCGAATGAATGTGTAGTGTATTATTTATGAATGAAAAAAAAGTGTAGAAGTTTTTTTCAATGACTTGGCTACGACATCTGTTCTGGTGGCGTATAAGGCAAAGTATTCAATACCTCAACCTAATCAGCCTTAATTATATTATATGAGATGTACACGATATAAACCTAATATATATATTATTATAATTAACCACCACCGATATAAAACCAACTCGTATTAAAATTATCACCGGAAACCTTGGGAGCGAAAGGGTTCTACAAAAACAAATAACATTACAACTCAGGGCGATAATCGTTTTGGAATTTGTTTGGTCTATTTTGGCAACGTGAGAATCGACGGGTAACCCAACCGTTGCGGAGCAGGGCTCGGTCATCGAGACATTGAGGGTGCCGAACGAAATATACTCAGAGGGTGTCGAAATTCGGAAAACGGGATTTACATTTAAGTATTTGCATGCGTTTTTGTTTTACTTCAAAAAAATAATTTTTAATTTTTTTTTTATTCGTTCATCTAAACTTATAAGATATAAGACTATTGTAAGATTAATATGCTTTTTTTTTGTAAAGCAACTGGGTACTGTAGCGGAAGATAGTTAGTCATGCCTCGTACTCTAGAAAATATATTTATTTTCTTTTCGTAGTTTCGCATTTACTCACATGATGTGCTAAAAAAATTAATAGTGATGGGGGGTTAGGTTACAGACCATGTGGTCCATACGGGTAGCTTCGCTAACCTACTTTTTCTGTAGTGAATTGCACACTTTTTTTTATTGGTAAGATGGCAGGCCTGCATATGATCAACGGACCTCCCAAGCCGCTGCTGCTACCCACATTAGTGTGCCGTCACATGCAGGTCATTGACAGATTTTGATTCATTCAGTACCATTCTCCATTTTTTCGTCCAGCGGCATAATGTATCAGTGGTTCTCTGCAGTTTATTACTCGTCTCTTCCACATCTTTTCCAACTGCTAGAACTGCAGTATCATCAGCAAATGTTGCTATAGTTGTATCGTCCACAACTGGCATATCTCTAGTATATAGATTATATAATATTAGCCTGAGCACACTTCCTTGCGGTACTCCTGCTGATATTTTCTTTAACTCTGAGTATTCGTCTTCATATTTAACACGGAAATGTCGATCGGCGATATACGATTTCAATACCAAATAGAATTGTTTGGGAAGATCTCGGTTCAATTTATATTCTAAGCCTTGATGCCATACTTTATCAAAGGCTTGGGCCGCATCCATAAGAAAACAGTCAAACAAACCTGCTTCCGCTCTAGCACTTCTTCGGTAATGTTTTTAATTCTGTGCACCTGTTGGACAGTTGAGTGGTTTTCTCTGAATCCAAATTGGTGGGATGGGATTAAATTGCTTTATTCTATCATTTCTTTCAGTCTCTTGAGAAATAATTTTTCGGATAGCTTTGAAATCGTTGGGAGCGAAGAAATCGGTCTATATGAGTTTTTATTGTTGGGTGGTTTGTTTGGCTTAGATATCATAATAACCTCGGCAAACTTCCATTGAGATGGGACATGTTTCAGTCTGAGTACTGCATTTATAATATGAAGCAGCTTTTGCAAACCCTTTTAGGGTAGTTCCTTAACAATCTGCCCCGTAATTTGATCATAACCAGGACTCTTCTTTGCGCTTAGGTTTTTGTTGATTTCTTCTTTCAATTCTGGTAATTTTATAGGTCGAATGCTCTTCAGATCGCTTTTTAGAGCTGAAGCTATATTTTCTTCTGCTGTTTGTCTCGGGAGCGGTTGAAATATGCGTTCAAGATGTTCTCCA
Source organism: Tipula lateralis (assembly GCA_963932295.1). Lineage (NCBI taxonomy): Eukaryota > Metazoa > Arthropoda > Insecta > Diptera > Tipulidae > Tipula > Tipula lateralis. The sequence continues at coordinate 28,128,379 of OZ010739.1, forward strand.
AATAAGTCTGCTTTTTGCTAAGCACTTTTGGTCCATGACCCGTCATCGTATTTGATTGGGGGTAGTTGCATCTTTCGGCCCTTAAGTGTTTTAGTTGCTCTCCATAGGGAATAGTTAGTGTTCTTTTGACCAGTAAGACTTTTTGAATATTTGTTTACTGATTCATTTTTAACTTCTCCAATTAAAATTTTTAATTTAAAATTTTTAAATGTTCGATTACTTTGCCAGGTTTTTCTTGCTTTTCTTTTTTCGTTGATAAGTTCCCTAATCTCGATAGGATAAATAATACTTTTGCGTATTACATTTCTAGATGTTGGTGTACTTTCCCATTCAGCCTTTTGTATATTGTTTATGAGCAGCTCCAGCTCATGCTCCAGATGCTGAGGTGTTTTTATAGGTACTGCTAGGTTTGTGTGGTCTTCAATCAGTTTTCGAAAGTGGTCCCAATTAGTCTGATGATTTGTTAATCGTGCGCTGTATGATCTTTGGATTACTGTGGCACTTTTGGTCATTAATACTGGTGTATGATCAGATGAAAGATCATCACGATCTTCAATGAGTATACAATTGTTAGATATCCCTTTTTTCACGTAAAAATCTATGAGATCCGGCATTTTATTATTATCTGTGGGCCAGTACGTTGGTTTACCACCAGAATGGAACTCGCAGTTAAACGTTCGTGCAGCCTTAAATAATTATTTTCCTTTAGATGATGATACTCTTGAGCCCCAGTATGTATTTTTGGCGTTAAAATCACCCCCAATGATGAATTGATGTCCCAATTTTTTGAACCATGAGATATAATCTTCTTTTTCTAGCTAATGTCGAGGTGGACAATATATTGATGCTATATTGTATTCCTGATTATTAGTTCTTTTCACTGTTATTCCAACTACTTGCATTTTTAGCTTTTTTGACTTTAAGTGATTCATAATGCTTCAAGTTTTCTTTAATAAATATGACAGATCCTCCTCTCGCCTTTTCTACTGGATGGATGGCATGATAACAAAGAAAACCTCGAATTTTTACGAAAGACTTTTTGGTAAAATGACTTTCCGAAACTAAACATATGTCTATTTTCTCCGAGTTTAGAAATACTTCTAATTCTGGTATGTGATTTGTTAGTCCGTTAGCATTCCAGATAACCATTCTTATAGTTTTACTCAACATTACTAATATAAAAGTGACGTAATTTCGTTCAGACTTTCTTGGTTGTCCAGTCTCCTAACCAAAGTCTGCAGGCACCTTTCCTGTTTATCTTCGCAATCGTATCTAAGTATCGTTTATTGATAAGTATTTAATCATAAGAATTGTGAGTGGCAAACTATAATTCGGATAATTCAAACCGGCATTGCATAGGTTAATTATGACAGTAAATTAAATTATTTAATTCCACTTCAACGACGTGAGTCAGTAGTCGGACACGTGCTATGCGAGGTACCTCCTTTACGGTTGTTAGATTAATTTATTGTTAATGGGACCATATGTTTCAAGTATACAAATGGTTTCCATTACAAGCATTTCAATGTGACTTTATTTTCTCTTCCTGCATCGATGTTATAACATTCTATTGATGTGACATGCAATAAAACTAGTGATGAAATATTTTATATTTTGTAACGAGAAGAAACGTGAAATCGTTACAATCCTTCACCACATACTTATGTCTCATAGCAGTAACATACGATCTTGGTCCAAGTTGGACGTTGATACGATAGATATTACCGACATTGGTATAGTTCATATATCGATTGTCTTCTCCATCTATCATTTCGTTCCACCACTAAATTATGGCTAATTATATTTGAAAAGACGACAACTACAATTAACATATTTTGCATTTCCAACGTTCTTTATTTTTATATCTATTTAAGAAATTTTTTATAGATTATAATTAAACAATAGGTTAAATAATTTATATCTTGTTTCGATCAATATATAGTTGGTGTTGATTGTATTTGTTTCAGCATTGATCATTGAATGTTTTGTTTTGTTTTTGTTTTTGTTTTTATCTCTACAATCTGTTTCGGGGCTCGAGGCACTTCCAACTCTTTCGCAGTTCGCTTATTTACGTCCTTACCTTACGCTATTACAGCCAAATCGAGGACGTACGGCTATAGGTCCGATTTACGTAGAACCATCTGCACATTGCATAGCTCCATGACAGCCTATAGTACTGACATGGAAGATGGGTTGGCCCATGAATTCTGCACTCCAACAGGGGGTCATAGATGTGTTCATTTACACCACCGATCGTAATCGTATGGTGAAAATTCCCTTTACCATCCTGCCCCTATCGGGATTCGAACCCGGTACCTCCCGCTCCAACTGCCGCAGCTTTAACCACTGCGCCACCTGGGCGGTATTGAATGTTTGATTGACAAAAGATTTATGTGGAAGAATAAAGATTTTGTTATAAGATTTCGATTATATATAATTTTTACAATTTACAGGTCGAAGATTTTTATTCGATTATGAAAAAAAAAATATTTCAATCTGAGAATATTTTTATACCTATTCTCTTCAAAATTTAAACAAATTTAATTTTAAAATTATAATTACTACCTTAACTATTTTTTCTTCTCAATATGTTTTGGGGCTCAAAGACTCTTCCAACACTTTCGCCGTTAACTAATAAACTTCCTAGTTTACGCCATTACTTAGCCAAATCGAGGATGTTCGGCTATAGATCCGATTTACCGTAGCCGTTGAGATGTCATATTTTTGTGCATTCTGTTACGTTGGTTTGCTAGGCCAGCTTTGATCTGATGACGTCATTGGTAAGCATAAGCTGTGATCGAAAAGATCAAATCCATCCCATCAGGCATATGCGACCGGACTTGATTGTCATGTTCAGTGCGATTCGTATATATACGTTCAGTCGAAAATTGTAATTGCGAATTGTTTGAGTGGCTCTGAATGCCACACAACATATTACTCGCCCGAAAGTGAATTCCGGGCTCCGTTGGATTATGATCATCTATGCCGTAATGCGTTTGTGTGTCTGAATTCACCCATTTAGTGATTAACTTGTTGCGACATGAACCTGACTGCAATGTTGTATTTGTGGGTTCTCACAGTCGCCCACCTTTTTGGTTTGGTTTTGTTGCAGCATGAAACTATCTTTCTGAAACCATCTGTGCCTTGAAAGAACCACACAGAACACCATTGAGAGAAGGCAGATAATTCCATTGTGAGAAGTTAATTTTTATAATTGCCGTGTTAGATCAGGCAGAAGGTAGGTGAAATTTTTTTTTTTGAGGTTATACCAGAAGACGTTGTCGTGTAATGTTTCCTAAACAGGGCCGTTGGGGTCATCAATGAAGCTTGTTGATCTATGAAATTTTGAATTGAGTATTTGGGTGTGACTCGTGAATCATAATTTAAAATCAGAAGAAAAGTTTATAAACACATTGTTAAATTAACCATTATTTTGTGGCAATAAAAATTTTATTTAACACTTTTTGGGGATACATCCCGAATTTTTTTCTGTGTATATGTAGGTGGTAATGATTCTCCGGTATCCGATTAGATTCTAATAGCTCCAACCTTATCATCTACGCCACTTATGCTTTGGTACTAATTTGTAGGAAAACTTCTATCTTCTTTAAAGTATTTATAGAACCCAAATTTTTACAGCCGGTCGTTAGAAGAACAGTGTGGCCAGCCTCACTACACAAATATATAATGTGTTTTTTTTTCTTGGTTGTTCTTGGTTTCCAATTGCAACAAAAAAACTACAATGCAAAGAAAACAACAAAACAATTGATAATATGAATTTAAGTTCGACTTTAAATATCTCACAGAAATATAAGATAAGTATTTACCTTGATCTCAGTATAAAAGGTGATTACAGTAAGAAAAAAAATTGATCCAAATAATTCCGTCAGACGCTATTTAATACCAAAATAGTAGGCGATGGTGATCATTTGCAAGTCACTGGAGAAAAGAATGCGATTTTAATCTTTCCGACATGTATTCGGTTTATTCATTATGCATAAGGTGTGGTGGGAGGGAAAAAAACTGGATACGAAATTACACGATTAAATCAAGCGGATGAATCACACTGATGAATTCCCTACAACTAACAAGTAACAATAAGACAATTTCTGATGAATTTTGGAATTTGTTTTAAATTCATTCCTCGACATTTAGGAGTTAATTAAATCGAATTCGGATTTATATGTGAAAAAAAATAATAACATCTCTCCAATTAGAGGGTGCAAAACCGGAAGAAATTTTGAAAATCGGTTTTTCGGTTTTAACGAAACCAAAACCGGGATTTCGGTTTTCAATACCGAAAATGCAAAACTTTAACCTATGGTTTCCACTTGGAATTCATTGCAAATATTTGCAAAGGGAAATTTTTGTTTTGTTAGTTTCTGTGACTCTATTAGTATAAAATACTTCATATTTCATATTTGAAAATAAGAGACCGAAAATTTATTTATCTGTTTTATTTTGAGTAGCGCACTTTTCTTCTTAAATACAATTACACAGCATAAATAATCCAAATGATATTTGCCCCTTGAACAATATTTTTAAAATGAAAACAAATTTTTGACAGTATTTAATGCAGGGTTGAACAAAATAAGGGAAATTTTTCGATTTTGTTGAATATGAAATATTTGCAAAGCAAAAAGTATTATGCGCGACTACTTTTCATTGCAAATCGCTTTGTAAATTTTTTTGTGTGTAAGTGAAAAAATGTGTATACCGATACGAATATTTTTGAATGTATACTATACGTGTGAAAAAATTTAAAACAGATTGCAAATATTTGCAAAGCATTGCAAGTGGAAACCCTAATTCAAATGATTATATTTTTCAAGTTTATTTCACATTTCATACAAAATTTCACTGCATTTTTCATATAATGTCTAACAAATAATACATAGTAGATATTCCAATTAAAAAAGCTTAAGAAGTTTTATTATTTATTGATTGGAAGTAGGCGCGTAAAAAGCACAAAGCATCGATTTTTTGCAAATTTTTCCAGAACTCGAAAAGCTTCTACACTTGTTGGCCAGATTTTAAGCAATGAATTATACATTTGCGGGATATATTTTCATCTGGATCCTTCTTTCTCGAACAAGGTCATTCCTTTTTTAATAAGCTAATATTATCTTGTGATTTCTTTAATTTATTATCGATAGCCAGATCAAGCTTATTTTCAAATTATGGTTTTTAGATTCTTTTTGTGTCGCTTCGCTTTCTTTTGTATCATCATTCATCACTATTCTCATTGGTTAAATTTTCATTGGGACTCATTTACAGAATGAAGGTTTATATTAATATATCGATGATTTTTAAGTGAGCTCCATCCATCACATGTAGCACTGAAACCCTTAATTACAGCTTTTTGCTTTGCAATTTCAATCTTGTATTGTTTTCTCATCGTTTCAGCATACTTGACTACCATAGCTCTAATAATATTTACTGATTTTGGAACATCGCCCAAATTAAATGCATTTAAACCCTTGCGAAGGAATTCGGATGATAAGCTTACATCTCAGCCATCACTCTTTGTAACGCTGTTTTTTTGGTTGTTTAAAATATTTTTTAATTTTAGACTGAGAACAGGAGGAATGTAATGGCACAATTTTATAATATTTAAAATTGTTTTCGAATTGGTAATTACCTTACTTTCCGTTGGAAACGTCTCAACTATTTGATCAGCGATTATATTACCAAGTTCACAAGTCATTTGAATTTCGCTATTTATAATTCCGATAGCGATCATGTCAACTAACTTGACACAAAAATCACTTGTTAATTTGTTCGAAATTTTATAATAATTTTGAATAAAATTTCCGTCCACTGAATTATTTAAAATATCGTCTAAATTAAATGGTTTTTGACTTGCCAGTGTTTCCAGTAAACATTGAGCGGCCGAACGTTGGTTATCTGGGTTTGAGTTGCCGCCCGTTGTCGTTGTGTTGGAAAGAGATTCCAACCAAAGTTTATGATGCATGGTGAACTTAATTTGGACCCCTAAGTTGAAATGGTTCATAAAAGTTTTATGGTATTCCCCAAGATACCTAAATGCTTGAATGTCCATGCCCAGTTCTGAAAGAAATATAATTTAATTTTACGTGTTCAGCAATCTATGCCAAGATATGCTTACCAATACATTTCGGATACATTACGTGTAAGTTCCAAGAATATAGCAATGCGTAAAGTTCATTATACTCTCTATGAGGAACCGATGACCCTGCTAGTGGGTGGTTGTTAAACAAATCTATTTCCATTGATGGTTGTTGAAGAAGTTGATTTGTGGTGTCAGTATTTTTTTCGGCTTGTAAATCCAAATCCATTAATACATGTGATTCTTTATCCATGTTCAATAAATATTTGATTTATTTTATAAAAATAAACTATATTTATCAACTACTCTTACACAATATTTTACAAATAAAATAATTAAGATATTTTTAAAGTTTCATCTATCTACTGAATGAGACAACAAAGATAATTGAGCGAGTTGTTACAAAACGAGAGGTATTAATACCAATATCCCTCCGACAACAGTGTCATCGAAAATATTAGAAAGTGGGAAACTTAAACTTTTCCTTCACCATTCTATGAAGATTATACTAATGAATAATATTTTATTATAAAATAAATATATATTTATATATATATATATATATATATATATATATATATATATATATATATATATATATATATATATATATATATATATATATATATATATATATATATATATATCGATATGTATATATATATATATATATATATATATATATATATATATATATATATATATATATTTATATATAAATATATATATATATATATATATATATATATATATATATATATATATATATATATATATATATATATATATATATATATATATATATATATAAATATATGTATTAGTTTGGAAATCCCAATTTTTTTTTCAATTATTCTTAAGACGTAGAAAATTTGTTCCTTTTCTACGTCTTTAGAAAAATCCATTCCCATCTTTACACAAAGTTTAAGATTCGAGTACTCTTTGTACTTTGCAGAAACGACAAAAATGTTAACGAGAAAAAGATTTACTGAAATCACACCCATAATTCACTCCCAAATAATCTCCCATTATCAATGAGGATTTGACACATAATTTGTTAAATGTTCTGGAAAATAAATTTTAACCGAAGAAAAAGTGAAATTTTTCCTAAAGACACAATTCAAAAAAATTTCACTACAATGAAAAAATTTTATGTGTTCAATAAATAATTTAAAGTGAGAAGAAAAGGGTTTACAAAAACCTCAATTCATTTTATATGTAAATTCGTCTAAGTAATTAAAGTCGTATTGAAATAAAATAAACATAAAATCTTCAATTTGAGATTAATTGAACTCTCTTATTAAATTATTTAACCAGATGTATCATTTATCGAAGTTTTTACTAATTTTATAAATTACTTTAAGTTTAAAAAATAGAAGATTAACGATATTGGCATAAATTATATATGATTGTAATATCTTATCTGCCTATCATCTCATTCAATCACTGAATTCTTAATACTTAAATCTTAATATAAGTCGTATTGATCTGTATCTTGTAACACGGTAGTTGTTTTTAAAAGACAATTGGTTTACTTATTGTATTTGCAGACAGATCGCCACAATAGATATTTATATCTAGTCAATCACTTTTGAGCGGCTTAGCTGAGGATGTCGTGGGGTTAATATAGAAACAAGAAAAGCCTTAATTGAGTAACTCACTTTAGTTTAAAATAACTTATGAACTGAATGTCCACATGGTGACGCTTCAACGATGTGATTTAGTTAATCAGGATTAACATGATGACCATTAATAAATTCATAACAACACCAGAAAATCAAAATGACTACTAAATAAGAAAATTATTTATAAAATTATAAATATAATATTAACTTATTATTTAATGAATAGAGAATTGGAAGCCAATTAATTAATAACCTTCTATTAGCGTTCAAAATCAAATACATAGAATTAATTTGCAAGTAATGTTTCCATATCAGAAGCCTCGGTGCAGCACAGAAGACGCCATGATACTTAAAAGGAAAAATGGAGCCATTTTGGAACTTAGTATTACATATGAACCATCAATAAAGAAGAAAATATATAAATATTTCAACACTAATGACAAATTGAGCCACACTATAACGAGAAGACATTTTTTATTGAAATGCCGCAGAACACAAATTTTTCCAAATTTTATCAAAAACGCAACAAAAAATATAAATTACCAAAATATGACAACAAATAACCATCAACGTATTTCGAAGAAAATTCATAATATTAGAACTACTTTGTACAGGAAATTATTAAATATTGGTGTTTGAAATAAAATAAAATTGTATAGAGAAAAAAAACTAATTTATTACGAATATTAATATGCGTAGTATTGTTCGGTCAACGGTTGATGAAAAAGAGAACGAGTTACATTCAAACAAGTTATCTTGTACATTCCAAAAAGTTATTTATACCGGCCACGAGATGTCAGATTATACTGATGGTTAGTGGGTGCGTTCACTACTGTCCCCAACAATTGAAATACAGGCATATGTGCAGAAACTTAATTTTTTACTCAAACTAAACAAACAACTATATAATGATTTACTTACCCAGTTAGTGATTCAAGATTTTAATATAGTTCACGGTTCTCAAATAACATATAATGAATGGTTGTTCAAAAAAGTGAAGAAACGTTTAATTAAAAAATATAGCAATTTAGTGATTAATCAAAACATCAATGATAAGATTGAATTCAATAACGACAATTATGGTGTAATTAATGATAGTGTTGTCAATTAAACAAATTGAACAATACCAGAAAATGTAATGTCTATTTTAAGTTATGGTCCAAAGTTTGCAGTTCCAATAAATAAACAACATACTCCAATTCTTGAAATTTCGTCTGAAATTTAGTATACACTGTTAAAGTTTACTGATGATATTCTAATTTCTGATCAATGAATACAGATTTAATTTACTTAATGAAGTACTCAATTACATGAAAAGTAGTAGAATTCAAAATGACCAAGACAGATTCATAATTACAGCTATGAATTCGTTAAAGTTATTTATACATAAAAAACAAAAATAGTCATTCTTAACAGTGACAAAAGTAAAAAGATGGTTATTATGTTTAAAGTGGAGTATATTAGTAAGATGTATGAATTATTTATTGTCAGATGAAAGTACTTATAAAAAATTAACTAAAATTCCAAGAGTCAAAAAAGAATTCGAATATAAAATAAAACGAATGAAATAGAAGAGTGCAATGTTGCATCGTCGGCCAAACTGTGGATAGGGTTCACACAGTGCTATCCAACAAGTCATTAATGTATAACAAAAACAAAGTTGGTGACAAAACTGATCCCTGAGGGACTCCGGCATTTGGGGAGTGTGTCGTTGATGATCTCCCATTCAGCACAACGTTGATCTTTCGGTCTTTGAGAAAGCTATTTATCCACTTGATGGTCATCGAATCCAAGCCGTATGCCACAAATTTACAAATGAGATTCTCATGCCAAACCTTGTCAAAAGCCTTGGATAAATCCAAGGCGATTGCCAAGGTTTTTCCGTGGTGCTCAAGGGCGAGATTCCATTTGTTTATAACATACGTCAAGAGATCGGTTGTGGAGCGGCTTTCACGGAAGCCATATTCTGAAGTTTATCTGAAATTATTTTATTAATCTCAAGATAATGCACCAGTTGTTGGTTAATGCATTTCTCAAAAACTTTAGCCACGGCTGACACAATTGATATTGGCCGGTAGTTTGAAGGGTCAGTTTTATCACAACCACGTTTAATAACCGGTTGCACCATCGCACTCTTCCAGGCGTTCGGGTATTTACCTTGCTTAAAGGAAAGGAGAAAATTTTTAGTTAATATTGGAGCCAAGTCACTGGCAAACTCCTTCAATATTCGAACAGGAATTCCGTCAGGTCCAGTGGCCTTATTTATGTCCATTGTCTTCAGGTTCCTGAAGACAATATCCTCCGAGATGTTGACAGGATCCATTTTGGAACCACAATACGGAATTGACGGAGGCGTAACTCCATCTGGGACAACTAAGGTCGAGTTCACAGTGAAGACGTTTGCCAGTAAGTCGGCCTGCAAATATGGATCCACCACCAAAGCACCGTCTGCACATTTCATTGCTGAAATAGATGTTTTAGAAATATTGGCAACCGTTGCGACCATCTGGTAAAAGTTGCGATCGGAGATTTTCAACTCGGAAGCCTTAGCGGCTTTCTTGTTGTCATCTCTTTTCGCTTCATTCGAACAGATTTTTTTACAGGTCTGGCTGCTTTGGCGGCTTCTTTTGAAAAGATTTGAAAATTAGGATTAGGATTGGAAAAGGATGATGGGATATATTTATTCATTCCATGTAGAACGGTTTCGGTGAAATTGGAAACGGCGTCGTCTATTTGATTGTTATAAAAACAAGGGCTCTCCCACGGGTAATGTTGAAAAAATGACCGTAACCTATCATTGTCAGCCTCGTTAAAATGCCATAGACGCCTTGGCTGCTGTCTAAATTCTGGTCGTGTTGCGACAGATATTTCTACTGTTATCAGGTTGTGGTCAGAATTTCCAATTCCAGCCTCGACACGCGCTTCCATGGAATGCGGAATTGTTGTAAGACAAAGATCCAGAATATGACTGCTTGTAGAATTTCGACATTCAAATGTGGAATCACAAACAATCTGCGTAAGGTCATGCGAAACAGCAAGCCACTCCGTCTGACGCCGAGCACAGTTCGTATTTTGATGATTCAACCATTCTTTATGGTGGGCATTAAAGTCACCAACCATAATTAATTCGCAGTAGGGATGTCGATTGCGAATGTCATCACATTTATCTGACAATACCTCGAAGAAATTCATGGTTTCTGAATCCGTTTGATTGGAGGGTCTATATAAACTTATTAAAAAAAGGATTTTATTAGGAAGGGATATTTTAAGTATAATTGTTTGAGGGGTTTTCAGAACATTTCGTACTTGGGATGTCGAGCGTACGGTATGTGGTCTTTAATGAATATGCACACCCCACGTTGCAACTCGAATGCTTGTTCGAACTGGTAGCGCTTGAAGTAGAATTCGTTTTCGTAGATGTTATGAGATACTTTTGTTTCCGTTAGCACTAATATGTCTGCGTGATTCGAGATGTTGATGTGCGCATTTTTTATTAGTCACGAGTCCACGAACATTGAAAATATGGATGGTAAGGCTTTTAATCGTATCTTTACGAGAATTATACCTCGCTCCGCGATCCGAAAAGGCATTTTTCGGGGATTTTTTAATTTTAGCGCAAAAATGCGAAAAACCATCCCACCAAAAAATATAAAATGCAATAGCGACAGCAAAACTACCAAATTAAAATAAATTAACGCGGTCAAAATAATAAATTGAACGAAAATAACGAGTAAAAATTAAGAAAAAATAAATTTAGTCGCCTCTAACGACAAGCAGTGGATACTGTGGTGGAATTCTAAGCTTCCCCCCCGACCACAGCGGTTGAACTTATCGTTGTCCAGTTTTCTAATTACTGAGCTGGTCGCAACCGGATAATTTCAAACTAGAGGATTAAACGTATTCGCCGTCCAACCTGTTAGGATGAGGAAAAATGTAAAATTGGAACTCAATAAAAGCCAGAATACAACATATCCTATTATGAGGTAATCACAAGTTTGCCGGGAAAATCTATATTTACCAAAACGTTTTCGTTTACATCTCGATTATGTTGTATGAACATTTGAACTTGTATGACGTCTCTTTTTCGTATTTGAAACAATTATAAAAGAAACGAAGTAATGAGTTGTTGTAATTTTTCACAACAATGAAATGAATGAAAATGAAAATCACGTGTCTTAAAGATTTGGTTTATTTTCGCTCTACAGAGAAACGAAAATAGGTAGTTATTGTTTTACAATAATATAAAGTTGATGCTATTGTTCACACCCTTGAAAGATATTTTCGTCTAAATTTAGATGCAGTTACACAATCTTAAATACATCAAAATTAATGGTGGCCTTGATTATACAATTGAACTTCAACGTATTGAGCCATAAGGACATGGTGTAGGTTGATTGAATTTCAGTGATTTCTTAATAGGAACGGCCGGTAACTATATGGTTAGAACCGAGAGTTTTACTATAGCCAACTCTTTAATACTGACCGTATCAATGTACGATTTGGACCAGGCTCTTATAAAAGTACCACTAGAACATGGTGTTGGTTATGGATCCGATTTAATATAACGTAAACGAATCGACTTACAGTTTAGATTTTAGTAATTCGAATTCAGTGATTAAATGGAATGAATGATGGATAAGGCAATCGTACATAAACTAGGCCAATTTCGTTAACATCAATCATATTAACATCCAACTTGAACCAAGACGTTAATTGATACAAACAACAATATATGATGCATCTCGATAAATAATTTTATTAGAGAGTTTAATTAAACTGATATTGAAGATTTTATGTTCCTGTTATTTCAACACCACTTATTGTTTTATGAAAAACTTTTCTTCTGATTTTAAATTTTATATTCAACACATAAAATTTTTTCTTTAGCTCGGTACATAACATCGGGAGAAATACCATAGTATCAAGTGGAAGTTAGCCACTGATGGATTTTGCTCGAAAAATTAATCTATTATATTTGACAAGTAACTTGCCAATTTTTTCATTCTAATTTCAATTTGTGCTCAGTTCTTTTAAAAACAAATATTTATTTTTTGCGATTTATCGTGTATTTATATTTTATATTTTATTTCTTTCGTGTTTTTATATTTTAAATTTTCCATTTTATTTTATTTTGCTTTCGTTTTTATTTTTAATGTTTTTGGGTATTTTTTTTATAAAACGAAATTATTTTATTCGTTGTGTTTCTTTTGTTTAATTTACATTTTTTAGTTTTATTAGTTTTAACAATTTAATGAGAATGAAAGAAGAAAATTAAAAATTAAAGAAGAAATGAATAGTTAAGTTATAAAGTCAAAATAAAACAAGAGATAGGTAACGGGATACAGACGGGACTGTAATGAACTGAGGTGGCATGGAAAATTCTAAGCAAAGCTTGGAATCAAAAAAATGCCGTTCATTACCGAATCATTAATTCATCCAGTCAGAGCTTCGGCGTGGTCATAATTTGCCAGTTAAAGATCCAGCGGTTGGGGTGGGGTTTGCTGAAGTTGAAAGGATGCATTGCTAGACCACAGGGATAGGAATGAGGGAGAGGATTGGGATAAGGGAACTAAGGTACGGTTTAACTTACCATATCAGAACTGATCGTCAATTGCGAAATCTCATCCTCACAAAAGAAATGAATTTAAGTTCTCATCCTGAAAGAGAAAATGCGAAACGAAACAAATAGCAGACACGAAAGCAAAATATTTAAAGCGAAACAACAATAATTCATAGTTTAGTAACTACAAATAAATTAATTATGTATTTATGAAATGTATATTTAAGCAAATGATTAATTGAATACAAAAGTAACACTAAGATAATTACATATTTTCAATATAAACTTAAACTTTAAACTACTACCCCACAAAGAAGACCATACTAATTTTATATTGGGGCTAACCAAAAACAATGAAACAATATTCCCACTAAAACAAAATTTACGATTGAAATAACTCTTAACAACATAGAAAATTTTGCGCGCGACTTAATCAAATTTAATATTCATTATAAGAATAATATAACCATATAATATTAAATCATATAATATAATAATATATAATAATAAAAATAAAAAAATAATAATAATAAACAAAATCTTATATTAAAATGAATGATGTTGAATGTTGATATGTTGAGGGAAGATAATCCATTTTTTTCTTGAAGTTTTGTTTCTTAAACTATGAGTTTTGGTACACTTAAAAATTAAAACAAAAACAAAGTATAGTATTACAGTTCAATAAATGTACTGAATTTGAAAATTTAAAGGTTTGCACTTATAGTTTGTTGGTTCGTTTTTCTGTTCCTTTAAATCCCACTCATTTCATTGAGAAAAAAAATTTAACTTTATTCATTTTTTTTGTTTTTGTTTTGGTTTTGATCATCACATTATTCACAACTTGATTTACACTTGTTAGCACATTTTTGTTACCATTTTTACGTACATGTATGCTCGCTATTTTAATGTGTGTATGATTTTTTTTCTGGGTTATCTTTTTATTTAATATTGTTATTAGAAAAAAAAAAATATTATTAGTTTTAGGTGCTCAACTATTTGTTATTAATTATTCACACATATAAATTTATCATAAACATAGTTTGTGGAATGTTTTTCAAAACCACGTTTTTTTTTTGGCTAAGACCAAAAATGCACATCACAACACAAAGAGTGCACGCTTACATGTTTGTTTCCGTTTTTTTTCATTACGGTAATGTTGGTTAGCGTCCAGCTTTTTTTTTTTGAATGTTATTAAGTTATATTTTTGTTTTCTTTAGCTAATAATAGTTTAACTTTATAATTATAATTATAACTATGCTTTATATATGTATGAAATGTAACTAGATTATATGCCACCAAACTATGAATTATTATCAAAAAAAATATAAGTTAATTTTTATATAAGGAAAGAATAAACAGTTCATTTTCCATCACATTTTTAACTTTATCATTTAATAAAATTTATCTATGTGTCACTCAACAAAACAAATTCACCAGCCATTTTTAAAAACCAAAATTATTTTTCATGACCATAACTAACTGATCAATTCATTCTCAAACAAAAACAACCACGAGTATTCCAAGTTTTTGGTTTATATACCAAATATAAACAAAAGATCCCCCAGCCACTGAATAAAGAAAAAAAATCACCGACAAGTTATTTTCCCCAGCTTTAGTTTTAATTTTAACGGGAAATTATACCATTGGTCTATACTACTCATACAGGGATGTATAACCATGCCACTCTTGGAACGATCGAGCGACGCCGTCGTTACAGGATCTAGATATTAATGATCTAAAAATAATCGGAATGGTAGTCAATTGTATTTTGAGATAGCATTGACGGCTTACGCACGGTGCATTTGAAAACACAAATAGACCACAATCTATTGCTATTGATATGCTCAAAAATGATATGTTTAATAAACAACCTGGGCTTGATTATTGGCGATCTTGATCTAGATAATAATATTCATTAGGAATGGTTTTTATTAAAAAAATGTATGGCTTAGAGACCGTAAACGGCCCTTACCGTGTCTCAACTGAGACCTTATGAACCATTTAACGAATGGTGCACATTGTAGGTGGTTAACCCAACGAATGTTTTTTCACTCAATCGCATTTTATGTCATTCGGTTGCATGATAATTTTTGGTCAACGGCGGGAATCGAACTCGAGACCGCGGCGTGATGAGAAACTCTCTTAACCATTAAGCTACATCCGGCGACTAGTTCCGGCGTAAAAATTGTTTAGAAGTTACTAATTCTAAACAATCTTTTTGTAATAAAAATGGTTTTTATTACTAAAAGATTGTTTGGAATTAGTAACTTTAAGTAGTGTTGACCTTGAGACAAGTGACTTGTTAACTAGTGTTATTCAACTACAACACGAGCTTTTAATCTATTGTGCTTTTAAGCATCATCTATTGATACACCATCCAGCAACTATAATTACAACAATAAAATTAACCCAAAAGCAAGAATATTTCAAGATATGTTGAAAATTTCCTTTCCGAAATCCTGCTCTTGGGTTAATTTTATAATTTTTACATCTGCAGTCTTAAGTTTATTACCAGTGAGCTGTACACTGCTATTTTTCGATGTTTGCATTTGTTGATAAATTGTAAACAATATGCAACCGTACGCTTGGAAACACATGCGGTTCCGTTGTTATTGTCATTACCACTACCGTTTCTTCCAGCTCTGCTTATAATTTTAATGGTTAGTCCGGACACAAAGCACTATAATATTAAGAGAAATCATATGGTGTGTTTCTCGAATGCCATTTTTTTACTAGCGACACCTTCATTTTTTTTATGTTTAGTTTTAATTGGGTGCAGGGCGGACTTTTAGACTGACCTAGCTTCTTGTTACTGTCAGAGCTCCTACAGCCAACGCGTGATCCTTCAAGTAAAGGTTGATAGTTGCCTTAAACTTGTGCATTTTATACTTCAACGGAAACTGAAAACCAGTCAACGAATTCCAACATCTCACATTAACCTCTCACATTAACCTCTCACTACCACATCGTAAAATCTATACGCAACAGTA